>JAABNX020000038.1:2341862-2356209 GCA_015163995.2 Mormyrus lacerda
AAAGAAAGAAAGAAAGAAAGAGAAACAACAGGCCATGAAAGAGAAGCCACAACCAAAGCCAGGAAGGGAAAAGCGGGAGGATTTCAAACACCCGCAAATGACAGAGAGACTGGGTCTGTTTGATGATTAAGTGAGAACCAGCAACAGACTGTGCTGCAGACAGAGTGTAAATGCAGGTCTCGGGGGGGGCAATCAAGAAGTGGGCCGGGCCTTCCCATCGGCGCTCTACCGGCAAAACGTGACCTGCGCTCATTAATGCTGTCGGCACCGCGGGGCAGAGCTCAGGTATCAGCTCGTCTTTTGGTACCATGTTACTTCCTCGCTTTCAGCCACTAAAGACTGCCATTGCTTTCTGGATCCACAGGGGGAGTCGATGAGCCGGGAAAAATGAAGGCTCGACTCTCCCTCGGACATGTGCCCCGCCCCCACCACCACCATGACGCCGCCCTGGGCCAACGTCGCCACCTGCCGGCTGAGCATCTGCTCCCGCCCGCACTACTCACGACCACATCAGCCCCGAAGCACAAGTGAACACCAACGAGGTCAGCTCTCATCCGACACGCGGGTATTTCTGTTTTCATATTCTACGGCCATGTCAAATTTCAAGGAAATGCCCGCGATGACCTCAGGGTAGCTAATACACACTCATTTTACACGACATTAAAGAACAGTATTCACCACTTAGGGCGTTATCTACTTCAAATTACTTTATCTTTATATATTTCTTAGCCAAAATACCCATGGGCACATTATGGGATGTGGGAAATACGGGCCATGTGCATGTACGCAGTGAGTGGCAGTATATACACGATCCCCGCATTGCGAATGGTGCCCCCCACAGGCCGGAGAGTGTACTTACGATGAAGATGTCGCTGATTGGCACGTCGTCCTCCTCCTCCGCGGAGGCTTGGCTGGCGCATTCTGACAGCTGGCTGGTGACGTCGGGCTCTTCGGTCACCCGGGGGCTGGATGGCGCAGGGGGGGTGGGGGCGGAGGTGGAGGCGGTGGTGGGGGCGGTGGAGGCGTCAGCCTCGGCCTCAGCCTCGGGCGGCTGGCTGCGTTTACACACAGACACGCAGGGCCATGGGAAAGCCTCAGGCTATGTGTGACTGTACCCACACATGTGTTATGCAGAAGTTAAACTTTCCAAAGTCACTCCCAGGAATAGCCACTGTGTGATTGGCATGGGGTATTCATACACGCCCTGCAGGCCGGCTTCTGTGCCAAGTATATCTTAGCACCGCATGCTATCAGAGGACAAGACGGGTTCGGTACAACGACGGCACCCAGATGGCTGATTCCGCACTCTCCAACCGCTGGCACCCCCCCCCCACTGCGTCAACAGGCCCCTCCCCCAGAACGGCCTCCTGATCTACTTCTCCCCAGCTTTCTCGGCCTCTCTGGTCCCGCTAAATCCTCCCCCCTCCAGACAGAGAACCCTGCCCCTTGTCGGGGTCATGTGACAGGCTGTGTACCTGGTCTCCGGGGAGGCCGCGGGGGTGCTGATTGTGAGCTCACTGCTGGGTCTCTGTGTCTCCACCTCCACTGTGATGGTCTGCTGGTCTTCTTCACGGACACCAGGCTCCTCCTGAGCCCTGAACAGGGGACACACAGAGACAAACCTCCAGTGGACAGTCAGGCACACACACACACACACACACGCACACACACACACACACACACACACACGCATGCACACGCACACACACACACACACGCACGCACGCACACACAGGCAGCTGTACTAAATCTGCAGCCTGTGTGCATGTATGCTAACATTGCATGATGAATATCTCCTGGCTTCACGCGTGTATGGAGCAGTGAATGACGTGTCTTCAATGACATAAATGAAATCAGATGTTCAGCCAGAAGATCAGACCTCCTTGGCATGTTTCATGCATGATTCCTACCTGACGTCATGATTGGATGCTTGGGGGTGTCTCCTGCAAGTGGGAACAGAGGGAGTGGCTGAGTGGACCCTGACTGTGGGCTTGTTTGTGTCCATCTGTGACTCTGTCTGTCTGTCTGTGTTCGTCTATGTCTCTGTCTATCAATGTCTCTGTCTGAGCCTATATGAGTCTGTCTGTCTCTCTGTCTGTCTAAGTCTATGTCTGTCTCTGTGGGTCTGTCCATCTGTCTGAGTCTGTCTCTTTGTGTCTGTCGTTATCCATCTTTGTCTCTGTATATCTGTCAGTCTCTGTGTCTTTTTACCTCCATCTCTGTTTGTCTGTTTCTCTTTGTGTCTGATTTTCTCTGTGTTTGCATGTTTATGTGTCTGCCTGTGGACGTGTGTCTCAGAGTCTGTCCCTCTCTCTCTGCCTGTCTGTCTGTCTGTCTGTCTGTCTGCCAGTGTGGTGGGGGGCAGAAGAGGCCAGCACCTGTAGCGGAGGCGCTCAGCGTCCGGAGGAGAGCGCTCGGGGTTGGTGAGGGAGGTGGTGGAAGACAAGGTGGTTGCAGCAGAGGCCATCATCGCCTCCTCAAAGGAGGGAAGGGCGCAGGGCAGGAGATCCGGCCGGACTGGGAGACACGGACAGGGGGGTCACTCTACGCTCCTGGGGTGCCGCTGGACGATGCGAAAGTGTGGTAAGCAAACGCAGTGCGGGGGCTCACCCTCGTTCTCCAGCGTGGGGAAGCTGTGGGCGCCCCGCAGGTCGTACATCTTCTCATCCTGGTCACAGGGCAGCTGGGAGGCCGACCACGCCGCCCCGGGACCCGGGTACTTGGGGACAGTCAGAGCAAGGCGCCCCTTCTTGGAAGGCGATGATTTCAAGGCTGGTGACGGCAATCGGAGCGAACAGCATCCAATTAACGACTGTCTCCTGAACCGTAACCAGCCTATTTAACTTGTGTATAATGTAATTTGTATAATTAGAACGCAATTCCATTTCTAAATAATGCTTTACTAATTAGATCATTATACACTTTATAATCAATTTAAAACGCTGCTGTACTCATCAAGTCCAGGGTTTCATTATAATACTGAGAGACTCTTTCTAAGTGTGCTTCATAGTGATTTAACATAAACACATTAAACGCACAAGTGAGAAGAATTTAAAATGTGTCCTGTACACTGTGTTCCTTAGAGCTGCGTAAAGCCCCTTATGTGCAGAGTGAGGTGTCCTGGGTGATGGGATACAGTGGGACACACAGCCTAGGGGACACCCCCCCTGGGGACACCCCCCCCTGGGGACACCCCCCATGAGAACATCCCCCCTGGGGACACTCACAGGAGTTCCTCTTGAAGACTGTGTTACTCATAAACCTGAAAAATCTGTCTGCGTAGAAATTAGGCCGGTGGACCGAAACAGTATCCTGTAGAGGGACAAAAAAATTTTTCATTAAATGAAATATAAAAGCCTGGTTTTCAAAAGCCATTCAGGAATAGCATGTTGTACTGCTTGTCATCAGTGCCCTCGTATAATACCCTTACACTGAAGAGCCAAGGGAACCAGGGGGTGGGTTGTAGGGAAAGCCACCCAAAGAGGGGTACAGGGTGGTACCAGGGGCGGAGGGCTGTTCTCAGGGGGTCATTTGGAGTAACCGCCCAGCACCCTCAACCCCTCCAAGACCCATCAGCTAGGTCACCGTGACTTTGCTCTGCCCACTGTCACTTTAAGCAGGGAGCCATTTCCCATTGGCTCCTGTACGGCGGTATGTCGCTCTGGCGCTTAGGACTCAGAACGTCGCCATTTCGTGTTTGGCGGAGTAAGTGGCCCCTTGAGCAGGGCCCCTAACCCCCAGCTGCTCCAGGGACAGGCTGACCCTGCTCTCCGAAATCTATTCTGCTTCGCATGAAAGTTTCTATGCCTAAGGAGCATAACAAAGATCCAAGAGCCAGGCGGGAAGCACTGAAGACCCTCAAGGCGCCAAGGAGCAGAATCTCTCTTCAAAGAGAGAAGGTCACTTCCCGGGTCATGCTCCTCTCTCTGAGCAGGAGGGGTTAGACGTCATTCCGCGGTAGGTCATTAAAGACCGGCGGCTAAGCACCTCCCTGTGACTTCATCAGGCCACTGGAGGCCCAGCCGCGGTTAGCAGAGGTTTGTGTGACACGGCGGCAGAAACGCGGAGTCAGTCACGGCCCGGGTGACTGTAATGCGAGAGGGTGATGAGGCTCATGGCCGCAGAGGTGCAAGGTGAGGTCACTCTAAGGGGATCCTGAAATGAGCCAAGACAACCAGTCACGACATGAAGACTCACCCCGTCGTGAACGAGAGCTTTCCATGTGTGCTCCAACTTCTTTATCAGTCTTCGAGACGGATGGATGGACAGACAGACAGAAAGATAAATTTAAAGGTTACTTAGAAGCTGAACAAATTTATCACCTGCCAGCCAAAGCAGAACGTTCCTCCATTAGAGGTCCGGGGGGGCGAGGGGGGAGCATAGTCACCTGTATGACTGCAAGATGTCGATGATTCCAATGAAGAGCAAGAGTCGCTCGCCCTTGCCGTTGACTGCTGGGATGCCGCCCATCCTGGAGGGACACAGCAAGCACCAAGCCGCTGCGTGAGCTTGGGACCCTGAGGAGGCACAACGGCCCATCGCAGACGAGAAGCCGAAGCACTTTTGATATAGTCCTGAGCTGCCGTGCGTCAAACACCGTGCCGTTCTCACCGTCTCGCGTGACATTCAGCCGACCCAAGACCCACGAGATCCTCCCGCAAATATCACTCTAAATCAATGCGATCAAAACAAGCAGCTTCTACTCATCCCCATGGTTACCTTCATACATCATCGCCCACGGCTTTTTATTCAGTACAGGGCTCAGCCTGAAGCCAATCCCAGGATACACAGGGCAGGGGACACCCTGGATGGGATTTTAAGAGATGCCAGCTTATTTAACCACAGGCATTTGGACTGTAGATGGAACCTGGAGGACGCAGGAGTAAACCTCACAGCCACCGGCATGGGATTCGAACCTGTAATTCGGGTTAAGTGTGAGGCTGCAGTCACCATGGAATTATTACATTTATGCCATAAAAATGACATAATCAGTGAAGCGAAAGGGTGAGGTGACACTGCAGGGTGACCGGCAGAGAAGCGGAGACCCACGTGTTGTCGGTGTCGACGGACTCCCCACAGGACGCGCCCCCCTGGATGGACTCTATGGCGGTGGAATACAGGGCCTTCTGGGTGATGGGTCGCTTCTCGTCCCCGGCGTCCTGCGAGCCGACCCCCTCCGGCTCACGCTCCGCCAGATCCATGTTGTGCACCCCCAGCAGAAGGCTGTAGTCCATGATCTTGAAGCTCTCGAGGACCTGTATCATGAGGAGCAGCAAGGTACTGTAGTTACCTGGAATGCCAGTGTGAACTGCAGAACCACCCAACACAGCACTGGCCACTGGCTGTCTGGACATAGGGCAGTACTTCGTAACTGGTGTAACCTCGGGACCTGCGTTTTTCTTTGGGCGTCGAGGGTGCTGCTGGTTACATTTTCCAACCAGCAAAGGGATACAGTAACTAGGTGACCCAGTACAAACTCTAAGGGCGCTTTTCCACTGCACCAGTTACCACAAGTACCTGTGGTGTTCTGAAGTCAAAATGTTGGTATCCCAGTCTCTGTTCCACCCCATAGTGGTGGGCCCACTTACAGGCTGCTGCTTGTTTAATCAGAACAGTCATGAGATGTTAACCAAAGACCAAGTTTCTGAACATTCTGCATCACCAGGATAATAAAGTGCATTTCTGAAGCCGATTTTGCATTTTTGGTAATAAATATTTGGATATTTAAAGAGCGAAAAAAAAATAAATAAATAAATAAATAAATAAATAAAAATACGTTTCTCAGAAACCTGTCATTGAGTGATTTAAACTGCAAAGATGATGATTTGAAAATGATTAGAAATCCCACACAGAGCTAATGGAGAAGCAGCAGCCTTAAACTTTACATTGATTTTTTAATCCTGAAAAGGAACAATCATTAAAATTGCAATGCCTGCTAAGTTTTCTTTCCTATAACAAAGTACAAATGTTTAGTGAAACTTTAACCGCCTCTGTGCTATTATGTCCATATGGTACAAAAAACATAATATTAATATTAATATTACACGTCATCCATCCCTATAATATACTTTAGCCATTTTTCAAATTCGCTACAAAATACCTCGGGTCATGCTGTGTACCTCGGGTCAACGCCGGTACCACTTTTTACGGCAGTAGGGAAAAAACACCTTGAAGCACCTAAAGTACAATACCTGGAGCAGTGGAAAAGCACCATTTAAGTGTAATATATCGCAAAGCCTGAAGTGAATTCATTTCAAAGGAACAATCAGCGAGTGCAGAGAGCCAGCCCCAGCTGCAGTGAGCCGCCAGCTGCAGTGAGCCGCATGCCGGAGCCCCAGCTGCAGTGAGCCCAACAAGGGGCAGGAAAAGGTAGTGCTCAAGTGAAGCGAAAGTCCGTCTGTAACAGCGACTGGCCTCAGACCTGCAGCCCAGGGCCTGCTCCGTACACCCACCATATGACAAGGACATGCTGACAGCCCTGAGCTTTTCATAAGCACCTGTGATGTTTCTCAGGAGGCCATTTCAGGTTAAGTACCATCCCACAGCAGAGCTCCTGCAGGGACCTTCATCAACTCCTAATATCAGCCTGACGGCCATGCCGGCCAGTGGCGGCCCCGCACCCCCCCGTACCCACGCACCAGGCAGTCCCTCTGCAGGGTCTTGACCAGCGCCCCGTAAGTGTCCACGTCCAGCATCAGGCCGTCCGGCAGATCCTGCATAAAGTCCAGGTCCTTGAAGGTGGGTCTGGCCTTCTCGCGCTCCTTCTTGGAGGCACGCCGCTTGTACGTGGAGCCCTTCAGGTCGTACTTGAGATGCATCCGCACTACCCGCGGCAGCACATTGTTCATTACCACCACCCGGATGTTCTTCCCCCCCGACTGGACGCAGTACAGCCCGAAGAACTTGGGCAGCAGCGTGCGGGGGTTCTGGTTCAGGTTCTAGAGGAGGAGAGGCGGGGGTTAACCGGCAGGAGAAAGAACCTAGGGTCACATCTCAAGTGGGAGTTGTGGAGGTTTAAGAGAAAATATCTGCCCGGACCTGTGATCATTCCCATAACATGACAAGTAATTCACACTATTAATAACTGTGCTGTCAAAATATACTTTACATTCTATTGTTAATGCTGATTAATAATTTACTCCCACCACTGCGAAGATAATGAAGCGCCTTCTATGCAGGTAAATCATAAATATCCACCCCCCCCCCCAAACTGTCCTTAAATGACGGGTGGGTGACAGCATGACCAGCTGGTGAAAAAGCCTCCCACTTTAAAGCCGGATTTCTAAAGACTTTTTAAAATAGAAAACTGTATTTAGCGCAGGATGTGTGAAATGCCATCTGAAGAACAGAGGCAGTGCTGCAGTGAGGGTGAGATTCCACACTATTAGAAGCTGCTAACGGAAACACTGTGTTAATTAAAACTGAGCTGTTTGTCAGAGAGGTTATGCACAATCGCCGTGCAGGTTTTCATTCATTCAAATGCAAAACAGCGTCAACCTTCAGGCAAAGAGGGAGTGGAAATTATACAGGCACCGTAATTCATCATCACGCAACTTCACGGGCAGACAAGGTTCAGTGGTGGAGACGCACAAAGGGGCTGATGCCATCAAAGAACCGAGGCAGAAAGGAGGCAGTGAGAAGGCTGTGTGGAGGCTGAGAGGAGGCAGTGAGGAGGCAGTGTGGAGGGCTCGTGTCTCTCTGATCTCTCTGGGCACTGTGGTGCCTCAAGCAAACTGTGGTGCTTCAAGCAAATTACACGTTTGCTGAGTTCTAGATCGTTCATTATTAACAGCTTTATTAGCCCTTTGTAAGCCTACACCTAAAAAAACAAATCTCTCGATTAATTATTAACCAGCCAACAATGCATAACAATGGATCCCAGAATAATCCAGACTCATAAATAGGAAATCAGTCATGCCGTAAGCCAGTTAGTTCAAACTGATAAACAGATAAGTCACACAAGAAAAGGTGTCTGGCTAGTCCACAAACCCATGAGGTGTGCACAGCGCCTACTAGAGTTTGAGACGGGAAAATACAGGTGCCGGGACTCCAGGGCCAGGATAGGTAGCCCGTCTCCGAACCCAGGACCCCATCGCCCGGGGGAGGAGCAGGAAACCGAAGGGAGCAAATGAGACTACAGCAGAGAGGGGGAGGAGAGGAAAGGAAGGGAGACAGGGATGGAGAAATGAAGGGATGGAGGAGGGAGCATGGAAGTGAGGGAGATGGAGGAAGAGAGCAGCTTCTGTGTGTGCGAGCACAGCCTGAACCCCAATAGGACCCGGGTTCTGGGTCGAATGCTCTCGGTTCCTACACACATGGACACGCTCCTCTCTAAATAAACTCATGCCTGGGAAGCAGGCAATCAGCATGAATATCCACGCTCAGCCCCCAGGACTCAGCAGGACGGGGTGGGGGTCACAGGCAGGCTCCCAAAATAACTGTGTTTGACGAGCCTCTCGGACTGTGACGGGCAGAATTAATCAGCCTTAAAGTGAAAGTGTTCTTGCTGACCCTGATGGACCGCGGCACATTACGGTCCAGGGGGGTACCACTCACCATCACTGTCTGGGGGTGTGGCCAAACTCACCATATAGTAGCCGGGCAACAGCTTCTGCAGGAATTCAGCCTCCTTGTGCATGACGGTCTTGATGATGAACTCGTCATCCTTGGTGAGGTAGAAGACGGAGCCACTGGCCCCAGGATTGGAGAGCTCGATCAGCGGCTCATTACATAGGGAGTACTGCAGGGGGAGAAGGCAGACAGGCTGGTTAATAATTGGGGGAGGGGGTCAGCAACCAGGCAGCTTACTGGGGGCTGGACAGCACCTTCAGATTTAATAGTAATCCCAGTATAATATGGCACTTTTCCACTGTAACCATGACCCAAGTCATTCCACTGCTACCACAACCCAAGCTGGACCCGAACCAGACCCAAGTCATTCCACTTCCACCACAACCCGATCCGGACCCGAACCAGACCCAAACCATTTCACCACGACCTGATCCGTACCCGAGTCGGACCCAAGCCATTCCACTGCCACCACGATCTGAGTCGAACCCAAGTCATTCCACTGTCACCACGACCCGAGCTGGACCCGAACCAGACCCAAGTCATTCCACTGCCACCACGACCCGATCTGGACCCGAACCGAACCCAAGCCATTTCACCACGACCTGATCCGTACCCGAGTCGGACCCAAGCCATTCCACTGCCACCACGATCTGAGTCGAACCCAAGTCATTCCACTGTCACCACGACCCGAGCTGGACCCGAACCAGACCCAAGTCATTCCACTGCCACCACGACCCGATCTGGACCCGAACCGAACCCAAACCATTTCACCGCTACTACGACCTGATCTGTACCCGAACCGTACCCAAGCCATTCCACTGCCACCACAACCTGAGTCAGACCCCAGCTGTACCCAAACTCGACCCAAGCCGGACCACAAACTGGCGGTTTTCCATGGTAATAAATGTGAGCAGTACACAACCCATACTTTGGGCTAAAAGCGTGACCAAACCGAGCCGGTTGCCTCACCACCATCTGATTGGTTTAGTGTCCCGTGTCAATACAAAAAAGGCTGTATTACATTTATTACCCATTTTTAGTATCGCACATCATGATCTATTGATGCTTTCCTGATAACTACGAACCAGAAAATTTCGAACTTGCTACTTAAAAAAAGTAGTATAGGACAGCTATGGATTTGTAATGCTAATTTACACAAGCTAGCGTCTGCTGCTAAAATAACATGGTGATTCTCACAGATGTGCTAGCAAAAATTAGCATATAGTAAAAATAAAAATTGCCCTCAGCAAATCATGTTGTACACCATGTGAACAATAAATGAGCATCTCTTCGGGTTTACGTCACTGTTGATCTCCAAATCCAGCAACGCCTTTGCCGGCCCTTCTGCAGTGGAAAACCAAAGTTAGCTGGAACCACACTGGAACTAATTTCTCTTCGCGGTATGGCTCAGTTCCTACATGCCAGTGGAAAAGTGCCAATAGGTGGGAAATTCTCCAGCGTTTGCTATGAAACAGAACAGGCTGCAGTCAGGGAGCCTTTGGCAATGCCTGAGAATTAGGCACAGGAGTCACCCACGGACACAGAAGGATTCGTAAGCAAAGGACTCCAAGGGGTTGTCTTCCTGAAGGAATCAACCGTGGACGCACGCACCATCTCCAGAGCTCCTTGCGCTACAAGATGACTCACACCCACGTGCACGGAGGGGATATTCCCAGGGGGGGGATAGTCAGCAGGTACATGGACCCCCACCCTATGCAGAAGGACGGTACGGCCGTCCTGCTCCCATTGTCCCCTTACCAGGTAGTCGTCGGGCCGAATGCCGAAGAGCTCCCGGAAGTAGCGGAAGGCCACGGGGGCGTAGGTCTTGAAGCGGAAGTCGGGGAAGTGGTGAGCTGGGGTCAGGTTGCTGCCCTCACTGATGGGGGGAGAGAGTGCGGGACCATCAGTGGAACATTGACACAAGCAGCGGCCATCTTGCCTGCACACCTGAAGCCGTTTCAAATTAGTCCTCATACTATACCTATTCTGTACAGTCCTGCCTCTTGAACGATTGAATTTGTGTTTGTGCATCGCTCATTCTATTTAAAACCTTCTCTTCCTGTTCACCTGATGAACTTCCTGTCCATCATGCATCTATGTTTATAACCCATCACAGCGACCAGCTACCTTTATATTTAGCATGTTTTGCTTGAGCCATTTGACAGAAAAGCTAAATGGTCGAATAACTCTACAAGTCACTAGCACATTCTCTGTAATACAGAGCGCGGTCGCTAATGATCGGCGCTCATGAAGACATCACAGGGAGAAACTGCGTGGCCTTGGGTCACCTGGGGAAGAAGATGCTCTCCACCACGTAGAAGTCTTGCATGAGAACGTCTCTCTCGGGTTTGGAGCTCAGGTTGCCCACAGTGTACCCGATGCCCAGCTGGATGGCCCCTTTTAGGGCGGAAGACGTGGTCTGTGAGGGGAGATTTAGCCATATGATCCATTCCATCATCACACAGTCTGGATCGCTGGTGTTCAGATGTGTGTGTTTGGGGGGGCATGTCCACTACCTTCTTATAAGTGGTCTCCCCTGACGCGTCCACTCCCCGGTGACCAATCCTCTTCCCTGGAGCAGTGGCGGAGACCAGCTGGTGGGGGGGGGGGGGCAGAGGGAGATTATGCTAAAACTGGCAGACACTAAAACAAGGAAGTGCAGCTCAAGGCTCCACAAATGAAGACATGGGGTGCAGGTACACTCAATGGGCTCCCAGGCAGAGCAGAGAGCATTATGGGGGATTGCGGAAGAACAGCCCTTACCTCTGTTATAACCGACTTCTTAGCTGTGACATCTGAAAGAAAACAGAGAAAGCAGATGAGCTGCCGGTAAACAGAGGGTACATGCTGGAGATCTGCAGCGCGAGACTGAGCTGGGAGGCTGCTTTCACTCCGCGACTACGGTGTGAGGAGAAGACGGCGGCAGACAGGCAGGTGGGGATGGACTGAGATACAGCAATCCATCCATCCATTTACTAGACCCACTTGCCTGACACATGGTCACAGGTGTCCGGAGCCTCAGAAACTATGGGCACAAGGCAGGGAAGAACCCAGGATGGGGCGCCAACTGGCTGCCCTCAGGTGGAGTTAATAGAAAATGCTAGGAAGGTCCCAGAGCCGCCCATAAGGTTGGAATGTACTGAGATAATTACAAATACCAAGCATCTTTAAAGGGGCTCAACAATTTAAAAAATCAGCAAGTGGGATTAAATGTGTCCCCGTTCCCCTTATCGAGTATTAGAGTCACATTTAGTCACTCGGGCTCAAAAGTTGCCTGCCACCAGCTTGGGGGAGAAAAAGATCTGAAACAGATTAAAAGCGCTGCTATTCCCACAAGACAGAACCTTCCAGAATATCTTCAGCCCCAGAGCGCCGCTGGCGGGCAGCCACATGACTGAGCCGAAGAGGAGATCTTCAAACCCCTCCCCTCCCCCCCCGGCCCCTGTTCTCTGACGTCAACTGCATGGTCCTTCAGCAAGCGACAGGGGGCGGGACTTAGACAGGTATGCGTGCCGTCATCATGGCGCGATGCCGTTTCCAGCGTCTCTTCTGGCACCTCCCCCCCCCACAGCTGGTGATACTTCCATCTCACGCATGTCGAGAAGATCGGCTGGTCTCTGGTCTGCTTTGGCTGAGGCTGCCCCAGAGCAGCCTGTCACTGCTCTGGTTCCGGCACCTTCCACCGTCCGTCACCTGCATTTCTTGTGCTAATTCGCCAGTCAAGCTTGCATTCTTTAGTGCTGTGAAATGCCTGAAAACATATTTATCACCAGCCCATCTTGCTCTGCCTTCCCAACCAATTTCTCAGAACAAGCTACTAGTCTCATATATAAGGGGTATAAACACAAGTTTTGCACCTTGGCCGACTACCAGGCTATTCACCTCAGGATGCCACAGGAAACGACTGAGTGGCGAGAAAAGGCCCGCAGGGGAGGTGTGGGGGGGTCTTACAAATTAACGCCCTTATGTTCTACGCCCCAACCAGCCACCCAGCTCAACGCCCAGTCAGCAAGTTAAATTCTCCATTTCACACAGTCATACACGAGAAAACATGTCTGCCTTTGCCGGAAATTCACATGCATGACCGTCGGCTGGGTGCCGGATCAGCGCAGCAGATGCATCCGACACGGATCCGCACGCTCTCCCGGCTCCCCTCCCTCGTTTCCATGGCACCCCCATCCAGGTCAGCTGGCTTCTTTTTTTTTTTTTTTTCCAGGCCACCCGTATCAGGGAAATGACAAAGGGGGCCACGGTCGCACCAAATCGAGAGAGGGACGGCAAAAACCAAAAAACGTCTGTCCTATGCTTCGCCGAAATCGACGGTTTTGTGGGACCTCGGCCCAGACTGGAACAGAAATCACAAAGGAGAATCTGAGAGGCTCAGCAGCCTTTATGACCATGACGTTTCCTAAGGCCCTGGCAATGAAAAAAGCAGCCACACTGGAGAATGACATGAAAAGCTCATGTGTATCAGCAGGAGATCAATAGCCACACCCCCCAACCTCTAAGCCCCTCCCCCTCAACGTGAGGCCGCTCAGACTACGCCCATTAACACACCCCACCTGGGTGTTCCCAAATACAGCGTATCTTACTTTTGCTTTCTGAAATATACTCAAAGGGTTTGCAAGCGTTCTGTCAAAGGCACAGATCTTAAGAAACAGATCAGGCAGGGTGCCAGCAAAACAGGTTTCCTCTTCCTGACTCATCAACTTCTCAAATCAATACGGAAAGGCCGTAACATAATGTGTGGTTAGCCTGACGTTGCCTGTCAAAATTGGGGTGTCGCGACAGCGCAGGACCATCTCATATGAAGGCTGCGGTGGAACGAATGAGAGCTTCCAGTGTGTAATTCAAACACCTTCGTATGGTGTTTCATTTCACAAACGCGCAACATCAAGGGCTGAGCTTTGTTCTCATGGCTGTCCCTGGGGATCCATCGATCACCAAGGCTTTTTATCCACAAGCGGCCTTTTAAATGGGCCTGAATGTCGATGCCACATGAATGTAAGCTGAATGGAGTTATGTTAATAAAAAACAAAATGTTCCCTCATTGTGATTTTTGGTTCTTAGGACAAAGCCGTTTGCAGTTTTCACTGAATGTTTTAGAGCTCAGTTGCACATAAAATGCAGCAAACACCACTCTTACTCCTAACTAGTGAAGGGGAGTTAAAATAAAAACCAGCCCGCAGAGTGGAGCCCCCTTCAGGGCCCAAGCTCCAATAAGAAAATACTCTGGGAGAGTAGAAGCACCACTTCCCATGGCCATACCCATCCACGGCCCGCAGACGGCATCCCAGCCTGATGGCGTTCAATAGGAGACCATCACGGTTCCCTAACCAAGCAGGACCTTTTGGCGCTGTCCCGTTACCATGGTTACCTCAGCTGCTACAGCCACACCCCACACTCACAGCCGAAAACCCGCCCCCTCGGCATGTCCGTCATACTACACATGCGGCACACGGCTGCAATGGAACAGTCACCATCACCGAAATCACCCAGCCGCACGTATCTGGGCTAGAGAAAACAAGAGTGTCCTGGAGAAAACTACAGAACGTGAGTAGAACCTGCAAACTCCACACATAGTGCAGGAGGCAAACTAAATGTAAAAATAAACAGAAGCCCTGTTTCCGAGAGTGTGCTCAATGAACAGCTGCCAAAGACTGAAATACACATACTGGGACTTACAGCTTGAAGCCACAAGGCAGTACACAGCCAATAAATTTTCCTTAAGAGCAATTCTGGTAGTAATGAAAACCCATCTCCGCGTGGGGGGGGG
>JAABNX020000038.1:2430869-2445346 GCA_015163995.2 Mormyrus lacerda
ACAGCAGGCTGGCACCAATGAAGCTCTGTATATGTTAGTGTACAGCAGGCTGGCACCAATGAAGCTCTGTATATGTTGTGTACAGCAGGCTGGCACCAATGAAGATCTGTATATTCATGGGAAATTGCAGTCCAGCTTGAACTCCCACAGTCAAGTGGTAAGATTTCCAGCTTTCACTTAATTTAGGCACCATATGGTCTACTGTATCAGCTATTAAACACCAAATGAAGATCTGAGATGCTGGCAATCCCGAGTATTAGGCCATTATAAGGACTAATGTCATGGATGTTTGCATATTAACTCTCAAAACACTCTTTTTGGTATGTATAAAGGATATGGCATTTGCGCATGAATCGTGAATTTTCATTAGAGCATCTACATATTTTATAAACTATACACATTCTTAATCTACATAACTTTGATAGACGGTAATAATAATTATCTGCAAAGAATCAGAAGTAAATAAGTATTTTACAGTTATTGTTTATAACTATATAAAAAACATTTTTACTTGAGTGGAAAACACATTTTCCACTATCGGTATTTAAAAATAGATGGCCTACAATACGGATTCTTCCCTTTTGGCAAGTGATGAAATGCCACACGTGCACGCTTTAGGGGAGTGTCTGGGCTGCGTTTGTGTGGATAGCAATAACCCCGCCGCGCGCAGATCGGAGCGCTGAAGCGAAGTCAAAGGCGATTCATCGGGGGAAAACGGACGCAGCGAGAAATACATACATACATATTTCACTTTCTTCGTAGAACAATGTTTGGCTTCCGTGTGATGCTGGTTTGCATGTGGTGCGCGATTGGTTCCGCTGTCGCGCGGAAAGCTGGTGCTGAAAGCGGGGAAATTTTGGATAAAATTAACAGCGCGAGATGCACCTCGCGCTGCCTGACGCTGCACATCACGCAGCTCGCCGCCTCCTTCAGGAATGTGCAGGTAAGCCGGGTGCGGGACGCGCGGCCACATCTCCCGCGCGCTTATATGGGTAAGACCGGGCATTTAAGGGCGAAAGGCAAAGTGCTTCAATGTGTAATCTTACCCAAAATGTCCCGCGTGAAAGCGAGCGTAGACTTTTAAGTGCTGACTTTATTATCTTAACTTGTTGAAACGACGAGCCCTTTCTGTATGACAACAACTACAGCTTATAATTGTCATGCTGTATTGTTTGTCAAAGGTAAATTATACCTTAACATGAGCATTACGCGTCAGTTTGCTGGCGGCTTTGAAAGTCATTTGTTATTTTAACCGCTTCAACATGTGCTCTCAGTACTCTGGGTGGGAAAACCATTAAGCCAGTTGCCCCATTTAAGCAGGCTGTTCTGGAAGCTCCGTTTTAAGTCCCTCTGAACTTGTCCACCTGGCTGCACAGTGATGAGGGCGCCCGTAGATGGTCTCAGACGGCGCAGATGTATTTGCGCAAAAGGTGTCAAAGTACCAGGCAAGTGGTTCAGCTTGTGCAGAAATGGGTGTGAAAATTAAAAGGAAAGTGTGATTTGGTTCCTGATCAGATAAGGAGCCATGGTCGAACCATCGTTAGGGGCTTTTAAAGCGGAATTCCGTGTCAGTGCAAATTCATCGGCGCTAGCAGCCCAGGGCTCCAGCTCATCATTAATAATTTGATTTGATGTTGAAGATTTTGGCATTGATCATCGTTTCTTAGTTATTGTTTATCTTTGGTTTGTTACGAAACGAAATGTTAAATTCACTACAGATGTAAGAACAAGTAGGCCTAACTTTAGAAAATGATGAAAATTATACGCGATAGAAGAATCCATTGTTATAAAGTGCGTTATTGTTCTATTTTATTCTGAGCGTTTCCTGTGTCATGCAGCCGGTCTGAGCGCCATGTGTCACGTTTGGCGAGTCTGTGTCGAGGTCAAATCATTTGCGCCAAGAGCCAAAGCACTAAATATCTCCTTGGTCTTTTTTTTCTCCTGATATTTACATGTTTTCAGTGATTTGCGTTTGTAAGTCATTTGTGATAATCAATACGCAATTACCTTCAGAATCACGGGACAATCTGAATAATTGTTAAGGTATTTTCTATAACCCCATGGCCTTTTTTGTACATTTTGGGTTGTTTGCTATTACAAGAAGCTGAGGTTACATCTTTCCGTTTTGTTTTTAAATTTTCCTCAGTTAACTTTGTTATTGGACAGCAAAAATAAATCCCCAGTGTATCAGATGAGCAAATCTTATTCTTAGTCTTGCAAGTAAGGTTTTTTTTTTTTTTTTTTAAATCACCCTTACAGATTTGTTGCATGGTCTCTGGGGGATTAGTTAAATCTGTGGGGGCCGCATTTGTCACTGATTTGCACAAAGGCCAGGCGAATCCCCGCCAGTGATCTGCAACGTCAGATGTTCTGCATTTATTTTCAGCGACTGATCCCGTGTTGTGCTTTATTTACTGGCACCTGAGGGTAGAGGAAATTGTGCGACGGCACACAGACATGCGGCCCATACTGCTGCCAGTCGTACAAACAGGTCCGTCCCTCAGATCTGGGAGAATTAAAAGCAGCCACCTGTCTAGATCCCACACTCGTGCCCACGTCTGATCGAAAGCGGGGACCGGCCGCTCATAGCCAGCGTGCGAAAGTAACATTAAGAAAAATGGACCTTTTGTTCTGAGGCAGCCCTTTGCGTAAAGTGCGGTCACAGGCCACTCTTTCTTTGAAGCAGCTGGAAGGTTGTGGAGGGGGGGTGCGTGCAGAGAAAAAGGGGAAAAACGTCCCGGGCAGATGGTGGGGATGCAGGCACAGAGCGGGTACCAGAGGACGGTACCAGAGTGGCTCCTCCAGCGCTGTTACCTTAACAGTGAGAAACGGCAAGTTAAGCGTGTGAGAAATCCGCATTCTGGCTCATTGAATTGAGTTTTTCTTGACATTGGCCAAAGACGGCTCTCCATACAAGCCGGCGGTCGTCCTCTGTGGGACTCGTATGCCTTATTCACTTCTGGCTCCATCAAGCCTTTTATTCTTCTTGCTGAGAAGAGACAGACTCCCCAAACAGGGAATCCGCCTGTCTCGATATCATGAAAGAGTGGGAAAGTGGTGCTGCCTCCTTCGGACAACTGGCTTCTTCTGACCTCCAATTTCCAACAAAAGGGCCATTAAGGACCAGTGGGCCACAGCACCCCCACACCTGTGAAGCGACAGGGCATTTCCCAGAGCGCGGGGGGGGGGGGGGGGGGCGCTCAGCCAGTTTCCCTTTCATGCATTAAAAAGGGTTTTAGCTCCTTGTGGGCAGATGGTGTGGTTCGCTGTTAAACTCCTGGTCAGAAGCTTGATAGGACCCAGGTTCATACAGGATGCCTGAGCAACTGCCTGAATTGCTGCCTTATTTTCTGTCCGAGCTGCTGCCTGAATTGCTGCCTTATTTGCTGTCCGAGCTGCTGCCTGAATTGCTGCCTTATTTGCTGTCCGAGCTGCCGCCTGAATTGCTGCCTTATTTGCTGTCCGAGCTGCTGCCTTATTTGCTGTCCGAGCTGCCGCCTGAATTGCTACCTTATTTGCTGTCCGAGCTGCCGCCTGAATTGCTACCTTATTTGCTGTCCATGCTGCTGCCTGAATTGCTGCCTTATTTGCTGTCCATGCTGCTGCCTGAGCCTCACCGCTGCAATTTCTCTCCAGGCCCTGGACACACTCCAGTGTGAATCTACACTAATGCTCACATGCCAAAAGCATATTTCTTTAGAAGAGCTCCAGTGATAGTAAAATGTCACATATCACAGAGTAATTGCTCATTTTTACCTGACAGTGTTAGATACAAACAAAGAAATAAAAAAACACATGTACGTCAATTTTGCTGTATTTTAAGGTTGTTTATCCATCTACTGTTAAATACCTGGAGAATCAAGCCGAGCTTAACAGGAAGCGTGGTTTGCATTTCAGACTAAAATGCCCTTTTCAAAGGTGCTTCAGACAAGCAGCCTTGAAAAAGATTAATAGCCGTTAATGATGCTCCATACTCCAGGAATCCGATTACTCCAGCAAGTGGAATAGCCATTAACAAAGTCAGGATAACTAAAAGCCTTGTCTCTGAGTGCAAATCCAACTTACTGGGATTTACTGGGTATGCACGCAAATTAATTATCTCATGCTCTGCCTTTTTCCCAAAATTCTAGCTATAAATCTTTTTCCTTCTCCTTTGTTACAGAGGCTTCTTGCCGGTTTAGGTGCACGACTGTATTTCACGCATGGTGCTCGTTACTGGCCATTGCGCACCGTGTACATGATATTAACTTCCCGGGTGAAAATATCCCTTCTCCTTTTTAAACTCCTATGCAGTACATCGCTTGTGTCATTCCGTGCAGACAGCTGAGGGTTGCTACAGACAGTGCTGAAAAGAGCTTGTACGCTGGCCTTTGTGCTTGCACTCCTTCGTGCCATGACAGTCTGGTAATCTACGCACCTGTGTATTCAGCCCTCTGTGTTTGGCTGGGCGATAAAAACAAAGCTTACTCTGCAGGTCCTCCACAGCTGCTCACGTGTCCTTGGATTAGGTACAAGCTGGTCGTTACCCCTCTCACCTGGCAATGTGGACTTTCATGTGATTATTTTTTCATAAACATTGACGCGGGAACATATTGGTATAGGAAACTAAAAAAAAAATACCCACAAATTCCCACTTGCTATATAGAAAACATATAACAGAGGACAGTTATAGACTAGGCAGGATAGAAGGCAAAGTTTAAATCAATTTGTCTCTAGTTTTTTTCTTTCTAAATGCCCTTTGGTCTTTGTCTGAGCCATACGTCTGTAGGAAATGAGACTCCCGGGCGATTGAAAAATAATTTTCAGATGTTATTGGACCATATGCCTAGACTTCAGGTTATGAGTTATGCCTGCCTATCTCTGCTGTTGTCTGATAGCCATGTTTTTTTCTGCATGTACACAACAAGCACTTACTGTCTGGTTACTGTACTCAAACAGCATGTGCTGCATTCATTTTGTGTACAGTACGACTAAATAAAATTTCCATGACTGTTATTGAAATTATCATTGATCATTTTCGATCAAAGGATATTACGCGGCATGCACGAGGAAGCATAGCTGTAGAGAGCGTTTAGTAACTCAGTCAAGGAAGCCCTCGCCTCTCTGCTGATGTTATCCTCTCTGCTTTTCATGTGCTGACATGATTTAATCCCGCTCCTTTCATTTCTCCTGCAGCTGGGTAGTTCAGTAGTGAGAATGTATCGTGGTCATTGTCATTCTGAGACGTATCGGAGAATAAAACCCGAGGGACCTCGGGCAAGCTCTGTTGATCTCTGACATTATGCTGATTATAATTGATTAACTTGTCCTATCTTTGTCTGCAGATTGTTTAGTCGTAATCCAAAGATGCAGTAACTGCGCGCTCCTGAATCGCATGCCTTTGCAGTTGACATGTAATTGGGCAATTAAAAATGGCTTCCAGAACTGCACACATGTACCACACACTATTGCCTCAGTACAGTCCCCCCCCCCCCAGACATGTGTTATCCTTATTTTAAGTTAGCATAAGCGTTCACACACGCAGACAATTGCGCACTAAAGACTGACAGAAATAACTCATAGCACCAGGTACATTCAGAGCATCGGATGTGATGGTGCAGATTTTTAAGGGGACGGCAAATCCTGAGCTTCGGGAGGGTGTGGGAACGTGGCCAGGTTGGGAAAGAGCCAGGCAAAGGCCATTAGAATCAGCTCATGCCATTTACGGATGGAGATAATGCTGGAATTAGAAAAAATAAATACAGCTAAGCAGCCTCCCCCAGGAATGGGGCCTTTGTGCAGCGTGGGGGCCACGCTGATGTCTGCATGGGGGCAAACCCAACAATTACATGCAGCATTTTGCCATCAGATGTCATGGAGCCAGAGCGGATGAGCTGAGCCGTGCATCTCAAGGAGATCTGTGTTCCTTTGTATGGCCAGCAGATGTTCCGTGAAGGAAGACGAAAGAGACCAGACTGACGGGATCACTCTGACGGTTCTGAAGAGGGGGTGGGGGGTACAAACACCAGCTGATGGTTTCTCCTGCCATTCCCATTGAGGACCCCGCCCTACCCCGTATCCCACCAGGGCACTCTGGTCTGTCAGCAGCTGGGCTGTTCTCTCTGATGGTATCTCTTTGATGGCCAGTGACAGGAAGTCCTGTATATACAGACAGGATAGTCTGGGAGAAATTCCCATGAATGATACTCAGAGGTTGCGTGCTCACTGGGAGGAACAAAATAAACCCGCGGAGCAAATAAAAACAGTGCAAACACATGAAAGGTGTGTTGATTTGTTTTTGTTATCCGCTGTGTTATGGTTGCACCAACTCAACCAAGGGCCCGCTTCACGAAGCAGGATTTCTTGCTCAGTCAGATAACTTGTCAGATTTAAGGTAGTCTGGGCTAAATGTAAGTGAACTAAGATAAAGTCCATTTAAACTGGGGTACCTTAAATCCGACAAGTTATCTGGCTGAGCAAGAAATCTGGCTTCCTGAGACCGGCTTCGGCAGTTCTGCTGATTATTTTAGACCCAGAAGGCTTACTGGGAGCTCCTTAGCTACTTGCCCATTAGAAAGCAGCATTAAAGCAGCACACTCACTCACTGATCATTTCATCAGTATTCATCACAACTGGAGGGTGTTCCTTGAAGTAGGATTTCTTGCTTACGCCTTGATTTTTAGCGCTCTCCATAGCCCAAACACAGACACTGAGAGTGACTCTACTACTCTGGTTTTGTGTATTTTTCTATTTATAATTACATTTATATATATGTAATTGTTAATGTAATGGTGTCATTTCATCTCTAAAAATGATATTAAACCGCGAAGTGCCGCGGTGTTCCATGCCCTGATCTTTTCTTCTTAAGTGTCTATTGGTCGATCCCCATGACATTACCAGTGTGACTCAGAGAGGTGTCAGAGCTGATGTGATCTTTGGGGATGGTGCTACCCTTTAACATTCCTTAAGAGGTCACTTATTGCAGCCTCAGGACCCTGACCTGTCAAGCATAATGGCTGTTCTTCTCTTCAGACCACTTTGTGACAATTAAGGCCTTGGAGAAATGAATGAGAAATGCTGGTGTAGCCTGATCTTCGGTCACTTAAGCTGCATATTGGCTTTCTTAAAGGTATGTGTGTGCAAGTGCGAGTATCAGGGAGGTCGAGCAACAAATTATGTAGCTGAATAATGGGTGAACTAAACATTAATACATTAATAAAAATTAATAATGCAGTTTCATTATCTATAACCAGTCTGTCTCTCTTTCAGTGTTTATTCCTTCTATATAGGAGTATAATCAAGTGTCAGGCCCTTGCATTCAACAAAAGCGTGTTTTCAATCAGAAGCCTTGTATAAAATATATAACTCAAATAATATATATAGTGTAGCCACAAAACCACAATAACCAGAGTTCTTGTTAGGCACTTCCGGTCAGGACTCAGGGCCTAAGTTACTACGGTATCCGAGGTTTGGAAGATTTCCAGGATCCTACTCAAATACACCGGCATTTACAGCGTAATCCGGGTTGTGAGGAAAGTGTGAAGCTGTTAACATGCGGAGTGTACGTAACTATATATGTTTATAGTGCATGATCTATATATCGAGTCTTTTTTCCCCAGAGGTCTTATTGAGTGATCCACAAAGTGCAGCATTCATCCAAAGATTGAATTGCTTTGTTTTCTTTCAGAGTGACGGTGTTCTGCAGTGGTGTGAAGACCACAGGCGATGTTCTCAGGTGAGTTGGCATAGCTCTGTTCCTTTGGCTGCGGCAGAGAAAACGTGATGCATGACTGCACATTGCAGGTGAATTCACTCTTTCTCAGGTCCCAGATTACACACAGTAGTTCTGATACATATATATTTTTTTTTACTTTATCCTTGCTATTCTATCTTTTATTGATTTGTCAATAACAATCAAGGAACAGGGCAACTGCTTGGATGAAATTCCTTATGGCTGAAGCCTGTTTCGGCGGCAGCCGTTAGTTTCTATATATCTTACCTAACAAGGCTTTTATGTGGCATGTGAAAACAAGCAGGTTTGGGTTTTGTAATTGGATTCTGTAGAGACTAATAAAATAAGAAATTGGACAAAAATGGAGTGAGATGTTAAAAAGTATCAGCCTCTACAAACATTGGCTATTAGCACTACAAACAGTTTTTTAAAAAATGATGCAGGTAATTGTCAGTGAAATAAATCAAACGGCTTGTGTGAAGGGGAAAGGGCTCATTCTTCAGCCTGTTACTCTACCTCCAGTGAAGCTTAATATCCATCGGGCAATTTGTGCCACACAGGTCTTAGACAGAGTGGTAACGAGCTGCAAAGGGTATAACCGCGTCAGCGTTTTCCCAGGATGGAATTATCGGAATGAAGTGATGTCCAATGCTAATTGCTCTCTAATAAGCTAGTCGACACGGCGAGGTTGTTAACGATAATTTCCATAGCTGGCCGCTTATCCGCCTCCAGCCTTCAAAGATCGACGTTTAAAGTGTCCCAGAAAGGTAGAGGCGTCCCTCTGTGAAGTCTGCGTTCCTCACACTGCACTCTCGGGCTGCCCTAATTGCTTTCAGATGGAGGGTGTCCTCCCACATTGCCTCTAATAATAGGTAAGGTAAATGTTGTGCTTCTTGTAAAAATAATGACAGCTATTTTATGTCCTCCTGGGCCAAACTACTTTAAGAGAAGGGAAAGAAGGAGAGGATTCTGTTTATTTAATTAAACATGATAGGAAGATTTATTTAATCCCCTCTTCTTGATTTTTTTTTTCTTTTTTTAAGCCATGTGCAATATCATTGATCGTTCTCAGGGAATTCTGTGCGTGTTCGATTCTCGCCTCTTGTTAGAATAGGTTCTACCTTCCCATGTGTTGTGAGGGGGAACAGGTAGAAATGGGCTCCTTGGACTAGTGACCAGGGGGCGGTAACAGGACCTCATCTCGTGTCAAAGGCTCCTCTTTGAGATTCCCGGGTCGTGTCTGTCAGCAGAATGACCGGAGGCGGGCGCCGGGCTGAAAGCCGATGTCCGATGTCCCTTTCCAAGCAGCACTACCCACGGTGCTGACAGCGCCGGCCGTGTACTGCTGCTCGGCCCCAGATTAACCTCCCTTGGACCTTTTCCCCAAGAGTTGCTATTTTTTAGAGAGCATGAGGGCAGCTGGGGGCTTTGTTTGCCAGCGGCCGTAACCCCCGCCCCTCACGACCGGGGCCGAACTCTCACAGCACCCCCCACCCTCACCTCTCCCCCGGCAGGTGAGGTGTGGGCCCGTGGGGTGACCTCTTGCTTGGTCATTCAGCTGGAGAGCCGAGGGCAGTAATGAAGGGTCACTCCCTGTGTGGTCATATTTCTAAGCTCCTATTGCAGCTGGGAAAGATCTGAAGCCTTCACACACCCAGCAACAGGCCTCTTCATTTCCGTTTTTTTTTTTTTAGCTTTCCCTTGCTGACCAAACAGCTGCCTTGTTTCATTCTCGATTGTCTGAAATGCTTCGATTCATCCGCAAGTCTTTTTTCTAATGAGTTCTATTCAAAACTGAAAATCTGTTGTTTCTAGAACAGAACAGGGAGAGCACTGCTGGGGTCACGTCTGAATCTGCTGAAATGATGTTTAAAGTCTCTCAACTAATTGGATCCAATAAACTTGTAAAGAGATTTAAATGTTTTAGAAAGCAAACAAGCCCATGAATGTTTAAATATTTTATAAGAAAATATTTCTTACCTGAGATGGTGTGCCAGGAAGCCTTGCCAGTGAAACGAGTGAGGCGTCTTTTGGATGTCTGAGCCGAAACAGAAAGCCTGGAAAATTCCTCATGTTTTTATGAGCATCTTTGTCACAACCTTCGCGTTTAAGCTTAATTACTGCAGGGCTGCCTGAAAATACCTTACAATTCTGGGGAATTATGCAGAAAAAGAGCAGAACGCCTCTTATTTATTTATCATTGCTGTTCCATTTACATGTTTCTTCTCTTATTGCTGTAACACCAAAAACATCTTTTTTCCAGTATGAACTTTTATTAATTTTAAATTAGCATTTTGTGTTTTAATGTGAGACTTGCATGTAAATACATGCAGACTGGAGTAAATATATATGCATATAAATCTTCCGGGGTGCTTTGGTATTAAACAGTTCACATGTGGTGTTTTAAGTTCACTGTAGTTTATTGAAATAAATCACGCATTCTTGCCTTGTACATATTTTGAGCATGGCCTGTTACCTTTAACTGCTTATAAAATTGTTTATGACGATGGATTCATTCAAACCATATGAAGGAGAAAGAATATAGAAAGGCCCCTTTTATAATTGCAGTAGAACAATGTTGAAAATATCTTTAATTTTTATTATTGTGCGAATCTGAGTCAGGTTTTACCGGGGCTTTTATTTTTCCATATCAGAATTAACTTTCGTGTCCTGACCTGGGACTGTGCCCGTAATTTACTCTTTACTGAGGGCTGTAAAAATGTGATGGAGCAGCGGCCGCCCGCACGGTGCGAACACAGTCACTCTGCCTTGTTGTTTTAACGGATCCTTCGGAGAACCGCAAGCTATCGAGTTATCAGCCGTCAAGCTGAACCCTTATTTCTGCATCAGTTCCACCGGTGAAAGAAAATCGCAGGCCAGTTTGAAAACACCATGTGTTTACTGGAAGTTATGAAAAATATGCAGGTTCCGTGAATAGTCGGTTTGAAGAACATACTTGGAAGGATTTCCGAAAACCCATCCTAGCGGCTGTACGGTGTTTTCACGCTCTGTTTCCAGCATACGATAAAACTATAACTCGTGCGTATGAACGGCGGATGGATGGATTTTTCCGACAGCGCCGTGCCTGCCAGCTTTTAAGGCACATTATGCTGATTGATCCCCCATCGCTGCGCGTTTCTTCGGCACGTCTGCGGCTTCGTGCAGCCCCATGCAATGCGCTCGGGGAGCGCGGTTCCACTCGATACTCGCGGAATCCGCCGTCGCGCTCCTCGGGCGGAAGGTTGCGCTCCGCATGTGGTTTCGCTCTCAGCACCGGCCCGCGCCCGTGAAAATTTGCATGACAGTACAGTAAATCAGAACCTGGAGCCCTTCGCTTTGATTCGTCCGCTAGGAGAGAAGCCGAGCGCTTAGAAAGACCCCCTCCTGGACGTGGGCTCAGCTCTCCCCTTTAATCTAAGCCTCTGAATAAACGATGTTGTGAAAACACTTTTATAGATGTATGTCGATGCCCGCCGTATTGAAAAATGCGGCAAGCGTGTTCCTGATTATAGAGGGGAATATACGTCTTTACACTACCCGGGTAGAAACAACTTTCCTTCTGTAGCGATAATGATTTCCAGGTGTTAGCGGCTGACATATAGGGAGCATTCATCAGGCTGCAGATGCAGGCAAACAGGGACGCCGCGCAGCATTTCCCGGCACCCGTGCCTGGCTTCTTTCCCCTTCCTTTTGTTAACAGCTTGTTCGGCACGGCTCTCAGATGACCGGAAAATTTTCTGCCCCGGTGTCAGGAGAGTTTTTGGCTGTGAGATATATGAACATTCGTCTCTTTTTTCGCGATTTTCAGAGCGCCCGGTTAAAGGGCTCAGCTCCAGGTTCAACGCTGTTTCCTAAAATGTTTGCTCGCAATTCCAGCCTGCTTCATTGTGCTTTATTCGAGGTGTAAGGTCACTGCTGCTAAAGGTTTACTTAATATGTATACAAATAAAAATTAATGACTTTGTAGGAATTGCGTTAGCTTGCCTCCGGGTAGATAATGTAGTGGTTTGGATGTGTTGCAAGTATTTATGGTTAAACCTCAGTTCACCATATAGCTTGTGTGTGTGTGGAGGAGGGATTTGTTAACATACTCGGTTGGCAAATTACCCTCAAAAAGAAAACCCTCTGATTATGGCCTTCTACAGAAACTTGAAAGTCTCCCATATCATTACCATATGTTTCTGTCACATTTAATACTGTGCACTTCTGTACATTAATCGCGGGCTATTAATGGCCATTTTCCAGATGAAATGAACCCAAAAAAAAAAATTCAGGTGGTGGTGTGGGAATTTTGAGAAAAAAGCAGAAATTCTGTGGTTAAGCAGTAATGCATCACATTTCAGGTGTATGTCTGTTAGAGTTTCATATTTCTGCATAACACAGAATGCCTACATCAGTGTTTCCCAGTCTAGTCCTCACGGACCCACAGAAGGTCCACGTTTTTGCTCCCTCCCATCTCTTTGCCAACAGTCAACAGTCCATGTTTTTGCTCCCTCCCATCTCCCTGCCAACAGTCCATGTTTTTGCTCCCTCCCATCTCCCTGCCAACAGTCCACATTTTTGCTCCCTCCTAGCTAATGGAGCAAAAACATGGACTGTCTGTGGGTTCATGAGTAGAGAATTGGGAAACACTGTCCTATACAAAATAGCGACATAACACATGACACACAGCTCCTTCCACGCTGTCTAAGTGATGTAGCAGCTGATCTCAGCACCCTTTCTATCTGCCCATGAATGCTTTTTGCCTCATTGCTCCTTAAGCATCCCCCCCCCCCCATTGGTGGGACAGAGTGACACATGGTGACAGGAGGGTGACAGCTGATGGGGAGAGCGCAGCTAGGACCCCTCTCAAGCAACGGGGGGGCTGGGCCAACATGTGGTGTGAGAAGAAAGCCCATGGAGGAGCGGGTTTAAATGGCCGAGAGCAGCGACCTGCCTAAACAAACAACGAACTCCCCTAAATTAACAAGCTGTACGGCAGAAAAACAAATGAGAGTGCCAGTGTCAGGCGGGTTCAAGTTTAGTTCAGCGAGTCTGTGAATCCTCACCTTCTCTTTTTCGCTCAGACACCGACGAGGGCCAGAGTCGGCTCACGCTTTTAACGGCGCTAGACGCCAGCGGGGAGAGCACCGGCCAGCAACCCAATGCCGCACGTCTTCCTCATTGCACAGTAACACGTTCTCCCAGTGTGTCACTCCAAATGCAGATATTGGCCGCAGCGACAGAGTGCGAATAGAGCACATTTCAGATTTCCCCCTAACTGTGCGTGACCTTCTCTCCCTGCGAGTGGATATCCTTTGTGGCCAGTCCCAGACTGCAGACTCGAGTGGCCTGCAGAGTGATCCCCACCCAGGAATTTGCTCATCTGCAGGTACCAGCAGATAATCTGAAAGGAATGTGGCTACTGAAACGGATCAATTATAACTGCTTGACAGCTGAAACCGAAGACCGCAGACTTGGACAAGAAGTCTGTGTTTTTTCACGGAGAGGTGGTTGTTTTGTTTAGTGCCGCATGCTTCCAAAGAGCTCATTCATTAACCTATGTAGGCAGTCCAGCTTACTGGGTCTGTAGATGTACATTTTGACTTCAGCCAACGGCGTATCAGGCTAACAAGGGTGACTGGAGCCGGAGTAACTCCTGTCAGAGATCTTCCTAATGAATCAGGCTTTGGGGAAGAGCAAGCGAATCAGACTTAAGCCAGATCTCATCCGTGAGCAGTGAGCGGAATATAAAATATTTAGAAACACATTCCTGGAATTAATGAATTTTTTTGGTCTTTATTCTCATGACGAGCGTCTTCAACCGTCAGGCCCAAGCAACAGAAATCTCGATTTTTAAAGTTTATTTACTTATTTTTGTTTGAGAATAATTTTACTAAAGTTATACAACTGGTTCAGCAGGGGGACTGAAAAATTGACAAAAATGGATTTAACTGCGTGCGTTTATAGGGGAAACGGACAGCTGTTGGTCTGAGCTAACTGACCTAAATCATAAAATGCATTCAGTACAAAGACAACTTAATTTTTTAGAGAACATTTCATTGGCGTCATTCAATCCGATTAAATACTGATCCTGGTGTGAAGCAGCCACAAGAACAGCTTCTGTAGATCTGTTTCTCACTGATAGTGAGATGAAGGTGCGACCGTCATCGACACCCTACAAATTAGGGGGAATGGATGAGTCCCCCAGTGTGATAGCGCACCCCCCCGCTGAGGGGTGTCTGACGCCGTAACTGACGCGTGATTTACTGCCCTGCCGGCCGCGTCGTATTGCGTTTCGGCTTCTGAGCACGTCTGCCTCGCTGCCACATCTGAGGGAAATTAACACCTGTGGGGGATGTCCATGTGGGCAGAACTTGATTTATGTGTCTCGCTGTCTTCCCCCCCCCCCCATAAAGTAAGGCCTGCCGTCTCCCCCAACCCCATCACCTTGACGTCCAGGCCGTACACAGGCCAGCACCTGCAGGGGCACCAGCAGACAGATGTGCAGTACAGTTTGATTGGGCCCGGGCCCCTTGCTTCGCTTGCGATTGGGCCCGGGTCCCACCACTCTCCCTGTGATTGGCTCGGGTCCCACCGCTCCACCTGCGATTGGGCCCGGGTCCCTCCGCTCTCCCTACGATTGAGCCTGGGCCCCTTGCTCCGCCTGCGATTGGGCCCGGGCCCCTTGCTTCGCTTGCGATTGGGCCCGGGTCCCACCACTCTCCCTGTGATTGGCCCGGGTCCCTCCGCTCCATCTGTGATTGGGCCCGGGCCCCTTGCTCCG
>JAABNX020000038.1:2456043-2467937 GCA_015163995.2 Mormyrus lacerda
TGATTTGAGTGATCCAAAGAGCCCTGAGACACAATACCATACATGAGTTTAATTGAAAAACAAAATATTTAATCTTTGTGACAATTATGATTTGCATAATAATTTGGAACATGGTGTATGTAAGGCATGCGGTTTTGATCTGGAATCCCAGCAAATATCAGCACTTTCTTTCTACCTTGAATATTTATTTTAGGTTTACATTTCATCTTGGTCTCGTTTTAATTTAGTTATTATACAAGTGGTCAATATAAAATCCAAGGTCAGTCTCAGAAAGTAATTATACAAAAAGCAGCATAGCATAATTATTCCAATACCACGTTTTATCACTTCAAAATGATCACAGCCAGAAGTAGCTGTAAGGAACATGTTTCCTTACTCTCCCCAATATACACGAACTGTATAGTAACAAATGTGATTCTTCTTAAAGGAAAAGTATGAAATCTATGACTAATGGTTTCATTGTAAGTAATCTATTCAATCAATTCAAGCTGCACAGTTGTTTTCACAAGTTGTTTGATGTTTCATTTTGTTTAGTTGACTAAAATTACATATGACTCTGAGGATTATGGGAGTATTGGAATGGGACTGTCTTTCATCTGTCATTACACCTCTCTCAGACTCTCCATTCCAGTTCATACGTTGCAGCAGACCGTACTTAGAGCATGTCAGTCAGCGTGACTTACTAATCTCAAACTGTTTGAAGAATTTTACGGACATGCCGCAAAAAATATTAACTTTGTTCTGGCTTTTTTGAAGTGAGTGACTGTAAGGAGTTTATTTGAATTCCAAATAATAGCAGGAAAGTTTAACAGAGGAAATATTTTAATACTTTAAATACTGTAGCAAAGAGGAAATGTTTTAGATATAACAAGATTCAAGCCTCCGTCCTCCGAGTACAGCCTCTAGTATAGGGCTGTGGAGCCTGGAGCCTGTCCCAGGCATCATGGGACATAAGATAAGGGACACCAAAAGCGGGATAGCAGGGGCATAAAGCTGCATGTGCGCACACATTTACAAACTGGGGCAGTGTTTATTTTCCCATCCACAGGGGGGAATGCAGCAGCGGCATCCACTCAGCTACCATGGCACCCAGTTTATTATTTAAAAATAAATATATTTAACTTCATTTAGGTGCGGAGGACAATATTCTAAAAATTCACACATTCAAAGGGTTCTTCAAAATGTAAATAAAGAAATGTCATTGCAGTGCTAATCGTCTAGACTCACCTGGTATATTTATATCGATTCTTTAAAATACAAAAAAAAAAATCACATTTTATACATCTGAAATGTAATCCCTTGCAAACAGAGATTTCAGCTGAACTCCGCGGTTCAGGTCAGTAGCTTCCTGCGCTAAAGAAGAATCCCCCATTTCAGTTTTAGATTAACTTGTCAGCAAGTTTCAATAAATAGAATGCGACAGTGCTCTTCAGCGGAAGGAGCGCCCTAGCTCGGATCACGTGAGGGTGTCCATCTGATGGATGCGTTTGCCTGCTTCTCTGTTCTCATTATGGTTCGGAGCAGGGACGGCACAGTCACTGTCAGAGGGCGCTGCTCATGTACATCGAATTCATTTACGTTCTTCACAGGAGGACTTAATGAAAGATAAACAGAAACAGTCTTGTTTTTAAGGGGATCGTTTCAGTATGGAAAAAAATAATCCCATGTGTTTTGTACTTCGCCAAAACATCTTCTAGTAATTAGATGTATTTATCAAATGGTGAGTATTTGAGAGAGGGGATGAAGGCAGCTAGGGTCAGGGGTGAGGGGTACGGCTGCTGAGGCTCAGAGCAGCCTGCAGATGAAAGGTACTGCGGAGCTTGATAACCCAGCCGGGGAAAAATCTATATGACAGTTTCTCAGTGGTGACCTGGAGACGCTTGGACGTCCGGGCTTTGTTATGTCCGGGTCACCTCTCCACGTGAAATGGAACCTTTGTTTTGGAACGGTGCCGGCAGAGCGGGGCAAATCCCATGAGGCCATGGGGCCAAACCCAGGGCTCGCAGGAGCTGTTGCCCTTGGGGCGAACTGTTGTTACCATCTGCACTCTTTATCGGCTTCGCCTACAGTAGCTGCTATTCGATATCAAAGCGGCTCTGTTTTTTTCCCGGGCAGCGTGATTTATATCGTCGCGCTGCCTCGGGTTCTGAAATTTTTGTTTTCTTTAGATGCGTAATCTAACAGAGGCCGCATCGACGCGGCGTTTCATGTCAACCCGGAAGAGAATTACTTTTGATAGCACGCCTTGCTGCTAGGCAGCCGCAGCGTGCTAACAGGCTGCAGTGCTAACAGGCAGCAATTCCAGCTGTCAGTTTATATCGTTTTTTACACCCCAAATGCAATATCCAGTCTTTAAAAAGGAATCGCTTTGCTTGAACCGGCAGTCTTTGCAATGGCAGACCTCAATCAAGCCCAGGAGGAGGGGTCTGTGGCTCAGGGGTTTGTGGCTCAGATTTTTAATCCTCTGAGTATTTTATCTTTAGCCCCAGGCAAAAAGGTCTCTGTGGTTCACCACCTCAATGGGCTGCGTTAAAATGTAGAAATTGATTTGCTCTAACGAACCTCCATAGCTGTTTGATATTACAAGCTATTAACGTGAGCAACCATCTGCAAAATATTACGTACTAAACAGTCTTGATGGAGCATATATACATTAATATGTGCAATAGCTAAAAACCTAAAATAAAACCATCAGTTGCTTCAGGGAATATGGCCGCCGTGCCGAGCTATTGGGACACGCTGCCTGGACGGACCTGTCATTCATCTCGTCCCCAGTCGCTGGTCTCCAGGCCATTCCCAAGCCGAGTTTTATCACTGCCAGGCCCGGCCGCAGGTCCACTGAGCACGGCGGGGAAAACAGACCCTGTGCGGCTGAGCACTTGGGGAACAGGATTAAAGGGATGAGGCGAAGATGTAGGAAACGGGGTAACCCGGAATGCAGCTGCCGCCCGTCCCGTGTCGGTAATGAGCGCGTGGCTCCATCAGCTCCTGCCCCTACGACTTGAAGTTGCCTCATCGTCTTTTCATCTTTGGACGATGAATCGCAAAACTTCAAATACAATTTTTTTCACATTTTTCTTATTAGTTATTTTTCTTCGATTTTCGTAGTGCACATTTAATTCAAAGTGACTTTCCAAGCAGCACGCATTCACATAACTGCATGGTTCCTACTTGCAGTTAAGTACCCAGCTTAAAGATCGCTGCAGGAGTGCCGTTCCCGTAATGTGCAAGGTCAAGCTTTTTCTTATAAGCTCAACACATGCCACCCGTATCTGCTCCTATCTTATTATGGGTTAATGATATATCCTCTTCTGTTGTGTTTCTTCAGTAACCCATTTTTTTTTCCCCCCATGCATTATTGCACCATTGGTGCACTGCAATAGGTCACTGCAATAGGTCACTGCAGTAGGTCACCGCAGGTTGCTAGGTACAAACAAATGTGTGCACTATTTTGCCAAAGTCATAGACAGTCAAAGGAAATGTTTATGGTTGTTTATCGGGGTGGTTAATGCAAAATTTAACAATAGAACTTTTGTAAACTGACAGTAACAAAAGCGTTATGCGTCTTGTTGGCCGTCGCTTCAGGTTCCCCAACCTCTCCTGTTTGTTAAATTTCTCCAGCAGCTCAATCAGTTAATTAACTGGTTAAATGGCTCGATGAGGTATTGATTAGCCAAACACAGTGGCGCAGTGGTCCAGTCAAAAAGTACGTGGGTGTATTTGTATGGTTGCTGCAAATACTGGGTGAGATTTTCAAATGACTGAGCTGACAGACTTTCTCAGGCATAATATCAGTTTTACAACCAACATGAAGATCACATAAACACACGTTTGCACTTCACTGACTAACTGAAGCCCCCTGCACGGCCTCCTCAGATCCATTCCCGCCAGAGAGACCTCGGCATCTACACGTGGGGAACTTCTCCGTGCAGGCAGACGGCACCATCAGTACTCTTCTGCTGTGGGACCCACCCAGGGAGGAAGACTTGGCCGTCCACCACTACAAAGTGACCTGGGGAGCCCAGTCCACCCACAAGAAAGGCCAAGACAGGAAGGAAACCCCCAAGGTCTCCAGAGGGGTAACAGCTGATAAACACACCAGCGAGAGCACGGGTCCCTACTAGACGATACGTTCATTATTTGCAAATATAAAACACAAGGTTTCACACACTCTAAGCAGGTATTTTCTCTGTCGTGAAGTTCTCTGTGTTTCAAATGCAGTGTCTCCAAGTACAACGGCTTTTAATAAGATAGGTAATGAGCAAAAGGCAGTGGACAGTATTCAGGAGACTGTAACTACCTTAGAGATGGATGGCCATACGGTTTATTGCTCGGTACTGCAGCTGGTTCACTAGAAGCTTGCAGACGTATTTATGGAATCGGGTTGGCCAGTTCAGAAATACGACCTGCATGAAGGTTGACGCTACATTTCTCTGCTTATTTGCCCGCCCAGCCTTGTACTGTAAAAGCACTCCTAGGTCATGGCCACATCCTGTCCACTGGCTCATTTACTTCCCGTCGTTCTCTGCAATGGACACAAGGGGGCGGTACTTCCTGAGCAGCACCTGTGTCCCGGCAAACCGGAATCCATTATGTTCATTAGTCTCTAAGACCTGGAAAAAGGAAAAGTGTGGCAGGTGTTCCTGAGATAATTATGTTTTATTGTAACATAACCATTCCTCAGACTTCAAGAGCCACAAACTTTATTTGAAATTAGGTAATTTGTTTTGATTATATGTGCTCATTGGCTGAGGCGGTCCATGTGACTAAATGGACACGCGGCTCATTCTCTCCCAGCTACCGGCTTGTTAAAGCCGTTCGTCCTGTCGCCCACACATCACGAGGGCAGTCAAGGTGCAGTTCTGAGCTGTATTCCCAGCATACATTAGCTGCACTCTGATGATAAAGCGAAACTGCTTCTCATTGCCAGAGCTAATTCGATGAATAGAACAGGTTTATGATTTTCCATACGTATGAATGCGTATTTAAATTTGAATTAAAGTAGCTCTTGTGTCCTCTGGCTCTTCTGATGCATCTAAATTGGAAGCAGTGGATGTGGGTAATGGAGGCCAGTTGTGGGTTGATGGACGTGCAGGACGGCCTTGGACCCGGCCGGGCTGTGTACTCCGCCGCAGCTAATGGAGAACAAAAGGACCGGCGGTGGCTGTATCCAGTTAAAACCTCATAATGGTCCTTTTTTTTTCTATCTCTGTGATGGAGATGGCAGGCAGGTCCTGTGCCATGAGATCGTCAGGAATTTTTACTAGCGTTCCCACCGCTGCCCCGCTGAGCCGGCCGGCAGCTGCGACGAGGCTTCCGAGGAGAGCGGGGCGCGGCATGCCGGGTCGCTCCAGGCTCGGTCCCGAGGGAGGGGTCATATTGTCTGAATTTGCCCTGTTTTGCAGAGAGAGACAACTAAAGAGCAAATTTACTCTGTCCATGGGATATGTTTTTGAGAAAATGCTTGTGTACTTAGTTTCTAATATGTAAAGAAAGTTCTGCGTTGGATTACATGACGGGTGACGGGTTGCTTTAGATGATTGGCGGTCACATCTCAAAAACAACAGGAAATGGACTGCGAGTTTTGGAAATTTGCTCTTTGATTTGTTTTCTGCAGCCCGATTTGTCACTTTGAGGAGAACAGTCCTGTTAGCGGGCTTGTTTCATTTTACATCCCACCTGAATGAGACTTGTCCATACAAAACGACAACCTGCCTCATTACCTTAGCAACTTGAAATTCTAGCCATAAACTTAATGAAGCAAAGTGCTCAGCATTGAATCATAATTACCGTTAGTGTACAGAGTAAGATTATGGCGAGCAGCTTCTAGGAATCTGTCTGACTTGCTTAATCGGCTCAACACGCGGACAGAACTGCGAGGCCTTTCAATTTGTGGCTATGTCGCTTTCACGGAGAACATGCGGTGAGGCTTCCCTTCTCACGTCAGGCCAGGAGGCAGCAGCAGTGAGAACGACCAGCTCTCGTTATGTCCTCTGCTCCAGCTTCGTCCTGCTCCTGAAGGTGATAGCTGTGTCGGTGTCCTGCAGGCTTCCAGGGAGATGGAGATCAGAGGCCTCCATCCTGACACTACGTACGTGGTCCAGGTCCAGGCCATTGCTCAATGGGGCCAGAAGCGCCTGAAGAGCAGCAGAGCGCAGCTGAGCTTCACCACGGCGCCTGCAGGTAAGCACTGCTTCTCCTGCCACTTCGGGAGGCAGCCTCGCCAGTGACCGCCAGCGTGAAGCCGCAAGCCGCCAGGACAAACACAGGCACAAGTGTCTCTGAGCGTCTCTGGGCGGAATCCGGGGCAAGCCGGTGGCTTTTTCTCTCCACTTTTACGACACTAGTAGAATCAGAGATGGGCGTGAGCAGAAATTAGCATCTTGGTGCCAAGGAACTAAGACACGATCCCCAATAGAGAGGCGTTTCTATTCCCGTTACAGTCGAAAGTCTGTTCACATATATTTTGTATGAAATATTGCAAGAGACATTTTCATTTAATCGTGTTCGGTGGTGGTCATAGAAGAACCAGCTGAAACAGACAGATACAGAAAGACTGATTTTCATATTGTACTGAAAAAAGCACATTAACAGTAACAAAGACAGCTGTTATAAAATTGTGTGCCATTTGTCTTTGGGAACATGAATCCTTCTCTGATCAATCAAGGTAATTTTTTGCGTAAGAACTCTAAACTGGACAGTGAAATTCGATTAAAAGTCTGATCCCATTCATGCCTTTGAAGAGCTTAAGTACCTGTAGCATATCAGAAAAGCTCGATCAATGCTTATCTGGCTCAGATTGGATCCTGGGTCGCCAAAGGCTGGATGTTAAAGGCCGTCCCTTGCTTATGACACCCCAAAAGAGTAGCACCAAGCTTTCATTTGTAGCTCACCCTTGGCCAGGCATCGTTTGAAGAGTCTTTCTGTTGTTGTTTCTGCTTCTAATTAAGTTGCATAAATCCTCATGCAGTTCTGCCAAAAAAAATTCCCGCCTCACAGCCCGGCATCTTGGGAACAGCAGTAAAATATTCCAGCTTGTTTTTGGCCTCAGCATGTCTCACTTGGATGGAGATTGTTCATTGTAAACCAAATAATAAAGAAACTAATTCTCTTTCATAATAGACTCCCTTGCACGTGATTTTCCTACGGCCTGGGCCTGGCCTCTTCTTGTGGAAGTTATCGTGTTTTTCATATCTACGTTCAGTTGTACTATTTTTATCAACATATGGTAACCCCGCAACACAGTCTTGATTGGAAAACCTCATTCCATTGATATGCTTTCATTTAAAAGATTAAAGGCGGGCAAAAAAGCTGATGTTACCAAATCACCACAGAGATGTTTTTTTCTGCACATGGGAGACTGTCAGCATAATAGCTTATCCAGTGAAGATGAGTAACTTAAGATGAACTGTAGTCCAAGATGCCAAATCACACATTTCCTAGTGTCAAGAAGACCCAAGGCAGCAGAGTATCATTGGCATCTGCCCTGCTGGAGCCTCCTGGTCTAACATGAGGTTCATATGGTGCCATTGGTTTTCTGTTTGCATGAAACTGGTGATGAATCATTTGACCAATTGGTGATGGACAGTCAGTTTCCTGATTGACATTGTCCAACCGTCAATGTGTGAAAAACAGTCTGTGTTGGTGAAGGTGTCTCATATGATTCAGGAGCATAACAGATTTCCAGATCATCTTAAATGTCTTCTTTCCAGTACAGTATTTAATATCAAGTAAATAAAAGTCTGCATAAGAGTTGCCTGCACAGTCCTTGATGCAGAACAGACCTTCTTAATTGTGCTGTACTTTCTGCCCACATAATTCCCACAAACTCTGAAAAGCCTTTTCCATGGCCAGGTCTATGTGGTACAGGTGAAGTTTCACTTAACATAAAGTGCGTGTTTTGTCTAGCGGTGTCCCTGGACTTTGGACCATGGTGCTTTCTGCTGGTTTGAGAAGCCAGAACCCATAGTTCAGACCTTAACTCTGACAGAGCAGTTAGAGAATCAGGCAGTGATACTGTGACTCTGGCCTTTTTTCTGATTATTCGCAAGAATTCTGCACGGCTCATCTTTGTCACGCCAAGAAACAGCATCGGCTGAGATTCATATGTGTAGACGGTGTTCTGCCGCCCCAGGACAACGGCGGCTCCCCGGGGCCATTTCGTTTTCCGACATGCTGTCGTTTCCAGCAGCAGGTCATCCAGTCGGACTGAACCCGGGTCAAGCCACTGGAGAGGTGTCCAACGAGTTACCCTCCTCGCTCTCCTCACACACTGCACTCCGCCTGGAGGCGGCTGCCCCACATTACCACAACAGCCAGCTCCAGGTCAAAGTCTTCTGGAAGAAACGCTTACCAGGTACGGCGGCCCAGTTCCCCCAGTGGGTCGGGCAGGACAGAGGAAGTGCGTGGTGTTTGTGCTCCTGTGCTCAGCATCAGCGTTGGTAGCGGCAGCGAGGGTGGGGCGTTATGGGGGTGTCTGCACGCCCTCCGTCTGCGGCGTACGCAGGTTTTCCAGCGCTCTGTTAACAATAACAATAATGACCTAAAGCTCTGAAGCAGCTGGTAAAATTAGCGCAGGAAAGGAAATAGGAGCTTAGATATGCGTCAGAGCACTCAGACAGAATGAAAATTGGCACCTTGTGGTGGTCCCCCAGGGTCAGGAATGAAGACGACGGCTCCATGCTGGACGATGAATCCAGCTGAGATGTGACCTCTCTTGTTGTCACCCTGCATGTATTCTGGGTGAAAAGTCTAAAGACTGCACAGCACTCCAAATAACCGACGCGAGACCCACACCAAGCACCCTTAAAGCATTCAAACGCTTTTAATACATCTATAAAAAGTATTTGCTGGTTTAGCAGTTTCCCAAAAATACTGTTCTTGGCAATATTGTGACATTTAGGGAACGCATTCTGTTTAAGCCACAGAACACTATAAATAATAATCACTGATTTACTGTTATCTCTCAGAGAAATTGTGAAAAAAAGACCTAGAGAACACTTTTAATAATATCAGTATGGTTTATAAATTGAAAGCATATGTGTTGGAGGAGGATCTGTAGGCCTGAGACAACCTGAGCACAGTGTGAGATATATTTGGTGAAAGATGTGACGTTGCCTGGATACGGGGAGAAAGGGAGGACTTGCTTGGAAAAAAGAAGAAAAAACTAGTTCACATGAAATGGAGTGATTCAGGAAGATGCTGAAATCGCAGCCTTCGGTATTGACTCCCTCCGCGTCCTGCCCAGTTATTATCACACTGCCTAATGAATTGAACACTCTCTGTTTCTCTGAAAGGGTCCCTGAAGGATCCCCTCGCCTACCTTCTCAGGTGGTCCCCTGAAACCTGTGCACACAACTTCACAAAAGCAGAGCGGAACGCCACCATCCAGGTACATCCAGCTGCCTCGAGCGATTCCTCCGTAATCCAAATGTTTGAGTTCCTTTTTGCTCTCGCGATCATCATCCTATTTTTATGACATTTAATTTGAGAGATGAAAGCACATTCCGAACTGTGGAAATGAACACAGATCCCTCTGGCTGCTTGTTTCTGGATTGTTACTGTAAATACCAGCCATCTAACGAGGTTTGGTCCTTCTGTAATTCAGCAAATATGAGACCTCCTAGTCTGACACGCTACTTTTGTTTTGGATGCCATCGGTAAGCAGAAACTCTATATTGTGTAATAAACATAGGAATGTGGCTTATTGAATGCATTTGCTACAAAGCACTTCGGAAAGCGATACTCTCATCCAGCGTTCAGCACTTTTTATTAAGACATTGATGTGCAACACAAGCAAAGGAATAGTTTTCACCACAAGATGAATTCAGGTTCAAGGACTGCTATCCGACCGGCTGCCAGGAAGAGCGAACAAGTGTGATTTTTTTTGCTACTATCTGGACCTTGTCAGACAAACTGGGTCCTGCTACCACATATTTTTTAAAGGTTCCTTCTGGCATGTAGTACCAGCTCACACCTTGGTTCGGTGCCCAAGCAGATGTCTACAGGACATCTTAAACACTTGCTTCAATTGAAAGAGTAAAATTTCCCCCTATGACCTGCTGTGCAGCTGCAGCAGGAGCATACAGAATGCTGTCTGGCAACATAAATATAAATATAAATATACGATGCCCCATTTTTAAGCTCATTTCCCCTCCATTGTTCAGGAATTACTTAATCACCCTTCTTCATTTTCATTTTTCATCTCTTTGACGCTTCTCTTATTACGACTGACTCCCAGTTCACTCCTTCTTCCCAGGGAACTTACTTTGTCATCACTGGCCTGATGTTTGCCTGTAAGTACAGGGTGTCAGTTATGCCAGTATCTGGCCCAGGTCAAAGGTCAGAGGCTGTGACATCCGTGACGACACCGTCGTGCTCTGCACTGAGAGACAGGGGAGTGAAGTCCCTGTCCTGCACCAGAGGGGGTAAGGTCCACGCAAACAACACAGAGATGTTATAAAACATCTCTTTGCATGCAAGTTCGTCAAGTTCGCCAACCTACCTTCACTTGAGAAATGTAGAAATGAAATATTTCTCATTAGTCTGGAAGATTTTGCTTTTAAGTAATCGTGCTGTTGTTGGTGACTTCAGATTATTTAGTATTGTTTAATATTTTTAATGATATTTTCGCTGATTGTGAGCGTGATTTGGTGCAGCTCACTATCACAGATAATCGTCATTATCTTCTCTGTCTTAGAGCGCCCCTCACCGGCTAAAAAAGCCCTGCAACGTCCAGAGAAGCTGACAATTGCTTTCCAGATGCAGAACAGCTCCCTGCAAGGAGTGTTCAGCTGGCAGCTTTCACAGGCTGTTCCCGGGCAGGACCCGGTCACCGGCTTCCAGTTCTCCTGGGTCCCAGTGTCCAGCGCTGGTGGCACCAGTGCGACCCTCAACACGCCCGTCTCCCAGACTCAGTTTGTGCAGCCGGTGAGTTCTACTGTCAAGGAAAACTTGTCGAAAGACGATTTCCCAAGTCTGGATGTCACAAGTCATGTGATTTAACCAATTTAGCACATTTTTTGTGAGCCCTCGCTAAGCCGCTGTAGTACATCAGGTTTTTAAACTGTCATCCGCCAGACCACACTGCTATTTTAATAGTACGTGTCACTGGCTTTCACATTAGATGTGAGGTAATGGTATTCAGGTTTGTATTTGAGCCATGTTACGCATCTCTGGCGTTTCTTTTTCTTTTTTCAGTATAACTTTCTGTTTCTTATTTATTACATATTTATGAGTGTGATTGGTGTGTGTGAGCCCCGAGATGGTCGGTGCCTCAACCCAGGTTGTCCCCTATTTGCACTCGTGGCTTCCATGATTGGCTCTGATCCCCCGTGACTCTGCATAGGACTAGCAGGTTTCTAAAATGGATGGATGTGTAGATACAGTAGATGGATTTATTAAATTGTTTTTTTTTGTTATATTAAAATTGTTTTATTACGGCAGTTGATCACCCTTCATTTCAGGTTTTAGTCTGACTATTTACCTTGCATGTGAAAAATAAAAATCTTTCAATTCTTCAGTCCTTGAAGATATCTGCCGTATCGTGTCCCGTTCTGAATGTACTCATTCAGCCATTGTGTGAACCTGCAGCCTTTCAGCACGTGGTCTGTGTTTCTCTGCCCCAGGGTCGGCACTCCTTGACTGTAGGGCACCTGCAGCCAGAGAGCGCGTACAAAGTGCGGGTGCAGGTGCTGTCGGCAGGGGGCAACGGACCCTCAATCGTGAAGACCCTGCACACACCTCGGCTCAACAGCACGCTGCTCTGAGGTACTGCAAGGCACACGATGTGTTATTACAGCGGTACGGCACACACTTTGACGTTACAGCGCTATGGCACACACTATGACGTTACAGCGGTACGACACACACTATGACTTTACAGCGGCACACAC
>JAABNX020000038.1:2468037-2487126 GCA_015163995.2 Mormyrus lacerda
GCGGTACGACACACACTATGACTTTACAGCGGCACACACTATGACGTTACAGCGGTACGGCACACACTATGACGTTAGAGCGGTACGGTGCGCACTACGCAGTTACAGCAGTACGGCACACACTATGACGTCACAGCGATACGGCACGTGCTATTTCCATACAGCGGTATAGCACGCTGATGACGTTACAGTGGTACCGCACGTGCTACAGTATGTCATTACAGCGGAACGGCATGCATTATGTCGTTACAGCGGTATGGCACACACTATGTGGTTGCAGTGGTACAACACACTCAAGAGCAGAGTGGATGATGGTAATGTCTAAAAAGAAGGCTAAATAAGGGTTTAAATTTAATTTTTTTGCATTTTTCCAGCTGTGTGACTGAGGGCCTCTGGAGGACTTTGCTTATCAGGAATCTCATTCCTGCCTTTGATGGGGCACGGCCCGGGGGGGATCACTGCAAATACAAGTGAAATATCATATATTATATAGAAACATGAGATATATATATATATATCTATGTAATGTTATATATATAACTTTTGTATAAAATATATACTTGTGCGGCTCTGTGCATTATTCTTCATACTCCTCATTCCCTGTAAATCTGTTTTTTTTTCCGGTCAGACTAGATTTGTGAGAAGTACAGTTACGCAAGTGTGACCGTGGCCATGCCGCGTTCTGCAGTTTTCTCATGAGTTCAAAGTGACCGGCAGTACCGTCAAGTTGGATACAAATTTGCTATTAGATTGCTGTTGGAGAAACCAGATTACATAAACGGCAGAGTTAAATAAGACCGTGGCACGGTGGCGCAGTGGTTAGCACTGTTGCCTCACGCCTCTAGTTACCAGGGTTCAGGCAGAGTTTACATGTTGTCTCCCCTCACTATTGAAAAGCACACTAAGGTGAATTATGGCGGGCAGACTGTCTGTAGGTGTGAATGATGCGTGTTCCCTGTGGTGGGTTCAGCCTCGTTACTCCCTACCTTACGCCTGTGGCTTCCTGGACGGGCTCCAGGCGCCTGTAACCCTGCACAGGACATGCAAGAATGGAAATAATAAGAAAAATTGCACAAAATACCAACAAATGAATGATGGCTCTGGCTGTCTTATAGAAAATAATGTATTTATACCAGACACACAGAACGTGAACTGCATACAAATTATCATTGTAATAAGAAGTGTATGTGTGGAATTTATGTGCTTGTGTGCAAATCATCTGTATTTTTCTACACATATATTCAGAAAATGTCAGTACTCAGCACATGTCTTCTCTGTAAGTCAGCCTTCTCCTTTTACATTTCTCATCCTCCTTTCCATTTTCTGAGGAATCCTTGGTACTTTATGCCGGAACCTGCCACGTAATCAGTGGATCAGTGTAAAAATTCATCGTCTCGGTAATTTCACCAAGGATTGTCATGGTTGCTACTCAAGATCTTTCATATTTTAGTTTTGCATATAAAATTAAAATGCAGTGTATTGGCGGCTGTTTTTCTATAATTGCATCCTGTCTTGAAAAATAAATCGAATCAGGCTTTGCTCGTAATTCAGGTTGATGTATCGCTAACGCTAACCCCCATTTCCAAAGGCAGACCTGCTCATGACAACAAACGTTCATAGCTGATCCTCTTGTTTATTCTTTTTAGAGGCTGTTACTTTTCCCTTCACGCCCCCTAATGGTGGAACGTTCTCAGCCCCCGTAAGAATCACTGTCATCCCTAAGGCTGCAGTTAGTGCTATTATACATTAATATGCTGCTGTTTTGTGTATTATGTAAATCAACACACAAAATAATATGCTTTGTTGAAAAATTAATCATTCTAGCTAAGTACATTGGAATAAATAAAAAAAAGGTAATTCAAGTTCTGCTATAGCTGTTTTAGTCCGGTGATTATATTTCTTGATCACAGCTAGAAGAAAAATAGAGTAATGAGTCAGGTCTGGGTTATAAAGTGATGAGTCAGCAGCCAGATCCAGGCTGTAGAGTAATAAGTCTAGAGCATCCTATGAGGCAGTCAGATTCAGAATATGGAGAAATGACCCAGACTCAGTATAGAGAGTACAGAGTCAGGTCTGAGTTATCAAGTAATGAGTCAGCTTGAGTGTGTGGTATAATGAGTCTCGGCCAGCCTGAGGAGTAGTGAGTCTCGCCTAGCCTGAGGAGTAGTGAGTCTCGCCCGACCTGTGGAGTAGTGAGTCTCGCCCAGCCTGAAGAGCAGTGAGTCTCACCCCACCTGAGGAGTTGAAAAGGCTGGCCGTCGTGTCTCCATGCTCTCGCTCCAGCTGTCCATCGCTGTCAGTCTCGCATTCCTGATGAGAGTGCAATGTTAACACAAACGAGAGAATGTTACCTTTTTATCTTACTCTGCATTCTTCTTCTTCTTCCCCAGACCTTCCCTCCCGTGTTTCGTCCTCGGTGGTTCCTCACGTTTGCCCTCCAACTGCAGTAGATAAGAAACCAAGCAGCCGTGACACTGCTGAGGCCAAGCAGCTGTTCACCAACTTACAATGCATGATATAAATGAGAAATCTGAAATTATGTGTTTATATATGTGGTATACATCATTAATTACATGTATGTAACATTCTTAGAAAGGTTTGTTTTTAATTATCCATAACGTAATCGTTTAAAATGTGTGAAAGAAAAAATGAGCACTGATGTATTTAGGAGGTCCAGTGTATTTTGCCTTTGGCAGTAATTTCTTGTACTTGAACGATGATTCTTTGAATGTTCCTGTCATTTTCATTTTATTTTTTTTTAAAGAAAGACTTCTATAAACATCTTTTTTTCAATGTTATGGTTACATGATAATCATCACATTTCAGAAATTACCAGGATATTGTCATAAATTATTTAAAAACCCTGTTACCCTTTAATACAGAAAGTTGTGGGCTTTATCTAACCTCTGAAGTATCCCACACAATCTCTTATTTATTTTTTTGTAATTAAATAATGTGGTGTTGTCTTAGCTCAGTGTACAGGAGCAAAATTATTTAGATTATTTTAGCGAGAATATAAGTAGAAGCTATTGTTCTGGGTGTACGCCAGCTTTGACATGTGATACTTACTCTGGTTCACCATGAAACAGCGTGAGTCACCACCTAGCTGGTCTGAAGGTGCTGCCATTTCACTTTAAAATATCCATCATTCCAATGCAATGAAAATTTCACTGTAAAACACAAAGTTCCACCACTGATAGCTATTCATACTGAGGCAAATTCATATCACCTGAAGTAAGTTTTCCTGTGTTATATATATTACCTTTGTAAATAATTATCTTGTTGTGTAAGTGTTTAATATTGCATCATAAATAATGTTAAAAGAACTGATGTGGTTTGTGTGAATATTCTGTAAATTCCATCTATTCATCTATCCATCCATATCTGCTTATCTGCTAGGGCTGTAGTGAGTCTTAGGAAACACAGTTTACACCCACCCTGGATGCAATTCTGTAAATTTAGTCACTGCCTTTTAGACCTTAATCCAATTATTTACATGAAAATAATTTGATTAAGCACCATAATTCGTACATGCTGTTTAAAGAACTACCTAACTCTCGACTTATTTTTTTAATTAAATACCTAATGGTATATTGGTAACAGACAATATTTTTACATGGGAAAACATACAAAATAAAACCCGAGGTTGAAAAGATTAAAGATAAGCAGACGATTACATTCAAACGTTAAATGGAAACACAAGGTGCAGTGTCCATTTGCGCTTAATATGGGTATGAGGGCGGTTACACAGCTATACATGGCGGTTAATCAACTTCATTCCTTGTTAGGGCCTTCACGTCGGACAGTAGTATTAGCAAAATGCGAACATCCGACCACTAGAGGGCGGAAAGCGTTTTACTACGTTAGAAGTGCGGCGCGCTCGGCCTGTGTCGTACTATTCCGGCGACCTGGCATATCTCGGTGGAGAACGACGTAGTTCTTATCGGACGGTTTGTTTGGGATCAACGCTTGGATATTATTGCAGCACTGCAATTCCCAGTGATGGCAGGCTTTTGGTAAAGTACTCATTTATCTTCTTTCAGATAGTAATAAAATATATATATATAGAAGTGTAAAGTACCTATTTTTTTTGCCTTAGGGCAGTTAGCCAAATAAATACCCTGGGACCAAGCTTGCTAACGACCAGGGTATATGAAGCTGCAAACTCTTTAAAGTTCCTCTTCAGCCGGGTTATTCTAGAGGATTTCGTTACCTGTAGTTATTTGTTTTTTGTTATTTTTTTTCATTAGAGAGTAATCACGCCTGGTCAGATGGGCTGCCATTTTTTTTTTTAAAGTTTGCAGGTTGCAGGCACAAGCTAACTGGCTAAGGTCCGTGCGTAGCAGACATCATTTTACAGTGCTTGGAGAAAAGCAGCTAACTAGAGGAATTTGCATTGTGATTTAGCGTGCTGAGTTATAATTTTCTAGATGTCAAAAAGATTATCTCGAAGTTGCCATTTCGGAACTAAAAATCCTGTAACGACACTTTAGAGATGTTTGTAATGACGTTTGACAGCTGCCTTAAGGATGCTCTTGGTTTGGCTTCTCTGTTCCTTTGTGAGCAGCTCTCTTCCTGGGTCATGATGTGGCATGGACATGCCAGGAGGCCACATGGAGCAGTGAACGTTACGACCGCGAGTTTTTGCTGCGCCCGGCTGAGGGGGAATATTCGGCAGCGGCAGCGGCCGCGTAAACGCATCGTGCCCCGTCAGAGCAGGTCAGTCTACAGGAGGAAGAGCAGACGGAACTGGACGCCTGCGAGGAGCCAATGGCCCAGGCGGCCCGCGGACTCCCCAGCGGGAATATACATGCTGAAAAAGAGACCAAAAGCTAGACGGCAGCATTGGAGATCTGCTCGGTGCGCTGATTCCAAGCCCTGCACCAAAGCAGGGGGTCATGCATTTCAGTCAGCACAGCTTCTCTGTCTTGGTGCTTCTGTAGAAACGATCAATCTAGAGGGGAGAACTTTAGCTGATACGTCTGAGGTGCCCTCTCCGTTTACAGCTGCCTGTCCTGAGGGGTGTCGATACAGTGCGGATTACATTAATGGGGTGGTGACCCACAATTCTCGCATCAGTGAGCTGTCTGTCTTAGAAAACAAGACTGAAAGACTGTCACGGAGAAAGAGTCCAGAAAAGCATCCTCCCTGGAAGAAGAGGCTAACGTTTTCCATTTACAAGGAAGCGAGCGCTGCATTCCTGTTAATGCGTTTCTCGTTTAATGTTCAGAGCCAGTGCAGAGTCAGGAAGCCTCGCTTAGGGAGTCAGAGGAAAGCCAAGCATCTGTACAGGATCTCAACCCTCAGAGGCAAGAAGTTGAAGGCGGAGGTGCTGAACTACCTGTCGAGCCTGAGCACTGGATCCATAAGCTTGACGAAGGAGGTCAATGGTGATGAGCTGCTGAAGCTGAAGGGCAAAAGCACAAGTCCGTCAGCGGAGGATGGGGTAGAGCTGGCTTGGGGCACGATGGTGCAGGAGGGCTCCGTGAGCGAGACGCCGCCGGCCATGCCGGCTGCCGGGAACGGGCGCGCCTCCACCAGGAAGCGTACGCCCAAGTCCTGTGACTGCTGCGGGGCGAGCTGCGAGCCCCTGGGAGCCAAAGCCCACCGGGCCGAAAAGGCTGGACAGCGTGGGCAGGGGGCCGCCAGAAGAGGGCGCAAGAAGAAGGGGGGCGAGCAGGAAGTACTGGCTGCTGATGGTGAGACGGGCGGGGAGACAGCAGAGCTCAATGGCGTCACGGGCTCGGAGAGCGACCCCAGCGGCGACATGGAGGTGGAACCGCCCACGTCAAGCCTGGATACCTGCACAAATCCGCTTTGGGATCACCACTACTGTAAAACGGAGGCTGGCAACGCTGACTCGGAGATGGAGGACAGCCTTCCCAGAGCCCAGCAGAGCACCGACATCAGCAGTGAGGAAATTACAGAGCATATTCATGGTATTATTTTCATTAGTTCTTCAGTTCTCATTAAGGCCTTGGTCAAAGAACATGAGAGAATTTTTGTGACTGTGATGTAAGCTGTTGACAACCAATCAGAGGCCTGCTTGTTCACAGAGAATGTCGCTGCATGTAAGACAGGTGAACTGCATGCACACTTGATATACACCTATGCCCCATTATCTGAGTAGAACTGGTCCCAGAAATTACAGTTCTTTCCAGACTCCCTAAAACATTCATAACACTCAAATATCAATTTCAGAATGATAATGAACATTGTATGTTGTTTACTGTAACATGCAGTTCATTTCATAGCCATGGTAAGGGGCATTAGTCACACGTAAAAAAAATGCTGAAAATATACAAAAGGAAAAAAACGTTTTTGGTCAGATTTGTTTTAAAATTGTAATTCTTAGCTTGCTGTTCACCTCAACAACAAGTAACAGACAGGCAGTACTCAGCGAGTCCCAGTGAGTAGTTAGCGATTCTTACTGCATTGGTTCTGCCCACTCGTGTTCTTTGACACAGAGTAGCCATTTAGACTGTGTGGCTGTGCTCTGCTGCGTATAAAATCTGCTGCTCGTCCTGCGTTTTTACCGGACCAGCACCAAAAGGAAAATAACAGGCTTAGTTGCTGATTTGGAAACCTGCATTTAGGGCCTTACAGATATTTTAGATATTCCTGGCTAATGTGTTAGAAAGAGAACAATATGTAATTATGAATGTTCTCATGTTCCTTTGACTTTTTCTGTGCTGTTATTATTCTGCCTGGATGTTGTGGTCTGGTTTGAAATTTCTCTTGGGTTGCAGAAGTTCCTTCAGTGCGTTCATTCTTCCCCGAATGAAACACTAAACCCGATGTTTGTTCTTTGTACAGATTTCCTGGAACATTTTTATGAAAAGTATGGGAGTTTTATCCCTCTGTGTGAGAGTGATGTACTAGAGCACCTGAGCCTGACGTTAGGCACCGACCTCACGCACAGGCAAGTGGCCCCCAGCACCTCTGTCCTGCTTTTGCCTTCTGACCGCTTCCTTTGTGGTTCTGTTTGTACTGAGCCTCATTGTAACCTGAAGGTGTGGCTCCCTGGGTGCCCTTCACAGATGACTTACTCTACAAAAAAGAGCAAGTCGAGGGAGGCGTAAAGACAATTTGATCAATAAAGTATGAATTATTATTATCGTTATTTATTTATTTGTGTAATTAAATAATGTGGTGGTTTTATAGCTCAGTGTCCCAGAACAACCTGCCATGAACTGGCGTACAAGTGTACTACGCTACATCACCAGTCGTGCTCATGTATTTGAGTTTATTTATAGCCGTGTAAAGTGGTGAGTAGTGTAAGTTCCTTTTGATGGTGTCTGGTGAGTTCGCACTGCGCCACTGCAGAGCCTGAGTAGAGCATGCAGAGACACTGCAAGCTGGCGAAACCCAGCACCTTGTATTCCGGCTGCGTCCGATTTGGTGGGGACGTCCCTGTCTTTTGTTTTAACGGACATCCTCTCACCCTGCTGTTAGAAAATCTTTCGTCCGCACGGAGGTGACAAAGTACAAGGCAGGCCTGGCGTCGGCTCCCATGCACTATTTCAAAGTGACCTACAACAAGCACACTCTGACTCTGGAGGACCTGTCCACACTGGATGACCACAGCTGGGTCAATGACCAGGTGGGTCTTCTCCCGATTAACCCCGACTACTCCGTTACGTTACCCTGTCACGGGCCCTCGAGCTTCATCACAACGTTGGAGTGAAGTTACAGCTGTTTGGGGAAGAGTGTGTGTCTCACAGTCAGTGCGTGACACTTGAGAGTCCCGCCCTACCACATTCATCAGATCTTGCGCTCCCACTTCCGACTTGTTTGTGCATCCATGTAATAACGTGCTTGCGGCTGATTCACATGAAACTTATTTTGGAATTTACTCAGAAACAACAATATGCTATTTTCTGATTGGCTGGTAGGTGGCTATCAACTCTGTATAACTTGGGACAGCGATGAACTTGGCAGAAAACTCCACTCTGTACGCCTGTGCCTCGGCCATTAATTCTGTATAACGGGACAACATGGTGGGGGTTATGCCTTGATGATGATGATGATGAACTGGATAAAATGCCAGTGCGTGAAACACGAGAGCCCTGCCCTCAAAATGGCTCTCGGACATTGTGTTGTGTGGTTTTGCATAGATCACATTTGAGGACCAAATTGTCCCCAAACCTGAAATTTCCCTACTTGAGGTCCCCATTTGGATAATCTCAGTTTTGTAAAAATCTATGAATGCGATCAAAAAAGTAAAAATGCCAAAAGTCTTGTATATGGGTTGGTTACTTATGGTTAAGGTTAGGGCTGGGTAGGGGTTAAGGGTGCTGTGATTGGGATTATGGTTTTTCCCATAGAAATGAATGGACGTTCCCCATTTAGATAGGAAGACCAACCTGTGTGTGTGTTTGTTTTGCTGCGTACCAGATTTTTCCTGTTTTGTATTGTTCTTTTTAATTACAGATTAAAGGATTTTAAAAATCTGTGCTTGCCAACTACATTTCTGTTTCACAAATTAGCCTACTGGGAAAAGGTAATGAAATTAAACTTTTTTTCTTCGTAGGTCATTAATATGTATGGAGAATTAATTATGGATGCTGTAAACCAGAAGGTAAGATAAGTAGAGTCTTATACCGAGCTAAAGTATCTCTCCTTCCTGAGACATTGGTGTCTTGTCGCTCTGCTGAGTGTTATTCGGACGACGAATGGCAGATGCCAGTCATTTGGACATGATCTGCTTGCTGTTCAGTGTGTATCTCCTTGTCTGTTACCGCGGATCGTCCTTCAAGGGGGAAGCTCAGGATAATAGTTTGGCAGGATCCATGAGTCACTTCCTTGTAGGTTTCCCAACAGAAATATGTTGTTTTAAATAGATATCCTCACTTTTGCTGCCTTTGTTCTCTCTCCCCTGCTTATGCCGTCGTGAAGGACTCATGCAATGTTCTGTCCCCAGGTCCATTTCTTCAACAGCTTCTTTCACAGGCAGCTTGTGGCCAAAGGCTATGAAGGTGTGAAGAGGTGGACCAAAAAGGTAAGATCATGGTAGGTCATTTTTTCATACCGCTGCTTGCTTTTGAATGAGGAAAGCATGCGTCTGAAGTTAGTTATAAGGGTGACCAAAAACAACATCTCACATTTGACGGTCTGCGTTTGCGGGTATATGCAGCAAAGTGTGTGCAGGGTGTTGACAATATAGAGGAATCACCTTATGTATTGGTATGAAGGACCTTGTGTGGAGTAGGGTCACCTTTTGGGCTGATCTTCAGCATGGAGGACCTCCAAAAGGAATGGATGGCATCCGCTTTCATGCTGATGCTGGAATCGTTCTCACATTTGCTTATCAGTGGTGTCTGGGGGCATTGTCATCTTGGAATTTGGAAACATCATGAGGGAAGCTTGCACCGTAGTGTCGTCACCCCCTCCCACCCCGCCCCCCGGTCCTGGAAAATGGCATCAGTCCTTAGCCATGCAGAGCAACCGTCACGATGTTGCTGCCCATACCAGCAGACGTGGTGTTTTTGAAGGCGTCCTTCAGCTTTCTGCAAATGCAAACCTGTCTGGATGCAGGGAAAAGGGTGAAAGATGATTCATCAGACTATAGTCTATACTACAGACAAACCTCTAACTTTGATTTACATAAATCTAGACTGATCCACACCATGCACATTATTTACGGATAACAATTACGTAACACATTAGTGTAGAGATGCACCCATCGACCAGCCAGGAACCATTTTCTGCTCACAGCCGCACGCTAACATGTCATTAGCGTGGAAGTTATTCACTGTGAGTGAAGACGACACAAAAACTGCAATTTGTAATTCATGTAAAGCCAATGTAAACCATGGGGGAACCGCGAAAACATGGTAAAACATCGGAGGTAAACTGTAAGCTGATTTTTGAACATGTATTAGATAATCCTGAAAAGGAATAATCATTAAAATTGCAAAGCTAGCTAAGGTTTTAACATGTGATGTTGGTATTAATAATATTACCCTGTATCTATTATTACTTCAGCTTTATTTGGAGATTTGTAACCCATGAACTTCATTTTAAGAGTTAAAAAAAATAAATAAAAAATAAATGTTGTCTTAAGACAAATGTCAGTTACATCATTTCCACTATGATTGTTATTAATGTATCGCAGCTGTTCTTGTTTGATAAAGTAAAATATGCAGTTTGAGGGAAAATGTAAAGTTTCAGTTTCTTTTATTATAAAAATAAAAATTTGCATTGAAAAAAGGTTGATTTCTGTTTGTCTGTCGATGAAAATCGGAATTGGCAAAAATTAGTATTGGTAGGTCACACCTGCAAAAAAAAAAATAAATAAATTGGAATCGGCCAAGAACATTGCAGTCGGTGCATCTCTGCATTAATGCAAATGAGCCAAGGAGCGTCCGCACTTTTCCCAGCTCATGTACGTCTAGCATCAAGTTCTACGCTTGAGGCCTTTGATGCAGTTTCTGAATCGCAGCCCAGCTCTAAATTCCGGTTTTGTGTCACTCTTGGAATACAGCTGGCATTGGAACACAGGGAGGCCGATGCGGTTTTGTGATGATTTTTAATGCCGTCTTCTAATTTTGGGTCTGTTCCCCTTGCGGTTTTTGTGACTGATACACCTGGAACTTGGGAGGTGACTCTTCGCCTCCCGTGGAACACTTGCTGTTCATCCGACCTCTTTGATAGCTGTCACATACTGCTAATTGGCACTCATCATTTGAATGCGCATGACTTGAAGCCAGTCCTTTGTCCACAGGTTGATCTCTTTAGCAAAAGTCTGCTGCTGATCCCCATCCACTTGGAGATCCATTGGTCATTGATCACCGTGGACATCTGCAACCAGCAGATCAACTTCTACGATTCCCAAGGCATCACGTTCAAACATGCTGTCGATGTAAGCCTGAGCATTTTCCCGTGGTCAGGTGGCTGCCAGCGATGGGCCAGAGATCCCACTTTGTCCTCTACCACTCATCATTCTGGTCTTCCCACAGAACATCTTGAGATACATTTTGGCTGAAGCAAAAGAGAAGAAATGTGCAGTGTACCAAAAAGGCTGGAAAATGATTATAAACAAGGTAGGTTATTAAGGTAATTAACAGCCCTTGGAATGATGATAAACAGTGTAGGCGTTAAAACTCCTGTGAACATGAACTGGTCACCTAAAGCCAGAGTAAGAAAGGGTCTTCTGAGCCAGTACTATACTGACATCATCGTTTAGCACCAACAGTCTTCACTGCGGGGTTGTATGTATTTTGGCTGACTGGTATTTTACTAAAGAATTTTAGCTACTCAGGGTTATATTGGAATGGATGTCGTGGCCTTTGAAGCAGGTTTTAAACTCCACTTGCAGTCTGGACAGATGAGGAAATTCCAACACAGATTTGAGGTTTCAGATTTTCCGGTTTGTGGCTTAACCAAGTTCTTTGGGATCCCTGTTTTTGTCCTGCCAGAGTATTCCACAGCAGAAGAATGACAGCGATTGTGGAGTTTTTGTTTTAGAGGTAAAACTATTCTGATCATATCTTACTGTGATGTGCATCTAGAAGCTGCAGGTCTCTTTAGAGTAACTGTGGTCCTGCTCTCACTGTCTGCCCCCCCCCCTCCCCCCTCCCAGTACTGTAAGTGCCTGGTCATGAAGGAGCCACTGCAGTTCACTCAGGAGGACATGCCCAAGGTGCGGAAGAGGATCTACAAGGAGCTCTGTGAGTGCAAGCTCAAAGAGCGAAATCCACAAGGTGCCAACTGAGCTCATCGGGCGGCTGTGTGTCCCAGCCGGACGCCATTGTTTTGGCTTTTAACAGCTCCTAGTGGTGAAGGAGTGGCTGGTTGGCAGAGACAGCCCGTCGTTTCTGCTAGAGCATTCTTAGGCGTGGCGTGCCAATCCTGCGCAGGCCCTGCTGTGGAGCGACCACCTTGCTCTGTTCCCGTCTCGTGACTGGGCTGGCTATGGACACTTTGGCCGTGCGCCGCCACACAATGAGCGTCACCTGCAGCAGTGGGGCCTCGGGGGCGCCCCCCCCACTGCCCGCGAGTCCTCTGCGTCGTGTGTATCTCAAGGCGACTTCGTCCGCTGTCGAAACGTTAGAGGCAAATGGGAAAGTTGAAGTTGAGTTTTTACTGCTTTATAGTTCATCTGTCAAGTCCGTAAAAAAAAAACTTGAAACTTTTTATATTTCAGAGATACGTAATAATATAGTTGCAGTTGAAAATGAAGGGATAACAGAGCATATGACTGAATGTGCCGATAAGCCGTTTATTTCGTCATGCGGTGATTTCAGACGTTAACTCTGGAATTGCGGCAGTGCAGCTGAACTGGGCTGCCCAAACGTGGACCACGACTTGTTCTTGGAGGCAATGCCCTTAGAAAGCGTCTCGTTTGAACTTGACGCCAGTGGAACTTCTTTAGAAAAGCTTTATGTAAATGTGTGATGCTCAGAAATGTCTGCGTTCCCACCTTTAGCGTTATTTAGCTTAGTGCATGAGATTAGCTTCCCCGAGTAGAAGTTGACTGATCATTTTGTATTAACAGCATAAATTTGCTTATCAGCTGACACTGTTCAATTTTGTTGTTTTGGTTGTCACAAGTTTACTGAGTTTTACTTGCTAGTCTTAGTTTATGCTGAGAGTATATACCATCGCTTAATGCACAAGAGCGAGCATGCAAGGAGTATTATTGTGGTTCGCCATCTTCGGGGAAAATGTTAAGGTTTTAGTTAGGAGCGCACTGGTGAGTGTGAGATGATGGCATTGCCTGGAAGTCAAGTCAAATATTATTGTAAATAACCAGTTTCCACTGAGACCTTTTCGCTGGTAACGTTGTGGCCTTATGTCCCTTTTTATGAAAATCCATGGTTTGCAAACTACATGTTTCATTTGCTCAGGTTTTAACCTGTAATTGTTTGCTAATAGCATTAGTTTCCAGCAAATGTGTAGCGACTGAGTTTAACTTGCTTGTTTGAGGAAAGCTGAATGAATGGCATTAAAACCTGTCTTTTATGAGATGGCTTCGCCTGTTAACTCCATTATCCACCAATTCAATGGCCATGAGATTACATCTGTTCAACAAATATTTGATGATTGCAAAAATGTATTGTATATTTCGCAAAATAGTTCCTTTTCTAAAAAAAACTTTTGTAGAATCAATTTAAAACTGACTGCAATCTTTCCATCTAGCATTTTCTTGAATATTTGTCGTGATCTTTGTCATTTGTGCGTTGTTCACCAGTTAACCAGAAGAGGGCGCTCTAACGCCCAGTAAAATGATGAGGTCCAAAAATAAGCTTTAAGTACCTTTGTGAAATCTTGCCTGTTACAGCAGCTGGAAGCCAGAGTCAGGGGTTTTCTAGAACAACCAGATAAACACCAAAAGCCTGAGAAATGACCAATTCATTACGCAATCATACATACATTTCCAAGCTGATTGAACTGGAGCCTTTCATGCAGCCAGTGAATCAAAGCCAAGTAAGAATGTAACAGACCACCTGAGCAGCAGATGGTACCGGGTTAAGGGATGTCTGCCAACGTGTGGCCTCAACTGATCTGCTGTAGGAACACGGTGACCGTGGATAAAGCGATTGATTTTACGTTGGATACACTTTACAATTATCTTTAATTTGCTTTAAAGTAAAAATTCATAATCTCTTTGGTTTGTGTTGTCTGTTATGTGAGTATAACCTAATTTATGAAACTACTCATGTAACAAATACAATTGTCAGCTACCCTTTGGGAGTGACTCCAGAGTGTAAACTTGTACTGTCTGAATAGTCTTTGTTGATGTTGTAACTGGAAAGAAAAGGTAACTAGTCACAACAGGATTGGATCTATGGCATTTATCTAATCTTTGCAGATGCAAGGTTACTGGTCAGACCATGGTGATGAAATTAGTGACATTTTTTTTTGGACAGAGCCAAAGACATTGAGTTACCAAAGCGTAAACATGACTGCCGATGACCAGACACATCTCAAACATAAAGGACGTGTGTGAGGTTTTCTAATTACTGTTCTTCAACTTTGAACAATGTGGCATGTATGTGGTGAAGCAGCTTTCAGAATGGAGGAGATCGGCGTGCAGGAATGAACGGCAAGCTGCATTTCTCAACTTTGACCATGAGATAGGGGGCAACGCAGCGGACTTTCACCCTCCTTTATGACGTACTGCATGAACATCCGCTGATAACTCCCAGAATTGCTGGCATTTCTCAGCATTTGTGTGAAATAAAAACTTTGAGATTAGACCAGGCACGCGTGTCGTGGACGGAGTACATGACAGCCTGCGTGATGCAGTGTCTGTCTCTGTCCTTTTAGCAGCTAAGCTGATAGCGTCTGCAGCGTCTATCACAAGTCTGATAATTCAGGAAACACGTTTTCTTTGGGTGTGAAGGCAAAATGAGTAACAAGGGGAGCCGGGGTCTAAAATTAAATTAAGCTTCTTATTGTGATACAGATCCTGTGAGAGTCTTATTTTTAAAGCGAATGGCTGTTTCACTTACTGCAGGATTACAAATGACTACATTATATTGCTAGATGCACACAAAGAAAGATCGCTTTGAATGCGATCTGATTTCTTGAGTTTTTAAATCACTATAGATTCTGCCTGCGTAACGCATATCTTCAAAACTTCTCTCACTTTCCTGGCATGTTAGCGTTTTTTTTTTATAAAAAAAGTCTGCTTGTATATAACTAGTTAGGCCTGAAATTGAGCCAAGTTCAAGCATTGCACAAAAATGGACACTTTCAATCAAAAATGTAGCTTTAATGATTTTTTTTGTTTTATTAGAATATGAATTAGTTCAGCAGGTGCAGTGATCCGCTAATGAAATATTTCCACATATTTCATTTGTTAAATCACAAATGTGAGTGTTGAGGCACTGGAAACGGGAAGTACGGTCAAAATACATACATGTATGTTGTCTAAGCATCTAAAATATGAAGAATGATACATTTAAAATCAAACCAATTAACAAAGAGGATGCCCTGTTGCAATAAGAGATGCGATAAAATTACCGAGTCCCTACACCTCAGTGCAGTACCGCTGCAGCAATTTAATGACTGTCACACATTGCAGTCACTCTCGCTTGTCAGAAAATTTCATATAATTTCCAGTACAAAGGTAAAGTAACCCACCATCACAATCAGACTCCAGTCGAGTGTGATCGACGATACGGCATTCACCAGTTTTAATCTAAGGCCAAAAAGGGTTTGCAGCTTCTTTCCAGTTATGTGGTGTTTGTGTGACTGCTGATGCCTCAGTATTGTATACATTCATTGCATCATCATTGACACTGATATTACCTTTGGAAATCAGACAGTCATTTGCAGGAAATACTAGCTGGAAATCCGGCCACGTTTGTGCAGAGGTGAGAGAAACCATGCAGTGCAAAAATAGTGCATAATCACTGACTTTTCTGTTCGAGGGAGCATGTGCAAGCCACTGCATATACCCTGATATGGCAAGTGCCTTCAAGTAGTTTGCAAGGAGTTCAGGCATAACATGTATGACTAAAGAAATACTACACAGGAAATACTGTATGTAACAAAGCATTCTCACTTATATGACAGTTGCCTTTGGCTATTGAAAAATCGAATATACAAAACATATTTGCCCTGGCATATACATCTGCTGTGGGAGTTTTATGACTTGAGAAAGAAATATTGATTTTTTTTTCCATGTTAACATATCAAGGAATGACACCAAATTCAAAGCATTTGTAGCATTACAGCAAGACTGTAAAAATATACACGATAGGGCATCCGGAAAATTTTGCGGCTGTGAGTGAGGGGCTGCATCTTACACACCAAAGAAGATGAGGAAGACTGGTAGGAGAACCGCTGGCACCAGAGAGGAGACAGACAGTGCTGCAAGGAAGACGAACACGGTCACGAGGGGCTTCATCTCAAAAGCCCCTGAGATGATGATCATGGAGCATGACACAAATGGAGGATGCCATTCCTGGTCATCTGTGGAGGCTTGGTATAAGCTACTTAGGCTCTTGCCGTATGATAGCTAAATGAATATCTTTTATAAGGAGATTATTCAATCAGATATTTAAGATAACGATGGCCAAATGAAGCTTCTAGAACCATTCGCTGTATTTTTTGACTCCACTAGATGGTGCTCTTGGCGTTGCTTTGGCACATGCTTTGAGCCCTGTTTTTGAATAGAGGGCACCATCTAGTGGGGTCAGAAAGTACAACATGTGGACGTAGCTTCATTTGGCCATCACTAGTTAAAGCCTCCTAAACATGGGTCCATGCCATGGTGAAGATGACAGCAAGGGCTGTTGGTGCACTCAAACCTGTGGCAGCGGAAGGGCACTCCAAAGCTCGCAGGGAGTCCATGTAGGCCTGTCCCAGCCACTCATCATGGGTCTTCTTCTCCCCAACTCCAATTATTCTCACTGTGGAGTCTTTGAAGATGAGGTCACTGCCCGGGTAGTTGGAGGAGTCAAACATTTTGAAGCCAGTGCCTGTGTCGTCACCATAGAATCCCTGTTAAAGGAATGGTGGTATTAAAACAATTGCACTAAGCTAACAAAGGAAGTGTCTGACCAAGTACATAACAAGAATCAATAATAAATGTCTGAACTGTTCTGAGTTCAGTTATGGATATTTTACTGTACTTGGTATGATCTTTGTGATATAAAGTTTCATGAAATTGTTAATTGATGTTATGGTTTGATGTAGTGATGACCAAATGAAGCTTCATGAACCATCTGCTGTACTTTCTGATACCACTAGATGATGCTCTTTATTCAAAAAGAGCTCAATGCCTGCCCCAGTGCAAAGCAAGAATGCCATCTTGTGGGGTGAAACAATACAGACAGTAGTTCATGAAGTTTCATTTGGTGACCACTAGATTAGATAACAGTGTGAACAGGCGGCATTGAAGAAGTTCATTCTTCATTCTGGCCAGCATTGTCTCACTTGGGCTTTATCAAGGAGGCCAAAGATGGCATGGATGTTTGTGTCAGGCCGAACCATCAGAGCATGGGAGGGAACCCGTGCCAGGTTGCAGTGGGCATAGCTGGCGACTTCTGCCCTTGCCCCATGGGGACAAAGTAACTGAAAGCTTTTCGACTGCAAATCAATGGCCCAAGGTTCTATGGAGTTCCCTGAAAGAAGACAGAAATGGGAGGAAATAGGACATCACAGCAAACGCAGAGGGTGCAATGAACAATGAACCCTTTCTGCGCTACAGTAAACATACAGGATGTTCACGGCAAGTGATGAACGAAAGAGTGAACAAATGAAAAACAGGTGACCAGAGGCATGTTAACATGGTCTGAGGGCCCCATTTCTTGCTACAGACAGACATACTAGGGATGAAACAGTGTCTCAAACTGTGATACAGACTGAACCAAGAGATTTTTGAAGCATTGCATCTCAAAAACAAACAGTGCCTCGCAGGAATATCCACACACTGCGACCTCTTAGCTAGTTTAGCAGTGTTACTGATGCCTCTTTGTCTAGTTAATATTTTATTTTAAAGTGACACAATAAGAAATACTAAAATGCAAAATGAATCATTTGCCCGGGAGACACACCTACCATCGGTGTTCTGGAAAACAGTGGAGTGCTTCACAAAGGCAACTTCTCCATCATCTGCCACAAGGCACCTTCAAGGCAAGATGGGACATCAAGAATCTCTGCAGTGATGTCATAAGGGTGTCAGATAAATGAGGCGTTTTCAGTGTTTTAATGATCAGCTGATGCGTGTGTTTTGCTTGGCAGGGCTGTCTGACACACGGCCTCACCTGAAGGCACCATTATACCCGTCATAACGGTCCTTGTCTTGGACGCATTTGTTCTGCCCGTTGATGTCCCCTATGCACTGCGCGCAGAGGTTACTGGGAAAACCATCCCGATCTGCTCCCGGGACACAGCTGGCCTTGAAGAACCCCCCAGCAGCTGCAGGAAACAGGAGCACCCACCTCTGTCTGTTAGCAGGTCGGACCAGCCCGCTCCCAGAGCCCGTGCAGCGAGGGTGAGTGTGCTGATGACGGCCAATTACCTTGTGCCTCGAGGCATCTCTGAGGCCTAATGAGACCGTTCTCGATGAGGGTTCCTATGGGAATGTTCCAGCCCGCGGTCCTCCCATAGCCTGTGTGGCATGACGTCCTGCCCCGTAAGTCGCCAAGGCTGTGAATATTCGTGTTGGATTTCTTGATAACTGCTACAGCGTAGTAAATGCTGCCGTCGTCACCATCTGGAAACATCCAGGTCAAGCAGCCTTTAAACGGTCCCTTATTTTAGCACCATGCCACTGACATTTCAGCTGAGATGACCGGTTATGTTTCGGTAATGACAATGGGCGCCTTAAAATGTTGGGATGTTATCAGGACAGGATATTGCTGCAAACTCAAGTGGGCAACTAATTTTGCAATTATATAATTCTGATCTAATGATAAAGTTAGGGTCATCACCCAGCAGTCTTTAGTCTCCACAGAACACAGTGAAATAGGCCAAAATTTGTCTCTACAATTTGAATATTCAATAATAAAGACACTTTATTAATCCCCATGCGGAATCTCTCTTCTTACCTAGGCCATGACACACACAAATAATAGCAAACTTGGCAGTGAAGGATGGCCACCTGAAGTGGCACCCAAATAGCTGGAGGGGGGGGGTAAGGACCTCACTCAAGGGCCCACAGAAATAACTAACCTGGCGCAAAAATGAGATTTGAACCAATAACCTTCTGATTACTAGCCCAGAGAATATTAGGCTGCCAAGCCACATACTGCTCCCTTTTTCACTTCAAAATTATGACAAAAGTAGAGAAACACCACATGAGGAAGGAAGGAATCCTGATTAGCAGGAACTCTGTACCTGTGTAGCTCTCTCCGGCTGCAGGAACCAGCCCGTAAGTCTTCCCTGCGGTGTAGATGAAGCCACCATCCAGCGTAATGATGTCAGCCTCCTTATTCTGCGCGACAGAGATGGAGGCCGTCAGAGATGAAGAGGAAGAGCCATCAAAACATCATACGGCTTCCCCCACCAGCAAATCACCGCTGAGGTACCCTGAGCAAGGTACCATCCCCAGGCACTGCTCCCCGGGCGCCGAATTAGCTGCCCCCTGCTATGTCACGAAAGTCACATATGGGTTAAATGCAGAGGACA
>JAABNX020000038.1:2499925-2510027 GCA_015163995.2 Mormyrus lacerda
GTGTGTCTGCCTGTCTGTCTATCTGCCTGTCTGTCTGTCTATCTGCCTGTCTGTCTGTCTATCTGCCTGTCTGTCTGCCTGTCTATCTGCCTGTCTGTCTAAACCACGAGCTTCACCCAACGGCGCAGCTCATCCTTCTCCATCACAGACCTGCTCAGTGCCCGTAAAGCTGCAACCAATGAACTGCTGCACCTGTCCGTCTCACGTATTCTTATTGTGACTCGTGAGCGAGGCCCCTGGCTGCTTAGACTCCTATCAGCAGCACAGACTCTAGCCCTCGCATGAAAGTGCACTGTCATCCCAGGAGAGTTACCTACACGTGCTTGATGCCGTGACACACAGCACTACAGCATACGTGTCCCCTTCCAGGGTCTGACTGTCACTGATTCTGCACACACATCAGCTCCTGTAGCTCAATAAGTAGAGCACTGCACTTCCAACACAATAGTTATGGGTTCAAATCCCAGCGAGCACACATAAATTACAACCCTTCCCTCTACTATAAGTCCCTTGGATAAAAGCGCCAGAGGAATGCACATGTGATGTCATACTCACGAGGTACACAAGACCCGAATTTGTCAGGAAACTCAGAGATCAGGTCGTCATTGATTCTGTCTTTCATAGGTCCCAGGACTATCACTGGACGAGTGTAATTCACTGGAAGACGACGAAAACATTGAAGTTTATGGAACGGTTAAAATAATCTTAAACCATTTAAGCTTTTAAACCAAACGCTACAGCAGTTTACGGTCAAATTTAAGCCACATCCGCATGCCGACATGAGTTTAACCGAGGCCGAGCTCTTAGCTGAGGCCTGATCTCACCTTCTCGCTGACAGACCGGCTCATACGTCAGGACGTACTCTTCCACTCCACCTGGCAGACGAGTGAGCACAGGAGAGTGTTACAAAACTGAGAAGTGTGTCTCATTTTGCAGTGGGCCAGTGCGACGTTTACTAGTGAGAATACCTTCTATTGTGTCACTATTATGTGTGTCTCACAAAGATCGATGCGTTATTTAGAGGTTTCCCACCAGGAAGGTAAAGTAAATCTGAGAAAACAGACTAATTAAAAACTGCAAAGGCATTTTCCATTGTTAAAAATGTCCATAAATAGTGTAGAAATATACTGAGGTGTGTCGTGCATTTCTTCCAACTAAATCAGTGCATGCTCTTACAGCAAAGAATACACAGAGTCTATGTGTTTTGCTCCCTACATACCACATACAAATTAAGTGACTGGACCCACATCTGAGCTTTAGATGGGGCTCCTGCCTGTGAACATTTGGTTTTTAAGGTGGCCCACATGGTAAAGGACAGTAACAAAGGACTGACAACGATGCAAACGAACAGGATTCATGGGAAGGAAGGAGGGCAGGAATAGGATGGCGCGCACACTTACGGTAACTACTTTCACTATCACTGGCATTAGAGGTTACATGGTCTGAAATGATAACAAAGACAGCATGAGCACAGACACAGAAAGCAGTTCGCAGGTCACAGCCGACGCGTGTAAAATAAAAGACACCAGCAGGGGATGCCAGTGAGCGCTTGTGAAACGCTTGTGCTTTACTCACTGTCACTGGTGAATAAAGCGCAAGCGTCAGACATTCTAAACCCGCTGAACACCAGATTAAATTTAGATTGGTCCTTGAATGAAATATGATACAGATCTTTGCTGTAGCTTCATGAATTCTGATGTTCACTCAGTGCTGCTTACAAATATGAATTCTGCTGAATACATTTTGGAAAAGAAAGTGCATCTAATGCATTAAAAATGACACACAAATATTAATGTCTTTGAATCAAGACTGTATTAGGTTGAATATGAGATAGTTTCAGTTATAGTCTATGGGAATTGCTCTAAATAAATAAGACTAAAAAGTGTCCTTATTTTGATTTAAAAAGGGGATTGGTCACGCAGCTGCCCCTCAGCTACTCAGAAGCAAAGCTACCACAAGAGTGACCATAGATCCCTTTAGCGATATTCACCTGCACATTAACAGGGACCCAAGCCAGACAGTGGCACGGGGTTTCAGTAAGGAGACGCCACTCGAGAAACAGCATATTTACTCTCTGACTGCATTTCCTGATAAGCTGCACAGTTTAGTAATTTAAAACCATTTAAAAACGGCCAGGCGGGGCAGAATCCACGTGTTACGCGCGTCGCCCTTTAGATGATGAACTTTAATTCTCTGATTGAGCCCCAGGTTACAGATGTCACACAGTGTATTGCATTATATTGCATTTCTTGAGTGTGCTTTGTGTGGCATCACATTGAAGTGTTTTTGTCACTATAACTGCCAGCTGTGTTACCAGAAAATGCTGCCAGTCTCTTCAGTCGCATCCAAGATGCTGTAAAAATTGAAGCCCTGTATCCCCCTAACACCAGACCAACGACACAGCGGAAGCTATCAGGAGGTCTTAACCACCGGAGGAGGAGGAGGGAGAGCTTGAGAACCTGGAACCCCAAGAGTGAGCTGCCGTGTGTTATGAAGGACACCGCGGGGATATGATGACCTGATGTTCTACAGATGGATGGGAGGTTAAAGCCCCTTCAAAGAAGGGGGATTAAAAAAAAAAAACAAAGATGATGACGAGAGCAGAAATGGGGCAGACCGGGGCAGAAGGGGCGCTGCGGAGGGCAGAGTGACTTACTCAGGCCTTTCGATCCCATGTCGTCTGGGATCTCCTGTGAGGGAGGGTCGCCACGAGCAAGCGAGCGGGAGAAACAACCACAGAAGAATCATCGTTACTGGAAGATACCAGGGGGCCGAACCGCCGGACCGAACCTTGAGGCTGAGGGGTCGGGCACCCCCACACAGCCCCCCTCCCCAACCTGGGGAGCCCAGGCCCTGACCGGGCCACGCGTAAGCCGGGCCTGAACACCTCGGGGGCCGTCCCACGGAGCGGGGGGACGACCACTCCTACGTCTGACCAGGCTACTTACGGTCAAGGTCACTGGTTTCCTGCTCGCTCTGGTCCTTGTTCTTGTAGAAAGGGAACTTTCGGGAAAAGAGGTTCTTTTTACGCTTTTCATTGATTGACTGCTGAGGAAGAGAAGGGGGGGCGAAACACAAAGGGGGGAGGGGATCTAAAATGATGTGAACGAAAAAGCAGAGGCCCAGAGACCCCATCACTGACAATGTGAGCACCAGAAATGCACAGGTGTGACTAACGCTGCCAACACACTGGCTGCACGAGGAACATGACGTTAGCACTGCTGCCAATTTTGAGTACTCAGGTAAAAAAAAAAGAAAAAAATGTTTATTGTATTTTAACGCTCATGAGAATTTTACTGACACAAAGATGTTCTGAGGGCAGAACAAAAATGATGGTGGGTCCAAACAATTAGTGGAGGTGGGATTAACCAATCAGATTTCTTGATCCCGCCTCTTCTCGTTGCCTGGACCCTCCTCCTCTACAATCTGATTGGTTCTCTCTCTCACACTTTTTGTTCTGCCCTCAGAACATTTTTGTGTAAGTAAAACTCCCGTGAGCGCATACTAACGTGGATGCTAGGGTCTTTTAAAATGTTTTGGTAAAAAATGCTCAAAATGTCAGTGATGTATAGAATAAACCTTGACACCCCGAAATCAAAACTCTAGAATGAGCAGGAAAAATGAAATAAAAAATGAAAGAAAAAAAACATGAAGAAGAGAAGTCCAAAGCCAAGGAGAGGTGGGGCGAGCAGGGGGGGTGGGGGGGGCAGTCAGGAGGCTGTCTCCAGGACAGAGCATTATGGGATGCCAGCTACCTACATCATTCATGCACAGCTCTTAAGGAGTTACTTACTTCGAATGCAAAGTTGAATGGGGGTGGATTTTGTGTCCAATAAAAAAAAATTTGATACAAGTTTTCTGAATGGTGTTTTAAGGACAATCAAAAAACTTTCCAAATCTGATTAACCCTCCACTCAAAAGCATCTGCAAGCATCTGAGACTTGTGAGAAACCAGGAGAGACACGGCAGGTGTTCCTGAGCGAAGAGAGATGACTCGGAGAGGCACGCGTGCAGCTGCGCAGGGCCTGAGTCTCCTGCGCACCCAGTTCCAAAAGGTTCATTAACATGGGCGAGAACTGACACCCTCGCCTGACGGAGCGAGGAAAGAGCATCGCTGACATTCAGAACAAGCAGCGAGACTGCACCTCCGCCCAGGGGCTTAATGGCCTTTTCAGTAGGCCCTGCTTCTATTAGCAGCTTATACAGATGCTTTAAAAGCACCTTGAAAATGGCCTGAAGTGCTGCTGCCTGGAGTAGCTTAAAAGCAGAGCTGGTATGAAAGGGGCCCCGGGCAGCCATCAGCTCGGATTAACGTCAGCGGCTGTCACGGCGCAGAGACTGCGCAGACGCCGAAACATCTGACGGGCGACTGCATGCCGGGAACATGCTCACAGAATGAACAGCACAGGCAGGAGGAGCGGGAGAAAGCGGTGGGGAGACAGAGGAGTGTGAGTAAAGAGCAGTCTGGGATCAATGGCAAGCAGGCCTGCCCTCTGATGTATGGGACAGCCACGGCGAGAGGCCGGGGGGGCCTGACTGCTCACTGACAAGCTGCAGTTAGCGTTACGGATTAGCACGTTCAGTGCTGTCACATGACTGGAAGAGGAGGCGTAGATTAACTATAGTGAGCAGTGGCATCCTGAGGTATAACATCTGGAGAAGAACATGCAGCATTTTTTTATTTAAACCAAAAACATCTCTATACACTTCTTAAGCACAAAGTACCAGCATCGCAAATGTCAGTATTAAGTTCCTGTATCTCCGGCTGCATTAAGTTAGTACAAAACAAGACTCTATCCAGACACAATTGACTGGTCAAACTCGAGAGACATCAAGAGACTATTATACTATCTGTGCTACTCTCTGATACCCCACCCTGCAACCGGAGCTGAAGAATTTCACTTTGTTCTTCAGAACAAGTAACAACATAACATGAAACTTGAATTTAAAAGAGGTTTAGTTAAATATACAGCCTCTTACAGGTTACAATCGGGTTAAATTCCAACAAACCAATCGTAAATTGTAAATATCGTTGAGGCGAAAATGCATTTTAATACAGTTCACCTAACTGAACAAACATCATAGCCTAGCCTAGCCCACCTTAAACATGCCCAGAACACTTAGTCTACAGTTGGACAAAATCATTAACCCTAGCCCTATTTTATGATAAATCGTTGAATATCTCTTTCAATTTATTGAATAATGTACTTTTCCCATCGTAAAGTCACGGACCCTCGTAAACCGGGGAATCGTCTGCAGGTACTATATCACAGAGTATGAGAGTCTGACATTTCGCATTTGTATAACAGCACCCCACTATATCAGCACCGCCCAAGCCTCTAAGCTAAGGATGTGCATGAGCAGAGAGCTTCCCTGCACCTTGGTTCTTGAGCAGCCTGTGGAGCAGCCTGACGAACGCCGTCCACCTGCGGACACCGCGCACGAAGCTGGGAAGAGGGCTGACTGGCACGCTTACCCATTTATCCCGAGACTTGGAGTTGAACTTCACCGTCTTTAACCTGGCCCTCTCCTTCTTCTCCATTCTGCAGGGGGAGAGATGAGGCCGTGAATGGAATCTGCTGAAGAGGCCTGCTCACTAATTAAACGTTTACTGCAATTATGAAGGTAGATAACAGGGAAGTGTGAGGTGTCCTGTGATGAGATGCAGGGAATTAGTGGGAATAAGTGTATGAACTGACAAAGCCCGGATTCAGACGCCAGCCTGAGAAACGCTTAGGTGCCAACAGGCATGACAGAGGGCCGCAAACAGCTAAAAAAGCACCAACATTTAATGAAACACCACTGCTAAACAGTACTGAACATGAAAAAACACTTTTGAGAACCTTGAGGGGAAATAGCAATCATTCAAAAAATTCATCTAACTAATAACTGTTGGTGTTTTCTTGGTAGACGTTAGTTTTGGTTTACAGTCTTGTAATTTTATAAAGAAGTTCAATTGAATTCTATTTGTATAACATTACATTGTTACATTGTACATTACATTACACTCAGTGGTTATCTTATTAGGTACACTTAGTAGTAGGTAGAACCCACTTTTTCCTCCAAAACCACTCACAGGGTAAATGAGTTGTAAATTTAGAGAAACTCTTTTCACACAACTGTTGCTTGAGGCCTTCCTGTTAACTTTAACCACTCTGGCCAGTGAGTTGGTTAATCGTCTTGGTTTATTGTTTATCAGAACAAGACGATGACACAGATAGGTTTAAAAACAAATCCCTTTCCAGTAGGGTAGCTACTTGTGCTGCGTTCTGCAATATGGACTCAACGACGTGTAGCTCCTGGGTACCAACCTCCGCTTGCTAGGAATGACACCGACCTCCTCCACCTCCCCGTCGGGGGTCACCTGCCGGGCCTGCCACCACTCGTCATCGGAGGCGTTCACCACGTGCAGGATGTCCCCGAATCTGAAGTTGAGGCCCTGACTTGGAAGACCGGAGTCTTTCGTCCTGTCGTAGTCAAACAAGGCTCTGGAGGAAGAAGCCCAGAGAGACACACAGAGGCACTGCTGTCAGTGAGGCAGACAGAAAGACACAGACATGTATGAAGCTATGACACACTGTGTGCCCCAACTCCACCCGCTTTGTGGCGTAGCAGAACGAACTCCCCAAAGCTCTAGAAGGATGCTGACGTTTGTGTCTGCATTTCAGGAAAAACCTGAAACAGTAACGCCCGTCACATTCAAGGTTCCTACATCGCTATTATAAAAACTAACAAAAAATAACACAGAAAGAGTAAAGCCACAAAACTAAGATGATGCAATTCAGGGTCGTTGGAGGAGTAGAAGATGGCAACAGAAGTCTGGAGATTTCCAAAAAAGTTAAAAAAGTCAACTGTTAAAGAAAAGGAACAAAAAAAGATTATATAAAACATCAGAGTCGGGGGGCAGTAAATCGCGGGGAGATAATAAAAAAAAGATTATATAAACATCAGAGTCGGGGGGCAGTAAACCACAGGACGATTATAATCATAAAAATGCTGCTTTCTGAATTAAAAATGACACCACCCCAAAATCGTTAGATGAGTACTTAAGCCCACATAATTTACTGTGTATTGACTAAATAATGCCCCCAATAGGACATAACCCCATCTCACAGCCATCACCGTCTGGAGAGATTCCTCCCCGGTGCTAGCCGACCTCAATCTCTTCAGCGCTCTGCTAATCATGGAGGTTTTCTTTAGTTTTTTTTTTTTTTAAATTATAGAGTCTCTACCTCCAGCTCCCTTCCAGAGCAATTACGTATCTCTAACGACTTCCAGAAGTTAAAAACAAGCTTTCAATCACAGATCTTCACAGCTCTTACTTTTAACCAGAAATGTGCTGTTTTTCATACAGCGTAGACATAATTTTTGAAATGCTGCTGTAAAACCTAAATTTTCAACAAGGTTAAAGTCTCAGGATCTCAGTGGTGGTTCGAAGGAGACATAACATGTGACATTATACGAGCCCCTCTTGTCTTCTTATCATCTGCCTGAATGTGGGGGTGCAAATCACTGTACTGAATGAAGGGGAATATACTCTGAATATACTCTGAATATACTCTGAAAGCATTTCATAGTACACGACACTGATATGTCTCTCGGCTTTCCAAAGTAGAATTACTGGAATCACCAGCTGCTGTGTCAAACCGTGCCTCGCCCCCCCACCCCGGTTTGAGCACCCCCACCCTTCCAGAAGATGGACACTCAGAGAGGACCACAAGGTAAAATGAAGGCCCAGCACAGTCTTCCTCATTCTGGACAGAAGTGGCATCTATCCATCTAGGTGGTTCTGCTCGGAGTTGTCTAGGAGCTCTGTGCTCAGAGGATATGAGCACCAGCAATCCGCTGAAATCTTCAGTACAGTGATATGACTGATGTGTGGAGTTCGGTAGAAGAAAACAGTTCCTACATTGAACTGCTCACTACAAAGTCTGTGGATTATCATGAGTAACCAGGTCATGATTTCTGGTAAGAGACAATGCTGCTGAATTCAAATGTATGTTTTGGAGCTTTATACACTGCAGAAATAATGCCATTCAGCCCCATTATACTCGAGAGAAGAGCAACAATTCTAAGGCTGATGTCTCCGAAACTAGGTAACTTCCAAAAGAACAACCTAGACGGAAAGACAGCACTCAACCCCCTCTAAAACAAAAATGAAGTTCTTTTCCCTTTTGTACGACAGCAGGTACGTCGGAATGTGTTTCCCCCTCATTCTGCTGTCCTTTCTTCAGACACACACACATACAGAGTTTAGAACGAAGCCTGGGTTCTGGGGACAGGGTCGGCTGCCCCCAGTATCCCCGTGAGACTGAGAATAAGTAGCCAAATTGATGACTTCAGGATTTCCTAAGTATCCATCACTAGAAAGCCTGGAAGAGTTCAATGACTCAGTTTTGCTTTAATCGCTTCAAAGTCCACCAGCTCTTGGACTAATCACATTAGGTGACACTTGGTGGGATTGCTCTCTGTACCTTCATATCAGGATTTATGTGGCAGATATTTTTGGAGCACATTTGAACCAGATTAAAACGGGCAATCCGACTATCTGTGAAATTAACAGAACCCAAAAAACTACATTTCAAAGGACAAATATATTTTCGCTAGGCTTTGCAGTGGTTATGGGCCAGTGATATTAAATACCAATAGCGGTCTCTGACACCAAGAGCTGAAGTTTATGCAATTAATATAATCCATGTTTATGCCCTGGAATTTAACTGGCTTCTTTGATGGTTTTTTACGTTTGTTTTTTTATTTTTATTTATTCCAAAGATGTGTGCATCATTCAGAAAGTAGAGTCACACAGTCCCTGGAGCAATTGGGGGTTAAGGATCTTACTCAAGGGTCCAACGATGACATCACTCTTCTCATCCTGGGATTTGAACCAGCGACCGTGCGATCACAGGAATGATGCCCTAATCCACCGAGCCACACATCGCTCCCACATCCCTTTCACCACACATCGCTCCCACATCCCTTTCACCACACATCGCTCCCACATCCCATTTATCACACATCGCTCCCACATCCCTTTCACCACACATCGCTCCCACATCCCATTTATCACACATCGCTCCCACATCCCATTTATCACACATCGCTCCCACATCCCTTTCACCACACATCGCTCCCACATCCCTTTAAACACATGAGTTAACATCCAATTAAGACACAAATATAAAGCATCCCAATAAATTTAAAGAGGCCACATCAGGTGTACAACTGAGTCGCACAATGGTCACTATGGCACCTTCAGGAAGGCCGCTGACAGCTTCTCAGGGAGAGCGTTATACCTCGGGGGCGTGATTTGGAGGTGCACGACAGGCTGCGCTCAGTGGTCGCCCTTAATGAAACACCTGGGTTCCTCTAAGAATGTGCCGGAATGATCGCACCCTTGGGGGGGTTAACATGGCTCCAGGCACTCCCCCATTCTCTGTTCCCATTTCCCTCCCCTGCAGAGATGCTACGTCTGAAGCGCTAATATGTCAGCAGCTGTCTGTCTATTACAGACCCTTCAAAAACTGACAATGCGTCTGTGAGCTCCGGAGTGGAAAACAGCTCACTATTACAGAGTGCGCTGTCTCCAGTATATAATGACTGTATAATAATCTACAGTATATTCATTTGGAGGATATAGCAGAAATTGGCCAAAATAGGTCCCATGACCGGTAGCTAATTCCTTGGTCTGCTGCTTGCTGGAATCTGTTGCTAGGCACATTTCCTAACTGCTGCATAAAAACACCTACTGCGCCCTTGCCATCTGCATCCTGTAAAGCTGTCAGGTTAAACTGGCGCCCCCTTCAGGCAGCCCTACACAAGAGAAATCCCCAGCAGGGCACATCAATTCTTCTCCGGAGTAGCAGGGAGTTCCACTTGGCTTTGCCCGCCATAGGATAGGTGCTCCCCCTCACTGTTTGAGCTCTTTGGGTCCCTCCAGGACCGGCCCGAAAGGTGTGCGGGTGACCCGGTCCAAAAGGCCTGCATGTCCTCCCACCATTAGATTGTTCTCAGGTCAGACAGCCATTCTCTGATTGTGGTGTCAGTTTACTGCAGCAGTGGGTAATGGAAGCTAGGGAATCAGCGCAATTTCACAGGGATAGCC
>JAABNX020000038.1:2512982-2523104 GCA_015163995.2 Mormyrus lacerda
CACTCCTAGTGTGTCAATAACAGGTCCATCATGCCTCACTCCCAATGTGTCACTCCTAGTGTGTCAATAACAGGTCCATCATGCCTCACTCCCAATGTGTCACTCCTAGTGTGTCAATAACAGGTCCGTCATGCCTCACTCTCGGTGTGTCACTCCCAGTGTGTAAATAACAGGCCCATTATGCCTCACTCCTAGTGTGTAAATAATAGGTCCATCATGCCTTGCTCCCAGTGGGTGACTCCTAGTGTGTAATTAGTTATTAGCCTAAAAGAAGCCTGAACTGTGCACTCTGCATTTGAATAATATTACTTTGGGGAGAGACTAAACACAAAAAACCTCATGTCCAATCCAGGCAGTCCCTGCTACAAATGTTCAGGCCCAAAGGTACAACTCCCTGTCATCAGAGTGTACCTGTGTCTTCTCTCGGTCATGTTTAAAAGCCAGTGGAAGAATCCATACACAACACAACAACACTCAGAATGTACAGAAACCGCTCCTTGTGCCTCAAGTCATTGTAGAGAACAGCTTTTGCGCTGCAGTGTTCCAGGACTGAAGGTGTGTGGTGCAACAGCACTGGAATTTTATCCTTAATATTGGCGATGTGTGCACTCTCTGTGTAGCTGAAACAAAGCCAAGGAAATTCCTAACTTATTAATATCTCCAAATACGTGAAACATTAAATTTAAAGTAAAACAGTTTTAAAGGAACGATCAGCAAATGCTGATCCAGCAAGAAGACAGAAAGACTGACATTTTCACAAGTTCTCCAAACAAATAAATGAAATAAAACCTAAAATAGCTCAGGGTCAAAATGAACATGATTAAAAGGGGTATATTAAAACATTATATAAAAATGCAATATGATAGAAACTGACATTTACCCAGAACATCATAATCAAAGTGAAGTATGACTATGTCACATGGGACCATTTTCAATTAAAGAAAGCTAATGAGCCTATCAGCATTTCCAGCACACATAAATCCTGAGCCTGGGACAAAATTACTTCACCCCACGCCCTCCCACCCAGGCCCTCTCCCGTCCCCGTCCCCACAGACGGCAGGAGGGGTACCAGCGCCATCTCCTTCGAAAGGAGAATTGAGAGAGTTTCTAAAGGGTCGGGACAGTGACAACCGGTGGTGGAAATGAGAAGTGAGCTGCAAGGAGGCAGACGCTACGCTGTCATCTCCGAGCAATGAGAATGAGCAGCCACACGCAGATTATAAACCAGATCAATACAAAAATGCATACAGCTGCGCATACGTGTCCATCGATCAAACAAGGTACTATGTGTATAGTTGTCAATGTTGATGCCAAAGCTGCTTCCCGGCAGATTCCTGATGTACAGTGTAAGGAAACAGTAAGGAAACTGTACAGTAAGTACTGTAAGGAAACATTGCGTGTGCAGTTCTCCAGTGCAAAATAAAAACACAGGCACTCTGAAAGAGCCTGAACGCTACTTTCATACGAACAAACAGTTACAAACAAACAACATATTGCACTTGTCACCTTAGCCAGTTTTGGCATGAAACATAAGGTTGTAATGTAAACAAAATAACACTGTAGTGCTGTAAACATGAAAGGTGCACTGGCTCAAATTGAGCACTTAGCAGTGTTCAGCATGGTGATGGCTGAGGGGTAAAAACTGTTTCTCAGTCTGTTTGTTTTGGTTTTTATGGATCTGAAACGTCTGCCTGATATAGGAATGCTTGATGCCATTAAGCCAGGCACCGTATTTGTGAAGGCACCACACACACTCTCAGACGGGGCAGGCTGATTGGTCGCTGAGGGAACATGTAGATGTGTGAGGCCCTCCATTCAGCACAGTGTGGCAGGAGTCAGTCTCAGACCCGAAACCTGCGTGAAATCTGTCACGATCTCCACGCCGACACAGACTGCACGGGCCCAGCGATTTCCATTGGCGACAGGATAGCCGTCACTGAGCCCTTGTATGTTCACCAATAAACTCACAGAAGTGAGGTCAATACAGGAAGCAGGCACTGACACAGCTGAGAGCTCACAGCAGCCTCCAGTAACAGGAGCACCAACCCACATGCCGTAGGCATAACCATCCTTAGGCTTGGCCAGGTTACACAGAGTCCACTTCCATGCTCTCAGTAATTCTGCAGTTGTACATGTACCTGTAATTTCAGAAGGCCTGGAGCACCAGCTTTCTCACAGAGCTAATCTGCTTTAATACATCACTACAGGCATCTCTGTGTTGGTTTTAATTTGACCTGTTTGCAAACAGATAGCCCAAACTGCAACCCACGGACAAAAGGATTTGGAGAGAATGTTTAAATATTTTAGTTACTTAAGTCAGAGATGTACACTGATTTGTATACAGGGACAGAGGTGCCTTCTGGGATGTAACACTGTGACCTTAAATAACAGCACAAACTCTGCTGTTGTAATAATATTGCTCCAGTAAAGTTTACACCAAAAGGAACATTGAAGGCATTTCACGTGAAAGGCATCTGCTAGTAAAGGAACATGCTAACTACAAAGGAAAACAAGCAACAGAAAGGGCAACAGGAACAGGAACACACGGCTGAGCACTTCAGCGCTAAGACAGAAAGGGAGACAGGAACAGGAACACACGGCTGAGCACTTCAGCGCTAAGACAGAAAGGGTGACAGGAACAGGAACACACGGCTGAGCACTTCAGCGCTAAGACAGAAAGGGAGACAGGAACAGGAATACACGTCTGAACACTTCAGCACTAAGACAGAAAGGGAGACAGGAACAGGAATACACGTCTGAACACTTCAGCGCTAAGACAGAAAGGGTGACAGGAACAGGAACATGCAACTGAGCACTAAGACAGACATGCTGCTTTGTTTATCAGTTGGTAAGGGCATGAAAGAGGAGCACAAGAAAAACAGGAAGAGTTGATTTTAGCAAAAGCTCATTTTGTGGGTAATTTTGCCCGAATACCAACATAAGGTTCACTCCTCTATTTGCGGAGTGCTGTACTTCACCGCCGTGTTTGTGTGCTGCATAATTGCCTATAAATATAGCCCTGGTGTGGCACCCGGCGCCTCAGGACAGCTCCATCTTGTTTAAGCCTGGCCAGAGAGCACAGATGCCCCCACCTCCGGCCTGCTCACGGGGGGCCCGGCCGGCCATGTGCTCCTGTAATCTGTGCCCCGGCCGGGGGCTCCGGCTCCGCTGCGCTGGCCGGAAGTGCGCCGAGATGGAGCCGCAGCCGGCGTGCCAGGCACGGGTGCCAGCGCCAAGGGGCCGAGCGAAAGCACCGCGTGGCCGGGCAGAGGAAGTGCGGGCGGTGGTGGTGAAGGGGGGGTTGAGCTCCGGCCAAGCTCCAGAGCATTTAATTAGATTTGCAGCCACATCCGCGGCTCCTCGCTAGAGGGTCACATTGCCCGTGAGCCATCTGAGCTGTGCCTGTCCCTCTCACTCATAAACAAGGTGGCTGTGCCCACTGACACTGAGAGGGGAGGGAGGGGGCACCGTACTGGCAAGAGAAGGACCAGCGATCTGCCGCTGAGCAGATTCCGTCCAGCGTGTGGGAGTCAGGGTGCAGGAACAGGCCCGGCTGAATGCTGTGCGGGCCAAATGGCGTTTACGTAAGTGTGTGCACAGCGCATGCCCGTGACACCGAAGACATCGAGCGAAAGCGAGAGCGCTGACTACCAGGCCAGGGCGCTCTGAGAACAAAGGCGTTACAGGAACGCATCAAATGACTAATGGAACGCATCATTTAAAAATGAACAAAGCTTAACAGAAGACCAGAGAGCTCACATGCAGCGCGAGTCGAGTACGCGGTCGAACAGCGTGGACTGTATCCACATACTACTGCAGTTGCTGCTGGAGGCGGCGCGGGATCGAATGGGGCTCCTGGAGATAATAATCATTCACATCTCAGCAGCCAGCACAGGCAAACCTTGCAGCAGGGAGCCCCTGCAGTCGGCTGGCATTTTCAGCTATCCTAGCAACCGTGGGCTTATTGCTTTCTACGTGACATAACATGAAATATAACACAAAAACTGCTGCTACTCCAAGCACTGCAACATATGGTTGGAAATGCATTTCATTCATAGCTGATACTTTTTAATTGAATTCAAATATTGTTTTCAAGCTTAGATTTAAATGTCCTTGTGCAATTCTCTTCAAGCCAAATTTATGTAAGGTGAATATTTATAGGATGACATTAAAAGTTTTTTTTTTTTTTTTAACTTAAATCAACAGCCAATTCATCAGGCAATTGAATGGCTGAATTAAGACCTTGTTAACACTTCAAAGGCCCTGTTTACACTTGGTTTAAAATGCATCCAGGGCGATCAGATCATAAAAAGATAGCCGAGACGCATCACCATTCACACCAGTGTCTTCATGTCTCCAAGGTGTCTAGCCGACCACTTGTGTTACTGTCTACATCACTTCTGCCTGAAGGTCAAATTGCCCCACGCATACATATTATGCCAGTGTCTGTCACCAAACAAGCACCACATTTGTTTTGTTTGTCAGGACAGCCGTGGCTCACCCTCGGGTCAGTACTGCACCATGACAATCACCGCCTGACCCAGCATCAGGACAGCCGTCGCTCGCCCTTGGGTCAATACTGTCCCACGACAGTCACGCCTGACCTGGCATCAGGAAAGCCATCGCACACCCTCGGGTCAGTACTGTCCCACGACAGTCACGCCTGACCCGGCATCAGGACAGCCATCGCACACCCTCGGGTCAGTACTGTCCCACGACAGTCACGCCTGACCCGGCATCAGGAAAGCCATCGCACACCCTCGGGTCAGTACTGTCCCACGACAGTCACGCCTGACCTGGCATCAGGACAGCCATCGCACACCCTCGGGTCAGTACTGTCCCACGACAGTCACGCCTGACCCGGCATCAGGACAGCCATCGCACACCCTCGGGTCAGTACTGTCCCATGACAGTCATGCCTGACCTGGCATCAGGACAGCCACTGCTCACCCTCGGGTCGGTACTGCGTCACGATGGTCACGGTCTTCCCAGCAGCAGGGTGGCCGCCGCTCACCCTCGGGTCAGTACTGCGTCACGATGGTCACGGTCTGCCCAGTAGCAGGGCGACCGCCACTCACCCTCGGGTCGGTACTGTGTCACGATGGTCACGGTCTGCCCAGCATTCTTCAGTGCTGCCGCCGCCTGCTCGTGAGTGGCCCCCCGCAGGTCCACCCCGTTCACCTGCATGTTATGGAAGAGAGGGACAACATTTCACTGCATCTGACACTCGTGGCAATCCTGTGTGTGATTTTCAGAGTTGCCAACTTCGGTCAGCTGGCTGGAGTGAGATTTTCAATTCGAGACAAGTCACACATCTACATGCAGTTTTATTTACTTGTAAATAGTCTGTAGGGTTTGCAAATTACACCAAAGCTTTTGGTGCAGCTAATGTTAGGCTTATAATGGAATAATACAGATTTGCTGTAAGATTTCTAGCGCGAGCATGAGAGTCTGAAAGCATGTGTGTCACGCCAGATGCGTGGGAGTCGGCAACCCTACACATTTGGAGTGAACACATATTCTTAGTTTTAAGTCTGATTCTGTGTACTATGACACATACTCAGGACTTGATTCTGAACCAACAGTAAAGTAGACAAACTTGGTACATCCCTATTTAATTATTATCTGGAGAACAGAGGAAGCCAGGTATAACCAGGGCACCTATCAGTACACACAGATAAGCATTAATATGCACTTTTGGCTGACAAGAGCCTCAGGTCCACACTTGTGTGCATGAGCCTTATTTCAAATGGGCAGTGCAGGCAGCGATGACTCTTACAGAGACGATGCGATCTCCTTTCCTCAGCTCGCCACTCAGATCCGCCGGACCCCCAGCCAGGATAAAGGAGATGAAGATGCCCTCTCCATCCTCGCCACCTACGATGTTGAATCCCAGCCCGGTGGAGCCTCGCAGCAGGACCACCTTCCTGGGCTCCCTGCAGACCAAAAGCAGCACGTTCACTTCAGAAACTGTGACTACAGCAATCGCTTTCATTTCAATGTATGAAACAGCAGTAAATCTACGACTGATGTCAAGTTCATCCATCTGCCCGTTTTCAACCACAAGAAAACTCATTGAAACATCTGGTTGCATACGCTCTGTTTTTATAGTATTGTAACCTTACTCCCTCAAGTGGACATTTTTGGAATCACAGCTAATTCTCAATAATGTCCTCATATTAGGGTGAATAGAGTCGAAATCACAGCTCCAATTTGTGGCAGTACCTGAAGGTCAGTGCATTAGATCTATACATTTTGCGTGCACTGTTTTATACATTTTAAGCTACAAACGAAAACTTTGATTCATTATTAATATTACCATATATAACACAAAATGGTATTGTTATTGATATAACAACAAAATCCACAATGACAGTACCACTAATAATAATAATAATAATAATAATAATAATAATAATAATAATAATAATAATAATATAGCGTTGATGATGCTGGTGATGGTCATTCACATTTACATTTATTTTAAGCCTTGCATCCTCCTCGCCTGTTCTCACACAACATGCTTTTGACACCATGTCCGTCGCGCCTGTCAGACAGCACACACGCCTCACACTAACACACAGACAGCTCACACGCCTCACGCTAACACACAGACAGCACACACGCCTCACGCTAACACAGACAGCACACACGCCTCACGCTAACACACAGACAGCACACACGCCTCACGCTAACACACAGAAAGCACTCACACCTCACGCTAACACACAGACAGCACACACGCCTCAGACTAACACACAGACAGCACACACGCCTCACGCTAACACACACCACTTACAGCCTGCTGTAAATAAGCCACTTCAGTTCTGTCGCTAGGGGCAAATTACACGCTCCAGATTCACAGAAGTCATGTTTACAGCCGTAGCCTCATCAGCTGGTGATACATATCGTGCAGCAATGAGCATTAAATATTTCAAAATATTTACATCGCTGGTAAGAATTTATGTTTCACGGTGCAGCGTCTGCATTTATTGCAAAGAACACTGGAGTCACGTTGGACTGCGGGACCACAAGGGTGTAGAGAGACAAGTCAGAGAAACCCCGGGATGATCTTTTTATAATATGGTAATAAACTACAAGGGCAAATGAATGGAGACAAGAAGGGCAGCAGCGGTAATTCACAGATTGGTCCCCAGAGGGCAGCACCGTGCTTTGTTCGACTGCAAAGGGCATGATACGTGCTGTACGCTATTTCTGTAACTATACACAGAAAGTGTACACCTGAAGCTATTCAGATTAAGCACACAAGGGTAATACAAGACAGATGGTTAACAGGAAAGACCATGTCTTCATGTTGAAGAGATTTATATGCTTATTTTAAAAAGCATATTCTCTCCTACGCTCAATTTTAAATCATAATCCTTACTCTACACTTAGATACATAGTGTTTTTTTTTTTTATTCCTTTCACATTATGAACCATTCTAGTGATCACTGGTTTCTTCACAGGACTGGGATGAGCAGTATAGTGACAAAATTAAAAGGACATTTTTCACACATCTATGTACAAAATAAATGGCGTGCAGTTCTGGCTTCACAGCTCCTCGCTGCTATGGTGATAGCTCTGGTGGGGATCTGCACTGACCCCGATGATCTTAAGCCGGACAGCAGGGTCCAGGCCCCTGATGAAATCCATCCATTAGAGGTGGCTGAGACTGAGAGAGTCGTCGCGGATGTGTGTCCATCGGGGCCTGGTTACAGTCCCCATCCCCCCCTCAAAAAGCACGTTTTATCTAAGCTGCCGCCATCTGTCCTCTGCTTACCGGTCTGCTTACGCTCAGGCTGATCATAGCGGCTTTCACGGGCCAGCCTTACAAAGAAAAAAAAAATTAAACACAAATCCACTAAATATGCCCTAAAAGGCAAGGGCCAGCTTCCAGGAGCCGGCTAACGGAACAGCTGGGGGGAGGGGGGGACGGCACCCAGGCACGCCAAGGTCATCTCACACATCCAGTCCACAGAATGGCTTTGTTGCCACTCAGGTTCAGCTGAGGAAGGTTTTTTTAATCGCACCCCATTTTCTGGGCCTGACAGCCGCCCTCGCCAAGAGAGGCAGCCCCATGTCATGGCTGAATTAAAACGGAGGGGGGGCAGAGAGGTCCATTTCAGTACATTAGGCAGAGCACTGGCAGAGGCCCCCGCACTGCATGCTAAGCACACTGCCACCCACCCACCCCCACGCCCACAGAAATCCTCATCAGATGCTTGGAAGCCCATTCGCCTCATGACTACTCCCCATATTTCCGTCATACTTTGCTGGTCCGGGCAGGATTAACTAACAGACCATCGGCAAGGAAAGTCTGTTTTTGGTAAGGGTAGTAAAACGACTGAACTTTGACTCAGTTGCCAGGGGCTACGCATTAATCATGGCGTAGATTGGGGTATGACAGAAATGTGAACATTTCATTCATTCAGTGGTGCATTAAATTACACTTTGGGGAGAAATCTGAGAAAAATGATTATCTGGGCAGGCGAAGCGGTTATCAATAAAGTGGCGTTTCATTTGATTGCTGTGTTTAAAGGCAGACATAAGTAGGCTGTAACAAGATACTTCAGGCTTAAAATACTGACATTGAAACATATTTTACTTGTCAGAGCTATCAGATTGCCCTGCCCCTACATGGTAAGTAGGGCAGATCATTTATCATTTATCTACTTGCCTTAAAAGCATACCCGGGCAGCATATTTTTAGGGTAAACAGTTTGCAGATGATGCATGTGTACAATCACAGAAGCATGTTTTGCTCTTCGTGCCATCTTGTGGCTCTCATAGAGGAGAACAGCTCACCTGGTGATCTCCTCGTCGGCCAGCACGCTCTTCGGGACGGGCGAGAAGCGGCCAGATGAGCTGGACACCAGCGGCTGGCTCAGGTAGCTGGGAGAGGTGATGTGGTTCTCCAGATGCTGGGAATAGGCTGAAACGAAATCAGATTGATATTTACCAGCCTGCTTACGCTGCACATGGCGCTGAGAACTAGCATGCTCTGGGCTAGGCTAACCGTACAAGAGTCAGCAGAGTGCCCACCACAGGGACATTACAGCACCATATTGTCCTTACTGGTGATACTGGCACAAATATAATTACATTTAATTTCCAGCCTTGTGTTTGAAAAGGGCACCATATTCTTCTAAGGGCTCTGAACCATAAGCACACATTGCATATACTCTACTCTGGTTTTTGTGTGCTGACATCTCCTCTTTCCACAAATGTACCTTTTTATTAATATCGCTTATTATTAGTTTTATATTTATTATTGTGCTGTGTTATTATTGTCCTTTTCATATTTTTTCAATTCATTTGTTTGTTTTTAGTTTTCTCTGTGCCATCTTATTTTGTATTTTTCTTGTATTCTTACATAGTGTTATTGCGTATTCTAGTTTATGTCACGTAAAGCACTTGTAATTGAAATTAATTTATTATTATTATTATTATTATTATTATCAAATCATAATTTAAACATCAAATTTAACAACCCCTTTCCCCTTTTCATCTGGATCCATACAGTCCAGCCCGTCTGCAATCTCAGCCCCACAATCAATCCACAGAACAAACAGTCTCCTCATTTGACATTAATAACAGCTCATTTCTGCCAAATGGCACCATCAAGCTCATCATATCCAAAGCTATTCCGGCTGGGACAGCGCACTGCAAGAGGATCAGCTGCGTAATTGGTTCTGTGAGCCTTAATCCGGGAGGGCGTGTCTCGGCAAACACTTAATGAAATGACTTTCATGCTTTCCCACCGCATGCGCAGAGCGGGGAGTCACTGTGCAGCCATCATCACGCATATTGCCTCCTTCCTACTTGGCTTTATTGCTACATGGACAAGCTAGTGGGGTGGGGGAAGGGGGGGGTGAGACCACGTGCCCCCATTCATGATTGAATTTTCCTGTCCTTCACGCCTTGAGACCCAGATGACAGCATCCATATACTCCATCACACACAGCACTGCAAAGTGCGTAGCCTCAGCCAATGTCATTTAACACAGACAGGTTTCCCGTGGACGCCGGAGATGGCTCAGCTGCAACATAAGAACATAAGAAATATACAAATGAGAGGAGGCCATTCGGCCCATCAAGCTCGCTTGGGGAGAACTTAACTA
>JAABNX020000038.1:2523148-2535916 GCA_015163995.2 Mormyrus lacerda
TCATGTCCCCCCTCAGTCTCCTTTGCTTGAGGCTGAACAGATTTAGCTCAACTAACCTTTCCTCGTATGACACTCCTTATCGTCCTATAAACATGTCATTTTACTCTGTCCCTACGGGGGGAGGCGGGAAGGGGGTTGTCCATGCCTCTGATTCATGCTATTCTGCAAGCAATTCATGACCTGACTGATGGATATTGTACGTCTGCATTCTGAGCACAAAACCACTTCTCGGAACCGATCAGAAATTAATTACCCTTCGTAATTTGGTCATTGACAAAGAAAGTGAAAGAGGTTTGCTTCTAGAAGGTGCGTCGCAATTTTTAAAAAAGCTCATTATTCTTCCCCTGTTGCTAATCATCATGAAGGATGCCGGGGTCAGCATGGTTCATGCAGACTACACGTGACACAGGTGACACGCTGCTCCAAAAGGAGATCGCAGTCACTTTAGGGGAGGCATGCAGGTTCGTCACTGATTCCTCCCACTTCCCCCCCTTCTCCACGGAGGGTGCCTTTTATTGGGTGAAAGCAGTGATGCAGGCAACACGTGAGCGCAGCGCTGCGGCTCAGATCGCATGCGACGGCGCTGACCTGTCATCCCAGAGCTTGATCACAGCTGTGTGATTGACATGGCGGCCCATCTACATGCTGTTAGAGCTGCATGCCGGCCGTTCAGTAAACTACAGCCGGCCCACAAAGCTATCTGAGCACATCTCTGTTTAGGTTCACTTCATAAGTACAGTCCACCAGCCTGAATGATGAGCCCTGTTTACACTCTATAACACTATTTCTGTACACTGTAACTCAAGCAATAGGTTTATGAAAAAGGGACATTTAAAACACTCCTATTTGTTATTCCATCCATCTTCTGCAATCCCTTATCTGGTAGACCGTGAAACCTTTTGAAGAAGTACAGGGCATGAGGCAGGGGACACCATGGAATTAATGATGAATAAAAAGCTAGTGAAGTGTCTGACAGAATGTACACAAATACTACTTTCACTCAAAATGCATGAAAATGAGAATAAAAGCAGAGATTTAAAGCTGCATGTGAGATGCCTGGCACGGTTGACCATAGTCAGCGATCGCTGCAGAGATAATGCAGTCCGCAAACATTCCTCCACACACTACAGGAATCATCCAAACCCAAACCGCTTGTTGATGTTTTGTTTGATTCTGGACTGCCGTCAGCTGTTACCCGTACCAAACGCATTCGCTGGCATGAAATGGGTGTTAAAATCCCTCAGCTGTGTAAATAATGCAACAGTCACTGCGGTAACTAAATCCGAACAATGATGAAGGAGGCTCCAATGGGTGCTGTGGTGACAGATGGCCAAAGTGGCGATGTCTACAGCCAGGAGGGTAGAGCGCTGGCCTGTGAGAAGCGGGTGAAGGACACTCACAGTTGGTGACGTCAGGCGGGATGAAGCTGTCGCTCATGAAGACACTGGTGGGCTTTGCCACCTTCAGGTACACAACATCGGGAGTATTCTTCAAGGCAGCCACGGCTTCCTCGTGGCTCACCTCCTCAAGGCAGGAGCTGTTCACCTACAGAGACAGGCATACACAGAAAGACATATAAACCAAAGACCTGTTCACCTACACAGACAGACATACACAAAAAGACATATAAACCAAAGACCTGTTCACCTACACAGACAGCCATACAGAGAAATACACACATAGTCCAAAGAGGTGTTCACCTTAGTTCATATAATAAAATATTGCATACTGCAAATGTACAGGTGTTTAGCTCTGCACATAACAATATTCTTCCAATCACTGATCTGAAATATTATGGAAAAAAAGCACTAAGCTTTTTTCCATAATTCATTTGTTTTAAGGGAATAAGCCTCATAATACCCCTGCTTTTGTGATCTTAAGGTGCAGCTGCTCACTGCATGATGGGTAACACTGGGACTTTGGTGGCAGTATAGAATCACGGTGCACCAAGGAAAAGCAGGCGGTACTCACAGCCAGCAGCTTGTCCCCTATCTGCAGCTTGCCATCCTTGTGCGCGGCACCGCCTTCAATGATTTTAGTGACATAGATGCTGTTGTCTCCTGGAATGTGCTGATTCCCTACACCACCCGCTATGCTGAATCCAAGGCCTAAGGGGAGGGGGGGGGGGACAGAGGAGGGAGGGGGGAGAGAGGGCAGCACGGGCATCAGATGTGCTCCAGCTACGTTAACCATGTTTTTGTGTGATGCCCGACTCAACACCTTCCCTCCCCAGGAGAGACATCGGGCACGAATCTGACTGGAAAAGTGAGCCCCCCCCCACCCCATGGCGCCGGTTTGCCGGAAAGCCTTGGGACACATGAGATCACAGTCTCCTTCTGCTGGGAAGAAAACAAACACTACAGACAGGCTGTTTTCGCGCAGCCCTCTCTTAAGACACTGGTGGGGAGAAAAAGACTGTCACTTCTCTGCTATATGGCCTTTCCCTAAGCCCCCCTCCCCCCACCAAGACCACTGGAGGATAACATCACTTTTTACAGCTGTCTGACTGCAGCACATTACAACTGGGAGAATGACAGAATTTAACCATATCTAGATTACACACACACACACACACACACACACACACAAAACATCTGTGTTTACGTCCTCTGACCTAATAACTGATTCCTGTTTTTCTGGTAAGACAATTCATGCATATAATTTTTTAATGAGTTTCCATGAATTGATTACACTTTCCTAGACTTGAGACAAAATTACACTTGCAATACTAATAAAGAAAAATTTATATATTTAAAATGCATAAAACAAAAGGCACAGGACACTCACATCGGTCCAGTTGGCCTTCTTAAAAACCTTCTAAAAAGTTTGTTTACTAGTTTTTTATGTGGAGCTGAATATAAAACACATAGCACTGTTTACAAATTGTCTAATGGGACATTTTATATTTTCCCAAAGCCTTAAAATTCAGTTTGTAATACGATCCCAAGATAAACGCCGATTTTTCATCCTCAGATTACACAAGAAAGGTCTGCAAATTAAAGTTTTAAATTATTCAGAAATAGGAAAATGTTCTTCATATTATTAATTACACTGGTATACAGTGATTTTGGTGCCAACAATATCTTAACAGTTTTATATTATGTTTATGGTGCAGATTAAGAATATGACTTCGGTTTTGCCAGATTGGCTCTAGTTTCTGAGATAATTAATAGTTAATTAATTAACGCAACACGTTTGAAAAGCATTCAGAATTGCAAGAATATTTTTATTTTAGTTTCACCTAGTAGGCAAACAGTCTAACATCATAACAAAAAGAAATGTAAAATATCTGACGGTGACTGGAAAAAGTTATGTATGATTTGATTAAATAATACAGTATTAATTCGTTATTAATTGTTATTAATGTCTACGCTTCAAGAAAAATAAAGTACTGTGGCTGGTTGAAAAGGACGACTAATGTCTACAAAGTGTGATGCTACCTTTGTAAAAAAGTCATCAAACTGGCAACAATGGGCTCTAAAGTCATCAATTGACATATCAGGGAAGAGAAGCACAAGCGTTTTGTTAAAAGTCAGACAACAACTGTCCCCATTCAGTTGTTTGCCAGTCCTGCAAGTACAACCTATACAGCCTGGCCTACACCCACTTTGGCAGTGTCTCCAGATCCCACGACTAGCAATACCTTCATGACATTCTCCTCAACCGACACACTGAAAGCAGAAGTGCTATGGGCTTTGCAAACGGTTATTCGACATCACTCCTATACGTCCAATGATGACATTCACACTGTGGTGACCAGTTTGCAAGGACATAGTTAGTACGTGCCTTCACAATTCATTCAAGACAAGGTTTTGAAGTGTGGATGGTGGAGAAAGCGCTCAAAGCACTTCATTTTCTTTTCCACTCTGCACCAGCCAGAAGAGAGGACTTCACAGCTGCAACATCATCCTCAAGATTCCCTCTACTTTTCTGTGGCCATCGGTGGCTTGAAAATTTGCCAGCTGTCGAACGAGCATCGGAAGTCTGGCCCTCTATTGTGAAACATGTGGACTTGGTGAAGTCAAAATAGGTGAAAAACCCAGGGACATCTTCTTCTAACTGCATTTGTGAAGACCGAATGGATCCCCTTCTTCTGGCCAAACTACATTTTTTCATAGCCCTATCACAAGCATTTCAACCATTTCTGGCTAAATACCAGACAGGTATTCCCATGATTCCCTTGGCAAATTTGATCTGGGTAAATATTCACCACCACAGTAATAACAGCAATAAATGAACATGCAAACACGCATATGTGAACTTAACTATAATTTCAATTTCAGACTCTCCTTCAACACCTCATCATTCATTTCATTACTTAAGACACTGTTAAAGAGTCAAAAGACAGACCAAAAGCTATTGCATTTATCGCAAACAAGTCGCATTATTTTCACTGATGTCCATTATCTCAAAAACTAGAACCAATTCAGCAAAAGTAATGTGATTTTTGAATTCAACACTCTCAAAATACCCTAAGTCCATTCAAAAAACCTTGGCAACAGAATTTAAAATTTTTTTGTAGACCTGTGTTATTGCTTAAATTGGATCATCTAAGTGCTCATTTTCCAAACCAACTAAGAAAATGACAGTGCTCTGGCTAGAACGGAAATTGGCATCCATGTAAATATGACAATTAGATAACATAGATACAGTTGCTTCCATAGGCTGAGCCCCTGCCAGTTGAGCCCTGCAGACGAGACCACGAGACAGCACGAAGCTTTAGCTGAAGCCAAGATCGTCCTGTATATGACAACCATGTTGAATGGAAAGCTCTGATTGGCAGGGTCTCCTCTCCGGGCTGCGGAGGCAGGAAGTCCTACCTTTAGGGCCTTTAACCAGCTTTATCTCCACTATTTTCTCGGTGACCGGTTTCCTCCTGCGGACGTAAAGCCTGACGATGCAGCCGGCTTCCTTCAGGGCCTCCACCGCTTTGCTGTGAGTGACGTCCCGCACATCTGCATCATTCACTCTCAGGATGCAGTCATTCACTCTGCAGCAGCATGGAACGCATGGACATTGTATGAATCAACACTGAACATCAACACTGAAAATCAACACTAAACATCAATGAGCTCATACTGGGCAAACGAGGGGCCTCAGCTGTTCCTGTAACACTGGTGGTGAGTTGTGTTGACATCTTAACCAAACTGACAAATCGACAATAGTTACACTTTAGGGTTAAGTATCTTTCTTTAAGGTACTACAGCAGGCACGCTTGAGGAATTTAGGTCAAAAAGCAGCAGGTCAATGTCTTTATTCACTAAGCTAAGTGTTCCAGAGTTAGTGAGAATGCAGCCTGAGAAAAAAAGAAACAAAGAACCAAGAGAGAAGATTATAAATCGGAAATAGATGGGAGACCAGAATAAATATAGGCCTCCTGCACGAGAAGGACGCGCTGGTAAATCGCAGCATTCATTCACTACTGTCGCTCTTAGGAATCTCTTCTCTTAAAGCTGTAGCTGACCCTGCACGACTGCTGCCATTATCTCACTGCACACAAAATGCCAGCATTAGTAGCTTTGGATTCATGCCCAGGTTCAGCTAGAGTCAACACGGTGTGACTGAGCCCCACATGAAGCAGACACTGGGGGCGGACACTCACCGGAGACGGCCATCCTGAGCAGCTGCACCGCCGGGGATGATTTTGGTGATGAAGATACTAGGATCATCCCCGATGTGGGGGTTATCCGTGCCTCCCGCGATACTGAAGCCAAGGCCTGAATTGCCCTGTTAACGAAGATCGCCACATGCACGCACATACACACATGTCAGCGAGGAAAACACCTGTTCAGCAAACAGGTACATAAATATAAATGTGTAGCAAACGCAGAAATTCCTGCAGGAAAGACAAAGGCAAGTACAGGAAGAGAGATGCATCTCCAATCTGGACTAAAATCTGTTCAGCCCCTTTAGAAAAGGGATCCCCGGTGATGGAATGAGCTGCAGAATCACGTCCAGCCCTGTCCACCTTCTAGAAACACCTCAAGACCCATCTGATCCAGAAATAGCTCTACTCGCCTGATACCTCTCTATGTTCCCTGAATGTTCCTAATGTTGCACTTTATTCTCATTGCATATTAGTCTTATTAGGTTCTTGTTGTAAGCCATGTACCGCCTCCTCCAATACTGCTTACACTTGTAACTGGGCATTGATTGACTAGCCAGACTTATGCCTAGTCGACTTCCTGATAGCAAGTATGCTTGTAATGTTTGTAGGCCAATTTGGACAAAAGTGTATACTAAATTTACACAAATTACAAAACCATTAAAAAAAAAACAATGTCTGAAATCTCAGTATATACAATGTGCGTGACATCCAGTTCAGGTATCCAGGTATAACTATGTATATGTATATGTATAACTACATCATACAGGAGGCAGCCTTAAATTAAAGTTAACGTTGATACAGGAGCCTGACACATACAGTATAAGTATGATCAGACAAGGCACAAAGATATCAGCCATGTCAGAAATTACAGCCTAGATCCTTTTAAGGATCTTATGTAGCGGAAACAAAATCGTGCCACAGAAAGGCAGGCTTTGCACTCCAAAAAAAACAAAAAAAAAAACAAAGTACACCAGCAAATAGGGGGAATTAAGAGGGAAAGACGCTATTAATAATGTGCACTAGAGAGCACACAGCCGAATAAGGTCAGAGCAGAAGAGCGAGGCTGCCTGTGGGCACTCTCTCACAGACAAGCTCCGGTACCTCACCGTCAGCCGGCAAACGGGACCATGCCCACTCTGCTCACGCCCTAGCGAGGTTTTAAGGGGATAAATGCCGTGGACAGGTAACGCTGACTCACACTGGCGTATCACACAAGTCAAACCAGATCTACTAATGTTTTCATATTTCACCAGCGATGATGCAGGCGACACCATGCATATTGGTGCTATCAACAGAGCCTGAGCCAGGGTCGGAAAATTAATGGGAAGGCACGACAGTGCAGCGAAATCAAAGCCCAAGGCAGTTCTGCTTACATAAAAATATTCTAAGGTCAGAAAGAAAAATGATTGGTTCAGAGAGACAGCCCATCAGATTGTTGAGGAGATGGATCCAAGCGACTTGAGGAGGTGGGACCGAGACACCTGATTGATTGGTCCCGCCTCCTCTAATTTCTTGGCCCCACCTCCACTACAATCTGATTGGTTATCTCTCTGAACATTTTTGTGCAAGTGAAACTCCATGAGCAAAATGAAAAAGTAGCCTCACTCCTTACGGCTTGCTAAACCTCTCCAGTTTTATTTGGCAGGTAAAGCCAGCGTTAAAGCCACCCCTTAACATTATTTTTTTAATTAGGTACATTGCAGAGATGCTGCATTGGCTGAAGACTAAAATTGAGGGGTGGGGCTCATATTTGTTGTAAATGATCTTTCTTCATGCTAATGTGTGTTCAATGGTTGGGAGCAATTAGCTTTCACTACATTCCTCACGCCGTGACTTATTCCAATTGATGAGCCCATTAACAGTGACGGATGTTGCAAGTTGTCCTTTGAATACAAACAACTTTCCTCCGATGTATTGAGCTGTCTGCCGAAAAGGACACACATTATATATGCAGGCATCAACTGCATTACATGGTACCTGAACCAATCAGAAACACGTGCCTCATGCTTAAGAGAAAATGCAGCTAACAAGCGTGCGAGAACTTGATTGTACTGATGTGTCCATGTTCTATAAAAATATGCATGTGCAATTATAAACTACGCATAAAAAAGTTAGAAATATGGTTTAACAACAAAAAGCACTAACTGAGAGGGCAGCAAATTGTGTAACTGACAATAACGCCTTTAGCAGATGGCAACAGATGTTACAGTTAGCGTATTTACTAATGTGTACCTTTAACTCTCAGTCGCCTAAATCGACAAAGAAATATGGTGAGTTTCATTGCGGCTTTAAAAACAACTAAACTACCTAAGGATCACTTACAGAAGGATACATATGAAGATCCATTTAAACAATCAGAGATTATTTAATCATATTGGGATTGGAATTCCTTCACCACCATCTACTTCATCTTTTCAATATGCACCGGAGAGTTACGGCACCTGTTCTCCTACCCGCTCAAGCGTGATCTCTTCATATTCAAAGTCCGCTTCGGTCCCGTTAACCTGGGAAAACAAGAGACGATGCATGAGCGACAGATGCATCTCGATGTGGCTCCGGACGCCTCTGACGACACCCTCACGCATGGTTTCGAGAGAACGGGACACGCCGACTGCGCTGCGGCTCGGAGATCCATCCAGATCCTTGAAGCCTCCTTTGCCGAGTTCAGGTTTCCGCGAGACGCTACAGAGACACCATTATTATTAACAAGCTTTAGCTACAAGCAAGATCAAGGACACAGAGGTAAGCAGGGGCGGCTCAGCCTGCTCCCTCGTCGCAGACGACAAACCACACTGAGCCTCTTAGACCCTGCCTGCGTGCCTGCTGAATGAGACATGGTCACTATTACAGTTTTATTTCTGCACAACAGGCACTGCTGTCCGGAGAGACCCAAAGATCTATCATTTATTTGTTTGTTTTTACCCAATGGCAAAGCTGGATGTCCTTACAGAAGGAATTCAGGTTAAGTACCTTGCTCAAGGGTGCACATCATGAGCTCCACCTGGGAGCCAGACCTGCAGTCCACCCTTGAACCATCACGTTGGCCACGAAGGCTCTTTCCCATCACACTGCGAGGAGACGGCCAGATCTCCACGTCCTGGTTACGCTCAGGCGGCGCGAGCGACGGACAGGCTGTAAGCATCCAATCAGGCGCAGCGGCGACGTCTCCGTGAAGGAGAGTGAGGCGGCTGAATGCGGCTGCGTGTTGCTTTAGCGTGACGGCGCGCTCCAGGGGCTCATGCTAAGCACAGGAGTGCGGGATGCAGGAAAGTGGGTCTTGTCAGACCTGGACTGGAACGGGACCAGCAGGGATTAACCTCAATGGTTTCAAATAGGACAAGAACAGGGTCAAGTCCCTGGCTGTTCAGGCCACGGTGCTATAATGGCTTGAAATCAGCCCAGCAGCTGCATTACCAGTCATGCCCACAGAGCTGCTATGGCGGCCTGGTTTCCATAAGCCCCCCCTACCCCCGTCCATGCCCCAGCCCCAGGTCCTGTTCCCACCATCCTTCAGCAGTGCCAGAGCTGGACATGGTGGCACTTAAAGCCCAGAGCTGCTTCTGCTCCCCCATAGGGAGTGACAAACAAAGGGTGGCCAATCAGGAGGCTCAGCCAGCACAGGGCCAGGCTTTGCATTTCAACCTGAACACGCAGCTGCTTCTTGCTGCTTTTCTTCATGCCCAATAAATAATTGCAGTATTAAATTGTATGATTATGTTTATATAGCTGTTTATCTATCTCTCCTTCTAACCACTTATCAAGGTCAGGGGGGTGGTGAGCCTGGAGCCTGTCCCAGGGGGCAAACGGCACACTGCAAGTCACACCTGGAAGGCACGGCAGTGCACTGCAGTGAGAGCACGCACGCGCACACACACAGACCTGTAACCATATCTTTGTAGGGGCCGCTCATTCAGTTCTATGGGAAAAGCGCTGATGATTGATGAGGCAAAGGGAACAAAAAGAGGTGCGGAACCAAAGCACAGAAGGAGCCGGGTGAAAGGGGCTCACTGCAAGGCCGGCGTGACATGTGGGGGACAGACGGCAGGGAAGCAGGAACGTGCATGTGGCTGACCAGCAGGGCGGCGACGGAGGAGCCCCACATGCCTTCGCTCCCATGCATGAAAGGAAGCCGGTTCAGTCATGGAAGGAAGCCTAAACGGAATTCCCTCCATCATCAAACAGCACAAATCAGCCACTACGCTCTGAGGTGATTACGGGTGGCTGTCACTGCTGCCAGGCATGCCGGCATCTCCCCCCGCTCCTCTCTCCCTCTGCATGCATCATCGCCCTTCAGATGCACAGTGGAGAGAGATTTCCGGTGGTCATTAAGCTTTTTAGCAATATGTGTCACTTAACTGCAATCACAACAACTTCATCGTAGGCAAACGAGTGCTGATTCACGGCTGAAATGGCACACGACTCTCCCACAAAGACACCTCACCCTCACATGTATATACGCTACATTTAAAGCGCAAAAATGTATCTGGACAGCTTCCTGAGTCCACATCAAAGACGCTCTCTTTCATCTGGCTACCCAGAATTTAATTGCTTAGACCTTTCCGGTTAAATTGAATTTAAAAAAAAAAAAATCCTTTCAGCATAATCCTATTAGGGTTCTGTCAATGAAATGAACGAGGTGGTTTCAGGCACTGGCAAGGAAGAAAGACATTTCAGCTGTGGTGCTGGGGGCTCTGTGGCCCTGTGGAGCGGAACCCTGCACCATCAAGCTCATCAAGAGCACTCCAAGCCCACAACAATTACGTCATACCATGGACCTGAGGTCGAGGAAAGAAAAAAACCAAAGCAAATCCACCCATGGCTTGTGTTTTTCACAGTGTTTATGACCACATGCATTTGATCAACAGCCACAATCGGCATTAAAATGCAGACAAATAGAGAACCTTAAATTGGAGCTTAAATCGCTAATATTTACACATGCAAAACGATGCTGAATTATCAGCCTGCCTACAACTGAAGGGACACAAGGAATGTGACTCAATTTTAAGTCTCAGAAGGCTCAGATGGCCTTAAAGAGGCTCCGGCAGAATTCAGCACCGAAGTGGAATCGCATACAGTAGTAGCCATCCTCGATAACCCAACTCATCACATCACTGCGCCGCCCTGCGCGGCTAAACCCCGAACACTTTCTGAAGTCTTGCTGCTTTAGCACGGCTCCACGCGCCTCAAAGCTCCCAGAATGTCCCTTTCTAACGGGTCAATGGACTGCACCTGCGGGCAGCTGAGACCATGCCAGTCTTAGCGTGGCGCCTCAGGCTGGGCACACCCGTGTGGGGAGAAGGCAGCAGGCCACAGCGTGCGTCCCGCTTCACAGAGACGATGATTCCCGAGAGTGTGCTGCTCACTATTATACGGTCGGCGGCGAGTGAAAGCGTCTCGGCTACAGGTGGGCGATATGGCAAAAATATTATATCATAATGTTTTTCAGACAGGATCAGGATCCATGATCTTATCACAATTCTTTTCCATGTTAGTTTTTAAGACTGTTTTGCAAGTTACTTAGCAGTACAACCAAACTAATTCGTCTATTTTAAAAATATAGCCCTATAAGGTAATAAAACTAAAAGAAAAATGTAATCAAGTACATTTAGGGACTGACGTCGTCTATGTTGCTATGCTGCCAAATAGGAAATGTGCTGCATGTTTCGCATTGCATGCTGGGACACGGGCAAGAGAGGAAGAGATCCAAGGCACTACCTACGGTTTGCTGTCACCAGTTTATTGGTGTGCTGAAACGGATTTGCTTGACAAAACAACTTTAGACGCGTGCATTAGCCATAAAACTGCAAATGATAGAATGATACTAACGGCCTCACCAAGAAGACAGTTTGTGGAGATATTTTAACCGTTCACGACCTAATATCATCAAATCACACACCCCTAGTCTTGGCTGCTACTGATCTGAAATGTAAAGCAACTTCACAATTTGTGAAGCAGTGGTTTTGAAAACACAGTAGCAGCACAATTCAAATTTTCAATAGTGTTAAAATGAAATGTCCCACTGCAAATTATATACCTTAAGTTTAAAAAATTTACTGAAAGTTTTTGGCTTAAATTCACGCTTGGTTTGTACTTCCAAGCTACTAAAACTAATAGTTGATTTCCAGATTAAATACGTTTCAGCAAAAATATGAACATGTACTTTATCATGTACAGGAATGTGGAATACAGGAATATTAAATACTAACATAAAAATCAATGCAATTAAACAAATACAAATAACAATACAAACAAACAAATAACAATACAATCAAAAAACAGTAAAAATATCACGTACAAAATGACGGGCAGTCTGTCTGTCACCCTTTAACAATGAATTAATTATAACTATAAGAGTACAATAGACATACTGACAGCAGTGTTTCTGTGTTATACTTTAAACCCACAGCTGTTCAAAAGCACGGACCAAGGCATCGACATGACCTACACAACTGACCTTCATTAATCAATGAAGAGACCTTCTAATGGTAAAAACAGGATAGAGAAACAGGTACTGAGAAGTAACCTACATGCAAAAAAGGGCCTTGTTAAACCCCAGTCATCCGTCTTATACGCCCCGCATCCAGCACACGCTGCTACCGTTTGTTACCATTAGAGACCTTCGGAGCAGTTCAAGACTCCCATGACTTTCTGAATTAGGCCTGAAAACATTTGCCAATCAAGAAAGAAAAAAATCAAGAATCAATTAGGAAAAAAGTATGATCTTGTAAAGCCTACATTGTGGATTGCAGCGATTGTGCAGAGAAAAAGCAGTATTCAGGATTCCTTATAACAAAAACTAAAATTTACTTAGTTACAAGCAAGCAGACCAGGTAGCACGACATTCAAAGAGGTAACATGCCTCACAATCTGAAAATGCTTTCTTTCTGTTTTAGATGCAAATGGACGGTCTTGGGAGCGACATGAAGACGCCTACCTGTCCTCAGCAGTGTCAGCTCAGCCCGACCTGCTGCTTCCACCAGTAACCACCGAACCACATGCGGATCTATTCTACAGATTCATTATTCTCCAAGGCAAAAGTGCAGAGACAGCATGACAAAAAATGTCACAGGTCCAAACATACAAATAAGCTGTCTGGCACAGGTGCATGAATGCGCACATACATACAGATAAGCTGTCTGGCACAGGTGCATGAATGCGCA
>JAABNX020000038.1:2545664-2557769 GCA_015163995.2 Mormyrus lacerda
TGGACCCAGTTGCTTTCATTCCCAGAACGTCTTCACAATGAAAAGCTTAGAAAGCTATGAATTCCTGGGGAAATTGAATTGTCCTGGACATGCATATTGTAATAGCAACCATGGTGCAGACCAATGCCTTTCCCTCGGTGCAGACCAACGCCTTTCCCACGATGCAGACCATCGCCTTTCCCACGGTGCAGACCAATGCCTTTCCGGCAGTGCAAACCAAAGCCTTTCCCACGGCATGCATCAGGGCATAAGCATCCTTCTACTCGCTGATAGCACTCCCCAAGAAACAGAAAATCCAGTGGATATGGAGAAACGGGACAATGGGCTGGCAGGTCCGAGCGGTATACCCGCATATGAACTGCAGGTCTCAGGGCAGTCCATGCCCCGTTCGACGGCAGGCCTGCCGCCAGCACATCTGGCTAAAGACCTCCTAAAAAAAAATCAATAATTTCAAACTGATTGACAGTGCTGTCTTTGTTCAGGGGAAGCTTAGCATGAACGGAGCTCATTCTATTTACAGGTCACATGCTCACAGTACATAAAACAAAAGGCGTACAGTCTTGTGACAAGCTCTCTACGACAATATTATTTTTCCTTTGTAACAGAACTGGAAGGTTTGTTCATTTTGTATAACCGAACAGGGAATGTCTTTTTGTGAAATCCTTCCTGTAAGACTTACATACATCTATTTATTAGGTTTGTTCAAAGTGATGTACCAGTAAGAATCAGAGAACAGAGTCAGCTGCCATGCGTGGAGCAACCAGGGTCAAGGGTATGGTTACTCTGTCAGGGAACCCAAGACATGGAGCATTACAGGAAAATATACTGATGAGCAGTTATACTCATAAAACTACAGGCAAGAACAAGAACCATAATTGTCAGATTCGGTAACAATGTTGGCATGAACCGATTTGCATAGTCTGACAATCCCCACGATGACAAATCAACACATGGCAAACACAAACAATATCTGTGTGTGTGCGTGTAAGTGTGCGCATCTCTCTCTCTCTCTCTCTCTCTCTCTCCATGTGTGTGTCAGGCAGCGGTCTGACCAAGCAGTCTCACGCAGCATGGAAGACGGGATATTTAATCTTCAAATTTTTTTATTTTTTAAGATTTCCATGTTCTCTCTCTCGCTCGCTCTCTCTCACAGACACACACACACACACGCACACGTTGGTTTTCCTATCTACAGTAAATGGGGACGTCCATTCATTTCTATGGGGAAAAACCATAATCCCAATCACGACGCCCTTAACCCCTACCCATCCCTAACCTTAACCATACTGTAAGTAACCAACACAAATACAAGATTTTTACTTTTTTGATCGCATTCACAGATTTGTATAAAACTGAGGTTATCCAAATGGGGACCTCAACAGATGTCTCCAAAAGTAGGGACATTTCAGGTTTTACTACACTCTGGGAACAATTTGGTCCTCAAATGTGATCTATGCAAACCCACACACACACTTTCCATACAGGCACCAGAGCACCATGCTGAAAAAGAGCCAAGACGTCCATAGATGCGTCCTGCAGCCCAAGGAGAGATCTCCCCTGCCGTTACCACATGTTTGTGCGAGAGCCGCAGGTCCTGCGCCGATACCCCAAAGTGCAGCCAAACATCCCCCCACACATTTCCTGGGGGGGGGCGCTTAAGGTGAGGGCCTAGAGAACACGACTACAACCAGGCGGTGATATCAGAGGCCCGGCCTTACAGGGCCAGCTGGTCCCCCCTCTTAGATAAGAGCGGGGAGCTGGCAAGGGTCACGGGCTGCTGTGTGTGTCATGCTCATATTTCAGCCAGAGTGTCACAGGCGGGCCGCTCAGCACACACGCCCAGGAAGGGCGTCAAACAGAACCACTCTGCAGTGAATATTACAAGCATAACAGCAATAAGAGCAGCAGCTCTCTGGTTTAAAAAGCACTGATGAAGACAACCAAGTACCTTTACATATTAAAAACAAATCAGCCCTTTTCCATTAAGATTCATATCAACATCTACCTAAAGATTTCACTGACAACCAGTGGGCACTGAGAGCCACAGGGAAAATTAAGAAGATGGACATAGATTTAAAAAGGAAGAGAGATTATTAGTTCGTCGAAGACAGACTAAATTAAAGTTGTGACCAAGTGGCTGAAGCAGCCTAAACACATAAAACCACTTCTTGGATGAAAAGCACAGATTCAGCTCATCAGGAGGCGAACACACACTAAGGGTTCTCAGACGCAGTCCTCTGCTAGCTTTCACACACATGCATGCCAGCCCCGTCACCAGCCGGCACGGCCGCCGAGCCACAGCGGCTGCGCGAGGGAGGCTTTACCTGGCTGGCCCCGGCCGTGATGCAGTCCGCGAAGGCGCCACGCCGGCTGAAGAAAGACAGGAGCTGCTGCCAGAAGGAGGGTGGCTCCTCAGAGGAGCTACGCTTGGCCCACTGCCTGGGCCCAGGCCTGGGCACCCCCGCCGCGCCATGGCTGTGGGCAGAATGACCGCGGCTGCCCCTGGGGTAGAATGTGTTGTTGCCGAAGATGTAATTCATTTCCAAGCGGAAAGGTGAGGCGGGGAAGACAGGGGTGGGGGGGGGGGGAGCCCCTGCTGTCTTTAGGGCCGGGAGCGAAAGGCGGTAGCTGAGAGGCGTCTGAGATGTGCGGGGTGGGGCCTCCGGGGGACAGTTAAAGCATTCTCTCGTATTTCTGACAGATTCCAGAGCCTGAGGACAAAAACTCTATCCAGCAAAATCAGCAGCCAGTCATCCGCTCCTCAGCAATGGGAGGCAGATCCAACGAAGCCACTCAGAGCATCTCCGCTCAGGGCTGGACCAGGAGGCACAGAGACACAGATCCTTGCCTGGTTACTTGCAACAATTTCCCTCCCTTGACAGAAGACCCACTTGGGGATTAAGCTGCTTTCTTTGTTCAAGAGGGAAGAGAGGAGAAGGGAGGGGGGGAGAGAAAGCCCCCACACACACGCCCAGGCACACAGGCAGGCAGGAAGTACATTCAATTATCAGAACGGACACCCAGCACATGCGACCGGTCACATCTCCGCGACATCTCACGCAGATGACCAGTTTCTCTTCTTACAGGCGCCAGAATACAAGTACGAAAGCTAAAATTACACGGCGAAGCTCTTGGTCGAGACCAGCGCTCTTCTCCTCGCGTTCCTGAAGAACCGTTTCATTTTACTGTGTGTCATCTGGGCAACAGTGGCCACCATAAGGCTTCCACAAAGCTTCGGATTTGTCCTCCTCCGTCCACATGGGCAGCCAGGAAGACAGCTCAGCCTCATCATAAATCACGATTACAGATCGCGAGCCTTCCAATTCCCAAACTCGGAGACCCAAGCCTGGCAAACAGGTTAAGGAGCAGGTCTGTGGAAGCCAAGGGAGAAGAAAAAAAAAAAAAAAAACAGCAGCACCAAAATGAGCAAACGACTGGCGGTCAGATTCCCGTGAGGGAAAAACGCAGGAAGATCACATTTTCTCCAGGTAAAAAGACATTCTTCTCCGGCCTGGCTGCTCGCTCTCCACCAGACACGGCAGCTCTGCCATCTCCCACACACAGCCCATCACAAATGGAAAACAGGCTGTACCATTTGAGACACACACAGGAAAAAAAAAAAACAACTCCCCGCTTGTGTAAATGGCAAATTCACCTTCTGGCTTCCTCGGCAGTGATCTCTAAAATAAGCATATGCTGAAGAAACCCCCCCCCTTCCCGAGGCAAGGCTGCCCGAAGGTGTGCCACAGGTGTCACGTAAGGTAGCGACGCCACCGGAAGCCGCTCTGCTCGTCCCCTAGGAGCAAATCCATGGCAACTGGTTTCACATCAAATAAAGCGAGTGAGAGTCCCTGCCACGCGAGCGCCCTGCCTCTCTCTGCAGTCTAAATTTACTCAGCGGGCTCCGTTCACTCGCGCTTGAGCAGCTGCCGCCTGAGCTGCGTGGCTGTATTCCGCTTTTACTCTCCATTGCACAAACGCAGGACAGGCGACCGAAAAGCAGCACTTCCACTGACAGCTATGTGGAGCCCCTATTGCGAAAAAGCCACGATGTACACAGTTTACGTAGGACCGCATCCTTTGAAATGCCCATCATTGCGGTATAAAAGCTGATGTGCTGCGGCCTTAAACTTGGCTGGCACCTGAAGGCAGGAAGTGATCTACACAGCCAGATGCATCTGGAAGCTTCTACTGACTGCCGAAATGGCCTCAGAGAATGGCAAGGAAAACAGCTGCTCTTTGACAGCATACTCAAATCTGACCTTAAAGATATCGCAGTGAATCAATAATGCATTCCCAATTAAACACAAACACGCAGCATCTATTTTTGATGAGACTGGCACTGGGGTCTTGACTGTAACGCCCAGAGATTTAAAAGTGGTCCAGCTGGGAGCAGGGGCATGACAATTAATCCTTCCATCTCTCAGTGTCTCTTGAAGAGGTCATGGTGACGCACCCAATCGAAAAGGGCCTTGTCAGTCAGTCATCTTTTCCTAGAAAGGGTTAGGAGGACTGCATCTTGACCAGCTGATAAATGGCTCTGATTGGGTAGGTGTGTGTTATGAACCGCTGAGGAGCACGCTGAAGGTCTACTGGCCATTCAAAGCCCATTCAAAGATTCTTAGAGCGGATATACCCACAGAAAGGCTTGCTTTCCCAAAAGCTTAGACCCATTTCACTAACTTTCAGTTCAGAAATAAATCAGGGAATGGTGTGGAGCCAGTTCTCAGTTGCTGAAGGGCATTATTGTACAATTAACTTGAAGAGAATGGCAGTTCCTAGTGTTTGTGGGAGCAAATCCCCACGATGTGACCTTTTCAGGAAGGCACTATTCTGAATCATACTGATGAAAGTATCTATTTCAAGGTTATGTGTACATAGTCTTTTTTACACACCCTGCAACGTCATGACGCCGTAGATGCCGACGCCTCCTCCAGTGTGTTAGATCTGCGGGAAATTTGGCCACTGTGAGCAGTCATTGGAGACAGACAGCAGTGTTCTCTGCGCTCAGCTGTTAAAGCAGGGGATTGCGGACCTAGATCAAATACAGTTGTGTATGGGGCCAAGCTGGCTTTTGTCACAGTATAAATAAGGAACTGCCTTGTATGGAGGCAGACACAAGCTTGTAAACTCATTCCCACAAGCCCATTGCTTTTCTGGTACCAAAACCTCAGCTAGGATTAGTGATGTACAGAGGCGATTGGTATCGGTTAGCGCAACTCAATCCAATGCCCAGTCAATTTAATTACCTGCATCTGCCTAATTCATGTAACTTGTACAGATAATAAAGTTAAACCTCACACTGCAGTAACCCTGAGGAACATGGCTCAAAACTACAAACCATCAGGATATCAGCTGTGTGGAAATTATTCTGATTGGAAACTCAAAGTAGCCCAGCTGCTGCCCGCAATGTTAGTAAAGCTGTCCTTTTGAGATGTGGTAGCAACAGAGCGTCATATGATACAACGAATGCAATCAGGCACTGACAGAAACATCAAAGGATGAATACTGTGTAATAGCAAGGATTATCCCGACGGAAGAATACATCGATGCCTACTGTATGTGTATGTAAATTAGGGATGGGGAATCACCAGCGACCGATATTATCACGATCCCAAGGTGCCGATTCAATATGTATCGTGATTCTGTAAGTACTACAATTCTATAAATATCCTGATTCCATACTATTGTTTTTTATGCAATTTTAAAACCTCGAACCATGAAAAAACTTGAGTCATACCACTAAAGCTTTATTCAACAGCTGCACAGCTAAAATGAAAATGAGTACATGCAGCATTTTCCGAATAACTATCTCCCTCCTCAAAAACCATGGGTATCATTTAAACAACGCAAAACTACTTGAAACACAACAGTATGAATGTTAACTTATGATCAGAAGCTAACCAAAAGCCGCATTTCCTGCCGTCATGTCATAAACTACACCTAGCAAATGTTTGGATGTGTTTTAATGTGGAGAATGTTTAGCTTTTATGCAAAAACAAGAGCTGGTCACCATGATCGGGGGTGAGATCGCTCATTTGGGAAGAAATAATTAAACGCAGAAAACTCCTAATGACGTTATTTTTACACCTCAAAAACAAAGGGTAGCATTTAAATAATAAATAATAACTTAAAATATCACAGCATAAAATTTCAAATGAGAACGACAAAGTTTGCAAGCAACATGGCGCATGTCCAATTCCTCTTTATTGTTTAAATTTTGATAGCAAAAGTTCCTTCATACATTAAATTTCAATTGTGAAGTGCACCAATCTCTGCTATGTCCCCCATTCCTGTTATTGCTAAACGATTATAAAATTATAAATTAATAAAAAATGGATTTTGGAGTCAGCGTGGCGTTACATGAAACGCCACACAAAAGAACAGCGAAACATAACTGAATGGATTTCCCGCCCCTCATCGCTAATGCATATTTAAATATTTGTTAAAACATCAGATCAGGACTCTGAACCAGCAAATGTCAATACTGAACGGATCGACCTGGAGTTACAAAGAAGTGAACTGGGTCATCCGCAGATAGGATATCAGGCAACAGCTGCAAAGACAAACAGGACAAAGCCCATGACGTGGGTCGGATTTAAGGTACCCCAGTTTAAATGGAATTTATCTTTGTTCATTTACACTGACTGTCTCAAAGCCGGCAAGTTCTCCGGCTAAGCGAGACATCCTGCTTTGGGACAGTTTTTAGCTAGTACTGTCTACCGCCATTATGTCTTTTTTGTGAGTTTTCACTCCAGTAACAGGTCAGACAGTCATCTGAAGAAGCAGGAGGGGGGGCGATCAGGTGAGGCAACAGGCTTGATTAGTTCCACCTGTCCTCCATTTTCACAGCAAACACAAATTACTGTGCTTTATTTAGTCCGCCAGCACCCCAGACCTATTAAGACAGGACGTGTGAGAGTTATTTATTCCCAGCTGCTTTTCTTGTTTGGTCTTGAGTGGTACTGAACCCTTCCTTGCTCCAGCTCTAGAGGAAAATCCCAAACCCCGATAAATTGGTAAACTTTGATCCGCTGCATTCTCCCCACGTCAGGACGTTCTTTCCACTAATCCATATGATCTTTGAAAAAACAATAAAAGTTGCATATGAAAATTACCAAAAATGTTCCTCAAATTTCAGCTATGGCAAAAAAGAGTGCCAAAACATGACTACCTTATATACCTACAGTATATAGCTCGTCTGCTTGATACGAACACTTAATGATGTTGAAATATTCTGCTTTCCACCACTCACTGAAATATTTCAAGGACGTTCTGAAATTTACGTGATATCGGCCTACAAACACGAAGGAACTAAGATGATGTAGAAATCATGCTCCCCCAGAGGATATTATTCTTGTCCAGCAGCATCACAAAAATAGCTCCCAGCATACAAGCCCCACTCCCCATCCCACCCCGACAGCCAATCGAACAATCAGAATAGACAGACAGATGTAACAGTCTCATGATGGGTCAGAGGCAGTTTGGAAGGGTGGGCTGAAGAACATGGAGACCTGAAGCTCTGAGAAGATGAATGCAAGTTGACCTGAAGGAGAATCTGAAAAGTTTAGTTGGCAAGACACCTGGCTCCGAAAAATTCTCACCAACTGTATCATCCCTCTGTCAAGAGGATGGTTCTCATCATTCAGAAGAGTAGAATCTGACCACCACTGCCCCCCCCCCCACCGCTTCCGACGACAGAGGCAACTTCCCTCAAAAGCTCATTCGGTTTATCAGCCTTCTTCACCTTGATATTACCCTCAACCTGGCCAAGAGTAGAACACGGCACTACAAACCTTTATACCACTTCCTGCTCCTATGACACCAATATGCATCACACGTCATGCTTCTGGTCTACATGGAATCTATAAACTATCTTTATGTCTCATTTCTGCTTCCTGATGGACTTCTCAGGACGACAGGCATTCAGCAGTTGCTCTCTAGCCATCACCTATCATAAAGGTGAGAGAATGTGCCTCATTCTCATCGCAAGGTGACCACATTAATAAAGGCAGCCACTCGTCCCTTTTATGTCCCCTGGGCTCCGTCCTCATAGCCGCCCCCCTTATCTAATGCAACGGGGGCTAAATAGATGCCATGATACAAGGACAAGGACTCTGAAAATGCTCGGTCACTGCCAGGTACCACCTGAGACTCTGAGGCACATTCTGGGTCACATGATCAGAGTATCTGTCCGTCAAGTTAAAGACGGGCCATGACGAGCTGCCGTGAGCTTGAATTTTAGCTCTCGTTGACACAGCCTGCAGCCCCAGTCAGTGGACTGCTAGACGGGCGCGCAGTGGTGTCTTAGGAGTAGTGTTCCGGGGAGAAAAGTAGAACTAGCTCAACGTCGGGCACAACTGAAACCACGAATAACTACATTACGTTTCAGTGCAAGTTATTGCTTTTAACAGTCACTACACCCATGACTAAGCACGGCTTTCCCGTTTTTTCGGTTAGAGAGGCGACAGCGGGGTTCGCCGCTGGCTGCGTTCGCAGCTTCTCAGAGGTTCAGCTTCACGTGGGTTTGCCTTGAAATGGGAATCTAGTCACCAGATGTTAGCACTGCGAATTGGAAGGGTGCTGAAGCAATAAAGGGCTCGTGCTCTGGTCTCTTTTGCCAGAATGGCCCCACCTCTCACACACCCCCCACCACTTTCACATCCCCCCCCCCCATCTCTCTACAATAACCAACCAACAAGTGATGACACCTGCATCCAAGTCCAGACCTGCTTTAACCTTGTGTGGTGTTTGGTGGCAAACTTCCAGAAATTACCGTGGCATTATTGCACTTCTCAGGTCCCGTGGTGCCAGCCGGTCCCTGAAGCGGCCACACCAGCTTCTCTGAAACAAAACGCAGCAACTAACAAAAGTGTTATTACTAATACTGAACTCTGCAGAGTTTGAAGGAAAAAAAAGGAGATTTGTAATCTCCTGTGACATGTGCTTTGATCAAGCAGGCTGAAGTGCTGACCATCACCTTAATGGTTATCTTCACTGGGAAACCTCAGGCCCAGTAACGTCCCACCAGACAGTGGGAAGCCAAACGCTGTGGTTTGCTTTGCAAACTTGAGCTAATGAGCAGAAAGGCAGACCCCTTGCTTTCCGTCGGACGCAAAACCTATATTACGTTGTTTTGAAAGTTGGTGTGAACAGTGCACAAAACCCAAGAATTAAGAAATCATTTAAAAATTGAGTGACTGGTCCTTTAAAAGCACACACTTAGCTTTACCAAACGAACAGTAACAGCGGTTAAGAAAAGAGAGATCCGTAGTAAATTAGCGGTCTAATGCGGTATGAATGCAATCACAACTGGCCAAACCCACGAGGTACGAATCACCCGAACAAATACAACAGGGGCCTGGGCCAGTTAATGGAATAACATTTGGGTTATTTTAATTACCGTCTAAGATCCTCGTAAAACGTACAACACGGGTATTTATTGGTGGTTCCCCCAGCCAAAGAAACACTGCTGAAGAAGCAGCAGTGACCTGCACGGTTTTTACAGGCGTGAATAGAGGGATACAGTAAACAGATCTCCGTCTCTCTCCCACGCGTGGAATGACCTGGACCGCAAGTCTCAGCTACACTTAACAGAGTTAATGGGCAGTCCGTTATCAGTCTGCTACCCTCGTTAAGGCTCAGTCCAGTTCACAGTCCAGCTCTACACTGGCTTTTTTAAAAAAAAAAAAAAATAATAAATAAAAATACAACATCATTTCAGTCCTGGAAAATATCACGCTACATCTTTCTCTGCCCCCACCCCCATCTGCTGGATGCCTCTCTTCTCGGAACACTTAAAGAAATTGCCAGATCACAGCCTTAGCGCCAGTAAGGAAGGAAGCAGCAAATGCGTGAGGGAGCAAGATGTACAAGCAGAAGCCCCCGCTTGGCTTCGCCCTGGCACTCATAATCGGGACGCGGCATGGAGGAGCGAAGATCCCGGTCGGCAGTAACCATCAGCCTCGCTGTGGAGGAGGTTCCTCTCAGTTGTCCTTTTAAATGATTCACACGCGTCGATCAGAACGGCTCCCACCGGGGGGGATGTGGCACGCATTCCAACGAGCCAGGCTCCCTCTCACCGCCGCCACAGACCTACCAACAGGTGCAGCCTCTTGGTCCCACGCAGGGTCCGGATCAGGCGGCGGCCCATCCTCTTAGCGTACCACACGGAGGCTAGCATGTCGCAGCACGGCTCCCGGGGCTGGGATTGCGTATGACGGACGGTGGCCCCCCTCCCCTAGGGGCCGAGGAGGCCCGTGGCCGAAAGGGGGCGGGTGGACGGGAGGCTGGGGGGGGGTCTATGATCCCGCAGGCGACAGGACCCAAACTTTTTCCCCCCTGCTTCTGTGGAAAACAAAAGCGACGGTGGATACAGGCGTATCCCGGAGGAGAGCGTCGTCCACCTGGGGGGTCGGTTGGGAGAGGGTGCCGGGGGTGCACCTTAGATCAGGCTGTGACGAGGGTGCCCCCCCCCCCCACCCCGTCAGCTTCCAGCTGCAGGATTCCCGGAAACTGCCAGAGCTCGGGGAGGAGGCAGCTTTGCAGTGCTCTGGTTTTCCATCTGCTCGCTTCCCTCCGAGAAACAGGGGGGGTGGGGGGGAGCGAGAGAGAGGGACTCCCCCCGCCCTCTCCTGCTCCCCTCAACCGGCCGGCAGCCGCGGCCGACGTGATTGGCGGCGAGCTGCAGGGTCTGGCACACCAGAGGGGGCCAGCAAGCCGGGCCGAGAGAGACAGGTGGGGTGGGGGGTGCGCCGTCAAGGCTCAGCCACCCGCCCCCCCATCCGTCCCCCCTTTAAATGAGTCAGCAGAGGAAGCTCCCTGAATGCTGACTAAGGACGCTGCGGTGAGGCTGCGCGCTCCTGCAGCCTCTGCTGCAGCCCGCGGTGAGCCTGCTGCACTCCGCCATCGCCTCCTCCTCATTCCCCTCGCTCGGCCGTCTGACTGATCCATGTCCTTTTTACCCGAATGGCTGCTGCGCTTAGCTCCGATTCGCAGATAGACACGCTGGAGCTCTGAGTCCTGCGCACGACCCAGTTAGTGTCCTCTGTAGGAACAGGGCGCCTGTCTGCATCGACTCCCTCCAGACACACGAACGCCGGTGCTGACCCTTTCCGACAAACCGCTTTAATGAGTACGGCACCATACATACAGCCGCAGTACACTGTTATCATCCAGTCTGAGGAGGTTAACTTCAAAACTGTAAGATACTCAAATAATTAATGAGGTGATGAATTGAAGAATTCTCTTTGTAGTTCAGAAATCAATGTGGGTAAAATCCCATCACTGGCTTAGTGGAAAAACACAAAAACATCTTTTAACCCTTTTAAGTGGCATATAAAACTATGAACAATCCTGGGTATGTAGTTTATAACAGATAGTTTTTTGTCTAATGTTTTGCTCAATAAACAGACATTTTATTGAAATAAAACTCTTCAGTTTACATATACCAGCATAATTGGAATTACTTTACGATGCACAAATGGTTGCATGTTACGCCATAAATATGAAGACAGGATTAGAGTCAGATAGTATGACAGGGAATCATTTAATTTCACTAAGAAGGATGTTTAAAGAGACTGTGGAGCACAGTGCTTCTCAGCTGAAGACTGGAAGCTGGGCTTCTCAGGTTAATCTCTACAGTGTGACATGGAGGTCCACAGCAAACCACTGACACAAGTACAGCGTAAACCCACAATGCAACAGTCCCATTCTCCCATCAGCAGCTGACATTAACCGCTAACAATACACTTGGCGCGGTTCTAATAGGATGCTCTCCCCTTGATTCACATATTCATGCCCATTTTTGGCACCTTCTCATAGTTGGGAAACTAATGAGCACCGGAAGGTGCCAGCAGTGACCGGGAAGGGGGACGTAGCTGGCAATCTAGGAGCGGCCCAACCAGGGGCCGGGACAGTCTTCCCTTGCTAGCCTTGAAGCCAATGAAGCCAATACTGGAAAGAAGCCAAGAAGGAGGAAAAGGGAAATGCACACGTGCTTCCTGCAGGTGGATCAGAGAATAATCGAAAAGAACAGCCACCCTCTACCTACAAAGGAGGGACTACCGGAGGATGACCGCCCTGAAAGAACAGCCACCCTCTACC
>JAABNX020000038.1:2575707-2585729 GCA_015163995.2 Mormyrus lacerda
TCCCTCACTGCCGCTTTCCCACCTGCTGCAGCAAAACCACGGCCATAGCGGCCGGGCCAGAGGGGTGGGGGGCATGCGAGCGAGTGAACAAGCGAGCGAGGGAGGTGGGGGGAGGGAAGCATGGGCATGCTTGTGTGTGTGTCTGTCTGTCTGTTTGCATGCACATGTGTGTACATGCATCTGTGTGCGTCTGTCTGTCTGTGTGTGTGTGTGTCTGTCTGTCTGTGTCAGTCTGTCTGTGTGAGGGGGTGTGTCTGTGTCTGTCTGTCTGTTTGGGTGTGTCTGTGTGTGTATATCTGTGTCTGTCTCTGTGTGTGTGTCTGTCTATCTTTTTATGTGTGTGTCTGTCTGTGTGTGTCTGTGTGTGTGTATGTCTGTGGCTGTGTGTGTATGTATGTCTGTCTGTGTATGTGGCTGTGTGTGTGTGTGTGTGTCTGTCTGTCTGTCTGTGTGTACTCAGGGTGGGGGAGGTTATGTGCCCCAACAGCTCAGGCCATATCACAAGCTCACCAGGGACAGGCAGAGCAATCTCGCCACCGCTGCGCGGATGGGGGGATTAAATGAAGTGCCGCCTGCGATCATATTCCAGGGCCCAGAAAATACAGGGAGCGTCTCTCATCCACATTCCAGGTTACCGGCACGAGAGGAGAGGAGAGGAGAAGAGAGGAGAGCAATCGGGCAGCACGGCTGCCTCTTCTGCTTGCCACTTTGCTATTAGCTTTCCCCCACCCTGGCACCAGGACAGAGCATCCAGATGTCTCACTCGGGTCCAAGTCCCTACTCTATTCAGAGAACTGTCACTGAAACACTAGTGCGCTAAAGCATCCTCATACAATTCTACCACACATATGGCGCGAGTCTTAAACGGAGGCGGTTTTAAAGCCGCTTCCCGCCGTCCTGCCAAGTCTGCATTCACGGTCAAATGGACGATATTTGGCAACAAAAACAAAGCAGCAGCTGGACAGGAGTCTGATGAGACCCTCTGAGTTCATAAGCAGCCCGGTAAGTTAGAGAGAAGCCAGCCAGGCCACGGGGGATGATGGTCCCGGAGCCAGGCACCGAGAGCCCTGAGCAGGAGTGCGGACGCCCCGCTACCAAAGGTGAGATTAGCAGGCACAAGCGGGAAAGAGCACAGCTGCTCCTGTTATAGATCCGCTTAAATCCTGTTAGAGATCCTCTTAAATCCAAACAAATGCTGACTTGCCTTGCAATGTCTGCCCAGTCCAAATGGCCACATCTAGCATTTCAGTCTGAGGTTACAGTACAGTTTTTCATGGCTACACCGGTTAAGAAAAGTCAGTCCCACAATGCTTTGTGCCTTCAAATGTAATCCTACAGTGTTTTGTGCCTTCGAGTATAATCCCTAATAGCTTTGCCCCTTCAAATGAGATCCTAAAATTCTTTGTTCCTTGAAAGCTAATATCAAAGATAGCCGTGTTTTTTTTTTTTTTTTTTTTTGCTTAGTTTTAACCAAACCAAAGAGAATGTAATTGCAACATATTCACTTGCTACTGAAAGGGTCATAAAAGTGTCTGCCGAACAGATTGGCAGAGGAAAAAAGGACCAGCCGTCCTAGGCGCCCAGAAAAGGGGAAGTGAGAGGGAAACGGGCTTGTGGCCTCCAGCCAAGAGTCAGATGACGCCTTGGCTACCCTGCTAAATTCAGGCTAAGATAACGTACCAAGTGCAGCGCAAACGAGCTTCCGGCCTCCAGTGGAGCCACGGGGAACATGTCATGCAGACAGAGCGACCGGAGGGGGGGCAGAGCTTCATAGAGCTGCATGGCTCCCAGACCGCGTTTATGGGAGCAGAAGAGGCAGGTGCTGTGCAGGCAGACGGCCATCGCGAAGAGGAGGCGGGGTCCATGCGCGCGTGCGGGAGAGGAAAGGCTCTCCAGCGGAAAGCCAGCCCACATCGTCCATCATCCACGCATATTTCCGGAGGACAACAACCCCCGGTGGAGGAGGCCTGAAATCACAGCACATAACCCACTGGCGTTTGGGAATCTCTCTATCGATCTCTGTTCTTCAAGCACGGAGGTCAGAGGTCACCGCATTAATCCTGAAACGCAATTAGGACACAGAGCGCTGCACAGGAGCCCGACCGCAGGTGACAGCGCGGTGAGAGAGCAGCCTTGCACGACAGGAGTCCGCTCGGAAGCGCATTACCAGCCTGAGATGGGTGTTTTGGCAGGATTTGCACGTTAAGTTCCCTAGAATGCATGTGTGAAATGTGCGTGAACGAAACCAGAGAACTAATATTTCTGCCAGACATGACATATAGAACACAGAGAAAAGAGCAGAAACCCTGGAAACAGCACACAGCTCATTTAGGAAGCCAAACATTCACCCCCATCACCCAGGTTATTGTATTATGATACTATATTATTGGTTATTTGTTGGCTCGTGTGCAGTCCTTCCTGCTTTAGTTATTATCTGTGTGACATTTCACACAAAGGTTCTCTTATCGCACCGCATGTTAAAAGCATATTAGGGAGAAAAAGCCACATTGGTTTAATTGGTACATGCCACTTGCACCAAATCATGCTGCAATAAGGTCTGATATTTGGTCAGATTTGGGTGATACGGTTCCTTAAGGAGCCATCGTATGTGAATGCAGAACAGCACCATAGGTAAGCATCCCTCCAGCAGACAGAGAACCGGGCTCAGCAACTCGAGGAAACTAGGCTGCGACTTTCCATGCGATTCCGTAGTACAATCCTCAGACCCACATTGCAGGCGCCTCTTCAGCTTTAAAGGGACAGGATCTTATTCTCTCTCCTGAGGCCTAACCTGGCTGGGGAGGGCGCCTGTCCGCAAACATGGCGCTCCATCATCTAGCCAGCTGACTTATGGCCACCCGCGCGCGTTACAGCGTAGCGCAGAGTCGCTAATCAAGCAGTGTGCCCCAATTCCAGAGCAGCCCTGGTGCCGGCACGCCCCAGCCCGCTGTAACGCACACATATAGGGACGCGTTTGCTTCCTGCTGGCCTACTTTTTCCTGGCTTTTACAGCCCCCACACCCTACCCTTTTGGTCGAATGATGACGCAGACCTATATTTTAATATACAGGAAAGCGAACCTTTAGCATACGTTATGTGATGTTAAAGGACAGCATCTCACTAAGTCGATTCACACCCCCGGCCTGCATGTTCTTAGTGTCTTGGGGGGGCTTTTCCTGCCAGGACTGATTAATCTGTTACTTTCCTTGTCTCATAAGGAGGCTCCCAAATAACAGGAGAATCTCTAGAAGCATCTGAGTCTATAGGGATACAACTTGTTCCTTCATCTGGTCACATGATTACAAGCTGGCCAATCAGCCTCGCTGATGCTGCTGGTGACCGCAGACTATAGGAGATTTTATTTACATGTTATTTGGCAGTTGTTTTTATCCGAAGCAACATGCAACTGAGAAAGTAGGATCAATCAGGGGTCAAGAGCCACGCACAGGAGCCTAAACGTGAAACCACTCTGCCGACCCTGGGATTTGAACCGGCGACCGATCACAGGCTCAGCATCCATGCTCACTGAGCCCCACCAGAAAACACTAGTCATGTGGATGTAGAAAACGGGGCTTTGTATTGGGGCTCCAGGGTCCTATGCGCACATCCACAGTGAAACTGCCTCGTCACACCGGTTTGTAAAATAACTCCAGATTAAATCAGCTCAGCTTACACAGATCACCCGACGTGCCGCGCTGATTCACCACCCTGTTTAACGCAGTGTGTTTGACGCCTTGCAAAGTGACACACAATCAGATCGGGGTAGGAGTTCCCACAGACTTGCGTGCAAAGCTCCATTCTCTGTGCTGCTCTGAAGGCCCCAGCGCTGCGCGGCTCACACGGTCTGGGTCTGGCACCCACACAGAGAAGTCACCTGACACACATGCTCATTAGGAGCCATCATGTGACTGCGCCACATGACAGGGGAAGAGCGTGACCTTCCAAACAGACAGAGCTGTGTATCCCAGAGCAACCTGCATCATACACAGGGGGTGCCGACACTTCATTATCATTCTGTATCAAGTGAGCTTACATGCACTGTTACATGCAATGATACTCAGACATGATGCCATGACCTAGACTGCTACAAGGATGTGCGCTGGTGTGTCTCTGTCCTCTGCAATTACGCCGCCAAAGCGCTAGCTGGCTGAGTGTGCGAGGTTATTGTTGCTACTTTTCTTGCGTTTCACACTGCCTTTCCGAAGTGATGGGTGTGGGGTGTAGTGACATTCCAGACCGATGGGCCATTGACAGTATGCTTAACTACTACAGGTGTGGGGACACCTCTCTCATCAATATTTATTGTGCAGGCCACTGACTAAAAGAGTGTCACTAAAAGTGTGTAGCGAACCACTGTGTCTATAAGCTTCAGAGCTCGAATGTCTTGGCTAGAAATGTTTATAATGTGATTTTTTACAATTTCTCAGCATGAAAATAGGTTTTTGAAAAGCATATGTTTGAAGTTGATTTTAACAAAAAATAGAATAACAAAACATTCCAAGTGGTCTCAGATTATTGGTGCTGAATAAAAGCACACGTAACACTTTGGGATAAATGTTTTTTTAGATATGTGAAATATTTTAAAATGCCAGACGCCCCCGAATGTGGCTTAGAGGCCTCAGACTCCTGAGGGTTAAGTTTTTTTAAGTTGTAAAACGTTTTACTGTATATTCTGTCATAGGAAACTTTGGAAGTTTTACAATTTTAATTTGAATGTTCCTTATTATCTAGTATGCATTTAAAAATCAGTTTAAAGTGTCCTGCTGCGGCTTTAGCCTGAGCTGCGCATGAACTCTCCACACCAGTCACACACATCTTCATCTTTGCTGGTTCCATCCCTCATAGACGAGGTTTAGGAGAAATGTATTTATTTTGAGCTCCTTTATTGTTCAGGCAGCCCGAGCCTGGATGGATGCAACAGCAGGAGAGAGTCCCCATAACCACCAGCTGGGAACAAACACCAGCAAAACATTTGCGTTGGAGGAAGTGTGATGCTTCCAAGTGGACCAATCACAGCTGTTGGGGTCTGTGGCGACATGACAGGTAGTTCCATTTCTGGGATGGTGTGCATGGGTATGGTGTAGGCTGTGGTGTTGGCTGTGGTGTAGGCTGTGGTGTTGGCTGTGGTGTAGGTTACGGTGCAGGCTGTGGTATAGGGTATGCGGTCGTGCCGTACCTGGTGTGCAGACTCCGCATAGAAGTATAAACCAGTTGTTACTGGGAAGCCCCCCCCCCCACTCCCCGATTGGAGCTATAGGAGACGAATGGATCCATCTCTGAGTTCACAGATGCTCAGAAAGTGGACCTCCTCTACCCTCTTCATGCCTGCAATTATAGAATTATCCACCTATTTATCTAGTACGAGTCAATTCCTATATGTGCTAATTCTCAGCATTTCCTGGACGCTGGATTATTCACTGGGGAGGGAATTAAAATATGAGAATCACATAAAAAAAGGGAACATGAAGATTATATAAAGATGCAATGGGTAATTACCTAATGTTCCAACTAACAGAAAACAAGGAAGTGACTAGGGCGATGGCCGGTCAGGGCGATCTGACCTAGACAGTTGGAAGATGAGTCAGGGGGAGTGAGCGAATGTTACTTATCTTTAGCCCAAAATAAGAAGTTATGAAAGACGTTGATCCAGCTAATGCTTCTGGGTGAGAGGTGAAGGACTAACAAACGATGTCAAAAATGCTGCGGTCACGTAAAGAGAAAGTACCAGAAAAGGGGGGGAGACGCCCCTCTGGGCCATAGAAGCACGGACCTCACAACACCTTGGTGAGCCTCTTTCTGTACATGCTGAATGTATGTCAGTGGTCGCTCCCAATTGCAACTGATTAAGAGAATAAATTGGTCACTTGCAACTACTTCTCATCTCCTCGTGAATCTCTTCTCATCAAACGGACCCAGCTGGAGACGGTATACTCCAACACTGGTTAGTGGTACAGGATCATCAATAGTTAATTTATCCCATAGGTTATTCTCCCAAATGGAGAACAGTTCATGTTCAGGACAGCCCGTTATGTTATTTCAGGCTGCTTCCCACAATGTCTAGTTTTCCCTGCGTTCCTCCCCCTGGATCGATGACACACATTCCTACACAAAGGCTCGTTTCAAAGGGAAACAGTGGGCTCATTGCGGTCCTTTCAGCTCCGATTAATGGAGGCTGCCCAAACTTTACTAGCCCTGGGTGATGGGTACATGGCGCCCCACGAACTCGCCTGCGATCCGGCGTGGCAAGGGGACGAACTCCGGGCGCGGAACACTGCAATCTCCCGCTTAAGCTCTCATAATTGCCTCCTGTCCAGCTGAATGCAAAAAGATGAGTCAAGTGTCAATTAGACCCTGCAGAGGCGTACAAGCATCTTTGCTCAAAGCAAGCGTGACCCCAACGTCTTTGGAGTGCGAGGGCAACTCATGCTCATTATAGTGTACAGAAAAACACCAGGACTGGTCACCTAAGGGCCCAGCAAGACCAAGTCTCAATGACTAGAGGAGATGCTTCAATTGCATGTTGGCATATGCCAGCGTGTGGTTGAAGAGACAGGAGGGCATGGTGCTAGATCGAGGGGGGGCTCTCCACTAAGGAGGCTCCCTTGCTCACATGAGTCACCAGCCCCCCCCCCCGGGGCTCCAGCCCGCCTGGATGATAAACTATTAGGATGATATCCTGCTCTCATAAAGAAGTAACTGATGAGCTTCAGCTTGTGTGCCATATGGAAGCAATCAGCTTCCACAACAGCGATGTGCTTCAGTAAAACACCAATGACAAACACAGATCTGAACTATAAATGCACTGAAGGCGATTAAATGGGGGCAGTGTCACATGACTCCTCAACCGTAACCACACTAAGCTACTGTATTTACTTGGTCACACTGCAGACCGGAACCACACGGCAACTGTGTGTGGCTGATTCTCCTTCCACCACATCTGCTGGCCCGGAGACTGGAGCAGCAACCACTCGGACTCTGCCTTAGGAGGCCCAAATCCGGCGTAGCTTCGGTTCCCGGGGTTACCCAACAGGGGAATGGCGGGGTCTCGCCCCGGAAACCTCATTAACAGATGTCGGCAGCTTCTTGAATCTAACGAAGCCATTTATAGGTTTGGGCTGGCAAACATTTAAAAGTGTGATGTGGTTGGCGGTGCGGTACCCCCCCCCCCCCATTAAGCAACAAGAGCACTGGGGAAGCCTAGGTACGGCGCCCTCTGTAGGCTGAGCCTCAAACTTCCAGCTTCATGAAGAACATAATCTCCCCAAATCAGTGACCAGAATCTGGGCTGTTACGGTTGTCAGTAGCCCAGATACGTACATGCGGCCACCAGCAGGACGGGCACGGTGCACGTTTTGAGGACACTCATGTGCAGAAATACTGGTATCATCACCCACAGAAAGCTTTAATTGTACGGAACATCTTCATGATGAGAGCTGCCCCCATTTTCATGCAGCATACAGCCCTGGGGGAGGGAAATGGGCCCTGGGGGAGCTCGTCCCATGTCAGACTCACACCGGTGGGAGGTGGGAATAGGCAGACAGCTGTTCTCCTCCTCCTTACAGTGGGGAACACCTCCACCCGTAAAAGGAAGGGGGCCAGCTGGGTCTGAGCCCCACTCTGGGAGCGGAGTGAGATTATCAGTGAGACGCACGGCAGTGGGCGGAGCCAGCGTCCGGCCCATAACTGCATGGGAGGGGGGAGGGACGCGGCCTCGTTTCACCACAGCAAGTTTAATAATTCAATCGGTACTATAAACATAGGGAAACAACTTAAAGCCGTCCTCAATTCCTACTTGGTGGCTATAATTATGAATATGAAATGAACAGAAACTGCTGGGTAAAGAAAATTAATAAGAATAAAAATGAAATTTAGTACAAAGCAAAGGCACATTTGGTTTAACACTTAAAAACAAGAAACCTCATAGGGGCTATCTGGCACCATGGCGGAGCACGCTGGCTGACTGGGGGGGTGGAGGGGGGACTGTATAGCTGCCCCCCAGGAGAGATGCTCCTGCTGGGCCGACTTCCGGAGGTCACGGGTGGGTTCGGGGAAAGGGGGTGTCTACATCACCATGGTACAAATGAGAGAGAGCCCCCCCGCGCACACTCCAGGGAAATGCCCCTCTCTGGACAGAGACAAAAAATAACACCTTTCATTCTCATTGTGGACAGCAGAGGGCAGTGTTCAATTACTGAAGGCAGACTTGGGGAAAATTCTGTTTGCTTCACATTAAATGTGCCACTAAATCAAGAATATGAAAATAACTGAAACTGAAAAATTCTGCATTTTATGTTCTGTTGCACATTTAAATCAGCTGTGGTTCTCAAAACTTTAGTAAATTGTTTTATACCCTTGTAAATGTCTTTGTTAAGCACAAAACAGACGCCAGACTAAATAACTGAGGACGCCTCGAGCGCAAACATGGTGCCATTTATGGTGTAGCGCCAGGGAAGAGATCGGATGAGGAACATTTCACAGGGGCCATACGGCCTTCCGAATTACCTCAGTAACTGCCCACCTGCATGACTAGGAAAGGAGACGCAAACATCACAGAGCCTGGTGGCAGAGTGTGGGGGCGGCACATAGCCCGCGCGCCGGCTTTGTCGCCTCACACGACGGCGTGACCTTCAGCGTGCAGCGGGGGGCATCGTGCACACGCCAAGGAGCCCCCAGCTATAAATAACCAAAAGATGAAAAGTACCTGCAAATCACGTTCAGCCCAAACAATGGAAAAGGGGACTTCACAAAACATCTGAGGCTTCAGTTCCCAGCATGGAGAACATGCTTGCATACATGCAAACAGCAGGAGCCTTTAGCTGTGAGCTGACTCAGGGCAGATGACAGCGCCCTCTGCAGTTCGGGGACATGTGAGGGCAGCGACATGTTGTGGCTCCATGCAGGCGGCTCACGACTCAGCAACTGACTCACAGCTGATATCGCCTACACCACCCCCTCCCCTCCCACCACACCTCTCCTGGGGGTGGGGGGGGGCTTCTAGTGTTGAGGGGGGGCCTTCTGGTGTTGAGGGTGGGGCTACAACCCAAGGAGAATGATCATGGCAGCGAATTCCCCCGATTTCCCGAAATGCTCCACATCTGCAAGATAAGGGCATTCCTGCATTCCCAGACCGCTTACTCAAGGGAGTATCTGTAAACAATCAGGGGGAGGTGTAATAACGTGGGACACCCGCCTGAGCCCACACAGGAATACAGTCCCAGGAAACCTGGGGGGCCAAGCCGATGAAGATGTGACGGAAAAGTGTTCACGTTTAAAAATCCCAGAAAAGAGAAAGGCAGAGCCTCCCTCCTCCTTGCAGCCAAACCTCCCCCATAGCCCAACGGGGCAAATAGTTTATTTGTATCGAGCTGGTCTGGAGCAGTCAGGCGGGGATGCCGTCAGCGTGCGGTCGCCTAATGGCCACATAATCACTGCCTCCTAATCCAATGAATGTGAAACAGGAAACGGCGAAGTCTGAAAATATCTCCATGTTTAGACTGCAATAATTGTAATTGCCACCATTATGCAGGGCTCAGCTTGGCCCCGCCGCTGTCCCTGCAAGTGGCTTATTGGCAGGGCACCGTCCATCTGCACCAAGGACATCAGACTCGGTTACCTCAGTGCAGGGCAGCGAGAGCGAGGATTCAGCGAAGCAGGTGGGCCAAACAAGACAGACTCACCCGGAAGCACGACTTTAACTGACAGGAGCCAAGAGTACAGATAGCTTCAGTCTCAGAATGCATAATGCAGAACCATTACATTACGCAGCTGAAATTTTCAACAGTAATAAAACGCTGATATTGTCTTTTAAACAGAGCAGCTATGCAATGAGCACTTGGAATTGGAGCTTCAGCAGAAGCTTCGGGACGGTACAGACAGAGCCGCCTGATATCTGTCACAGCCACTGCGGGACGGTACAGACAGAGCTGCCTGATATGTGTCACAGCCACTGCGGGACGGTACAGACAGAGCCGCCTGATATCTGTCACAGACACTGCGGGACGGTACAGACAGAGCCGCCTGAT
>JAABNX020000038.1:2641142-2655043 GCA_015163995.2 Mormyrus lacerda
CTGTGACACTAAGTATGAACATGCACGTCTATGGTACTGAGGATCGACACCTGTGTCTGTGGCTCCAACAATGCAATAATGATTTTGTATTAATCATTAGAGAAACCTTGAGAGGAACTCATATTTTCTCTGTGTAACTTCCCTTCATGCTGAAATTTAATCAGTTAACAAAAATAATTGAACATAGCCCTCCAAGAAACAATACTGCAAAAAAGTCATCAAACGAAACAATGACGTATTCTCTCCAAAGCTGTTTGGGTCTTTGAAAATAATTTTAATTATGCAACTATGTAACTATGTAGCAGTAGATGAGAAATGCTTTAACACATTCAGTACAGTTCAATGTACAATTTACATCATTTAAATATGTTGACAACTAATGCTTTGTTACTGGAGAGTGTTGGACAACTCTGTGAATTATATTTTCAATGACTGATTTTTCTCATTCTCTCTGAAACAGAAGCTGTGTTTTCGCTTCGCAGCTGCATGAAGTGTCATTTACGCGTTGGGTTGCTACCGATGAGAGCAAGGCCCTCTTCTGTGGAACTGGCTGAGCTGCTGACTAACATAATGATATCTCTGTTTTCAAAACGCAGGTGTCCACACAATGTGGCCATTGTCTTCTCTAGAGTGCTGAGTGACATTGAAACATCCCTCCTCCTTGAGCAATCTCCACTTCAGCTTTGGCAAACACAGATATAAATAGCACTTCTGACAGACAATTCAAAGATCTTCCATGGTTTTCCTTGAGACTTACCCTGAATACTATCAATGCCATTGGTGCCCTGATGAGTTCCTTGGTGGTTCATTGTAATCTGCTGCATTTTGTAATCGAGCGTTTAACTTGGGGCTCAGTGGGTGGCATGATAGCCTCACACCTCTAGGGGTTGGAAGTTTGATTCCCACCTTGACTCTGCATGTTCAGAATTGGCATGTTCAAGTAGGTTTATTCCCTTAGTCAAAGAATGTGCAATTGGTAAACTGGAGTCTCTAAACTCTCCATTGTGTGGATTTATGTCTGGGAATGTCTTCCTGTGATGCTCTGACATCCCATCCAGCGTGTCTCCTGCCCCAATCCCAGTGCTTCCTTGGAGAAACATATTCCCCCATGATATTCTCTCCCGAAATATGTCTTTGACTTTAAACTTATTCTACATTTTTCAACACTTGCCAAAGAATATTTTCACAATTCCCACTGATTATGTTTAGTAAGGTATTCTCCCCTGAGAAGCAGATTTTATGAACTGGAAAATACTTCTGCCTTTTATTAGTATTTTAATGGCTGCAATCAGGCCAGGGACCGTGTACAGTGAATAGTCCCACAGTGTCTTCCCTTCCACTGGCTGATATCTTTATGAGATCTTCTTATTACGCACTACAGGGGTGTCACTCATATAACAGACTACAGACAGAGGTCAATCTCCCTCCCACTTACCAAACAAGGTGAAATTCTCCAGCCTTTGCTAGAGTAGTGATTCCTTCTTTAAGCACCAAACAAGGTTCATATCTGGCAAGTAAGTTTTCGTTTTTCACGTATGGCTTTGAAATTTGAATAGTAATTTAACAAGGGTGTTCCTCTTATCAGAATGAACAAAGCTCTTTACACCTGACACTTGTCACACCCCCAGAACAGACTGATCACCTTGCCCTCCGTAGCTCTCATTTCCAGAGGCAACCCTGCTCTATCATTTCTGGTCTTTTGGGAGAAGAAATCAGATATCAGAAACTACTTTCAAAAACTATATATTTTCCACACCACAAAAGATCAGAACGGAGGCACTGACAGCAGAAAGACAAACGACAACCAAAAATTCTGCAAAAAGTATGCAGGCAGTTTGATGTGATGGCACATTACAGTATGCACGATTTCAAGCAGCATCTAAAAATGTTTTTGTCTACGGACGACATAAAATTCACAGTAAGACGTTAACCTGTACGCTGGAGGGGCCTGCTTTATGAAAGCTGACCGAGTTTCACAGCTCAGAGCTGCCACCTGCCAGTTCAGGGAGGAGCGCAGTCAGCCAGCGTATCTCGAGATTGTGTTAGCGTTAGACATACCAGTCACTCAGAGCCCAGCGGGGTCCAGGGCAGCCCCGCTAATTCAATTCAATTCAGTTTTATTTATATAGCGCTTTTAACAACAGTCATTGTCACAAAGCACTTTACATTCAATCGGCCAGAACCCCACCAAGCAAGCCTGTGGCGACAGTGGCAGGGAAAACTCCCTCTGGCAGGAAGAAACCTTGAGAGAAACCAAGACTCAGAAGGGGACCCCATCCTCCTCTGGGCAACCGGGGAGCATGAAACTGCATTTGCATAAACAGCTAACTCTACTGAATCTTAGGTTAGGTGGCACAGGGCCAGAGAAGGGGGTGCAAACAGGGTAATAGAACATCAGTTGGAGTGAAACGTCTTCACCATTTTCAAGATGGCCGTGCTATTTTATCAAAATAAATTATGAAGGAAATCTACTTTCTTAAGCAAGATGTCCCATCAGCATTACTGCAAATCTGACATACTTATGTGCAGTTACCATAACTGTCCTCTGGGTGGCACTGTAACACTCTATTAAACCACCATTTTTCCTTCTTTGTGAGTTCAGTCCTTTGGATCAAGTGTCAGAGTCATGGTAGCCACAGTTCTGTCTCCTTTTGAGCTGGAAGTCGGGTTAAGGGTTGCAGGTCAGCCGTATGCCTGGGCAGTGTGGCCTCCTTTTGCCAGTCTGCCTTCAGCAGGCACCAAAATCAGGCAGGCTCTGTTCATGACTACTAACAGCAGACAATGACAGTAAGCGTGAGTTTGGCATGGTAATTTGTGTTCGTATCCCTACCCTGGGCTCTATGTTCTCTGGTATAGGGTTTAGGCTTTTTGATATAAGGTATAGGCTCCTTGATATAGGGTTTAGGCTCCCTGGTATAAGGCTTTGCTCCCTAGTATAGGGTTTAGGCTCCCTGGTATAAGGTATAGGTCCCTGGTATAAGGTTTAGGCTCCTTGATATAGGGTTTTGGCTCCCTGGTATAAGGTATAGGTCCCTGGTATAAGGTTTAGGCTCCCTAGTATAAGGTATAGGCTCCTTGATATAGGGTTTCGGCTCCCTGGTATAGGATTTAGGCTCCCTGGTATAAGGTATAGGTCCCTGGTATAAGGTTTAGGCTCCCTGGTATAAGGTGTAGGCTCCTTGATATAGAGTTTCGGCTCCCTGGTATAGGGTTTAGGCTCCCTGGTATAAGGTATAGGTCCCTGGTATAAGGTTTAGGCTCCCTGGTATAAGGTGTAGGCTCCTTGATATAGGGTTTCGGCTCCCTGGTATAGGGTTTCGACTCCCTGGTATAGGGTTTAGGCTCCCTGGTATAAGGTATAGGTCCCTGGTATAAGGTGTAGGCTCCATGGAATAAGGTTTAGGCTCTCTGGTATAGGGTTTATGTATTGGATAAGCTGTTGAATTACGGATGGATGGAGAGCCAGTCAGCCCTATAAACAGTGAAACTTGTGCCACATGGGCTTTAAGTGGTACTTTATGGATGGATGGATGGATGGATGGATAGATGGATAGTTGGATGGATGGAATGATGGATGGATGGATGGATGGATGGGTCCATGGATGGATGCTGACACACTGCACGCTAATCCATTGATGTAGCAACATACCTCGCCAGACATATCTAGCAGTTAGGGGTATTCAGCAGAATTTCAATTTAACCGCCAAACTTCACTCTGCTCACTTCATCCTGGCGCCAGGGTGCCACTCCTTTCTTAAGCCATGCGCCCAGACAGACAGGCCCAGGGAAGACATGCAGAAACACACTCTGGTCTGCTTCATGAAATTACAATTTACAGACTCCAGATATACAGGACTGTGTTATATCCCCTGACACTGGCATGCATTTTTCATGCCATTATTTGCCAGCACAGAAAAACACACATCATATGCTTGGAGTAATGGCTGACTTGCAGACTGCCTGTGTTAGTAGGTGAGGCATCGCTAGTCAGACAGCAGCAGGATATGGTTTCTGGCTGCTGTGGTGACTGGTTGTAAACAAGTGTGCATCCCTGACATAGGTTTTGATCTGCTGTGAGACTGCCTCTCACTCTCCAACTCTTTGGACTCCCGTATGGGTTCCTGCATTTGGAAAACTGCAAAAATAATGTCATAAACACACTATACTGTAGGTTTCACTCAGAAAATTCATAGCTTGGAAAATAAAGCATCAAATAAATGACAAAAAACGATTTTAAAAACAATAGTTTGTACACACTTAGCAGCGAAAGGCTGTTCGGCACCTCTAGTCGATTCACTGAGCATGAAGAACCGTGTGAAAGCGAATAAGGTGAGATTTCCGCTTCAAGGTATGCAAGCAAAGCGAATATGAATCGCAGTGTCGCATATTGCCACAAGGTGGCACAAGAGGTCCAGAAAAATTAGGCCAGATGCCCTTGATCTCTGTGGAGGATTGTTGTCTCTGGCAGCAAAGTAAAACCTGACTTCAGATTGAGCTGTTTCACATTCTGCCGCTATTTGCAATTCTATTTGCACATAGACATGAGCCCACAAGTGGAATGCAAGAAAAAACTCCCTTTAACAGTGAAGACATTTCTGGATTACCCACAAAGACATTTAATAAGAAGAACAATCAATTTAAATGAGTTTGTTTGGAAATACAAAAAATGTAACCTGGAGTTTTCTGAATGTTTCTTTGCGTTAGTTAAATCTGAAGCAAATGCCACTAAACATGGGCGTCATGGCGGGACCATTCAGTAACCTAAGAAAGAGAAACTGTAGTGGTTCTATGCAGACATAGATCTGGATTATGGGATAAAGAATTAAATATGGTCACTCTGTGGAAGCGCCTGGATACCTTCACAGGAAGACAAGAAGTTGACTCTGTGTGCAATCAATGAACTGGCGATATATTCTGAAACAAAATGATTTTAAAGGGGCCGAAACCTCCTGAACTGACACATTGGACTAGTCCGGCTCCGTAAAATTGGCGACTCTTTTGGGCAGCTAATCGGACTGGCGGGACGTGAATGAAAACTGGGGACTTTGGCACAGACTCGGCGTCGTTGCACGTTCCGAACTAGGAGATCGAAAAGGAGTCAGTGAATGGATCGATTTTATTGTACGCGGATTACAGGCGCGGTCAGCTTTGCCGTGTAAGACGGCTGGAGAACAGCCTACCGTGTCATCGACAAATATGAACCTGATATTTACGGTGGCTGGACCAAGCTGCAGGACTGCCGATGATGAGTCGAGGTTGGTGCCCTACTGACTCTATGTGTACATGTAATATCAGACTGTATTTCGCCCATCTTATAAATGCACAGCATTAAAATTCCAACGTGAAAAAATATGGATCATCGGTGGCAACAATATCGAAGGGAGCATTTTACGTCTTTTAAGACATGTGGCATTTAAGTACGTCTGTCTCAATCCCATTAGGGCAGTTCCTAAGTATAGTTCTGGTCCTACAGGACAATACCTCCAAAACAGGTAAGTGTACACAAATGAGTTAAACGAGGGGTGATGCTCACGTGATCCATAACCTTTCAAGAACGTGGCTTTGACACACTTTCATGAACGTGAAATCCAGCTAAGGTGATTTATGCAAGCGTAGCATGTTAGGTCACGGCCCCGATTTTGTTGGGGACAGATCTCCGGCCCATAAGAGCCTAGTAACAGGATCACCAGCCGTATGAAGAGGGCTGATGTTACACAGGTTGTAGGATGTGTTAGAGACCGCGCTGCTCTTCCTCAGGCAAGACTTAATTTTTTTTTAGAGAAAATACAACGCAAGGCATTCTGTTCCAAAGCATTAGACTGATCCATATAAAACGATGTAAATTATATGTAACATTTTGTTTAAAAACAACAACAAATGTATCAAAATCTATGCTAATGGAACCAGTCTTACCTTTGTAAGTTGTCTCATTTGATTCCTGAACTTAAATGCTCCATCTTCACTGTTGCTATGCAGGGTTCGATAACCTACTTTGTCTTGTTGCCATCATGTAGTTTCAGTGTCACTTTATGGGTTATGTGTCTACACTCCAGTGTTGTTGTGTTACGCATACATGTGGTCAGGTAGCATTGGACGGTCTGATACGTGCTACTGTTTGAGCCAGTCATGGGTAAATGGTTATGGTCAGCTGATCAGCTCTGGACATGGTTGTCTCCATGCACGACACGGCCGTCTGAATGGCTGTTAGGATGTAAGATCCGTATTCGACTGTGACTTTTCCGTACGGCCCTCTCCTCTCCGGCCCCTGCCTTGCTGATTGGCCTCCCAGGTATCAATCATTATAAACGAGCCTCAAGCCTCATTCCTAATAATTAAAATCAAATTTTCTTTTCCCATTTGTCCCAATCTAACCCTATTAAGCTGAGGTGTAACTAAGGATGCAGCACATCAGCTCCTCAATGAAGGGGGAGCGCATGAGGCTGCTTCCCATTTCTGGGGCATGAAAAATGGTCCCTGACTAATTGCAACTGCAGAAAAGGAACAAAACATGAGGCGGAAAATGGGAGATAAAGAGCAGCATCTGCACCGTTGTGTAGGAGTGAAAAATAAAGGGAAGTACGCCATCTGGGCACTGGGGATAACGAGGACCCTCTGGCAGGCGGATCCTCTCACAGAACCGGCAGAATCCTGGAGCCCGAATGTGGCTGCTATCTCCGTGCCACCCAGAGGTCCATTTCTCTGCTGCGCCTGGTCTAAGTCGTGTGTTGTTACCGATGCGGCATGTTGCTCTTGCCTTCAAGCACTGAAGCCTCAATCAGCTCTTAATCTGTTCATATCTCTGCATAATTCCGCAGCTTTGCCTTTTGTCGTACGTTACGGAATTCCCGCAGCAGTGCTAAGTGGAAGAATAAAGGAAACCTAATGAGAAAAATCAGTTTGCCTAATTAATCCGTAACACCAAATACCTACTGTCCCAAAAAACGGGGGTTTGTTTGAAGGTGTTCAAGTTTTGTGACAACTATCAGCTGTCTCATTTCTCAAGGGTAGGTCTCAGTCTTGGAATCAATGCTATCTGTATCTTGATTGTTAGTTTAAAGCCACCAAGGTCAACAAAATATTCTCCTTTGCTCATTTCCAATAACTAAATTCACCTATATTATTGCGTAAAGTTCATCAGATCTAAAGGACGTCATTTCTAATGCTCACGTTAGTGACCTCATTGCATGTCTAATGGGCAAATTGTCAAGCACTGATTTTTAGTTCCATGTGCGGCACAGTGTCCCTTATAGGCCAATCAGATCTGAGACACTATGACCTCAACTGCAGGAGTGATTACGGGAAATGGATGAACTGAAATCTTGCTGGAGAAGCTTGGCAGTAGAATTCCCCGCGTCACTTTATTATTGTCTGACGGAGGACACAAATCGGGCGGGTTTTGCTTACATTCTGTTGACAAACCCAAACCAGTATTGCTAATTAACCCTTTCATCTCCATTTGCTTGGTGGAATGCACCATATGGCCAGAGGGTAAGTTTTTTCTCATGAGTTTGAATTTGACTCAATGTACGGAGAATTCTACTACAAAACTCAGACTTGGGGTCTTCATGTCCGGCAACTAAAAGCCCCAAGGATTTCCTGTTGAAGTGTAGACCTCACTTATGGGAAATACTATTTATTTAGTATATAAGTGTATCCTACATACATTTCATACTTGTAGCCTATTCTGCCTGTATCTAGAGCAGAGGTGTCAAACTCCAGTCCCGGAGGGCCGGAACCCCTGCACATTTTTGGGTTTCCCCTCATTTAACACACCTGATTCAACTCTTTGTGCTAATTACCACACAGCTCTTGAGCTGAATCATTTGTGGTGGAACAGGGAAAGAACTAAGCTACACAGGGCTCCGGCCCCCCAGGACCGGAGTTCGACACCCGATCTAGAATAAACCTTCTATGCCGGAATACTTAGAAAACAGAGTACCAAATATACTCATTCACTTTTAACTTGCCTTGATTAGGAGAAACAAGATGCATTTACAGAAGTCTTAAGCAAAGAAAATGATTAAATGATTTTCATATTGGTCTAAAACTGTAGCATTATTTGTGTGAGTTTTTGAAAACCTTTACTATCACCTTTATGATGCATTATTTGATAGAACCACTAGCACACCTTGTATGGCTTAACCAATACATCATTAACTTTAAAATTATTTAAGCCAATGGTGAAACTTAAACACATGGAATGGCTGAGGTGCCCCTGAGGAGAGGTTTGGGAACTGAAGCGGGGTTCATCTAGCCATCCAGCAAGATATCTGTAGCTTTTTAAAGAACAGAAGAGATTCCTGTTAGTTTTCATGCTGCTGTTAATTTGCATGTTGCGCTGTTAAATTGCATTTTTGTTCTGAGCAAATACACTTAATACCCAGACAAATGGCTGTAAACATTTCCTTTGACTGCCTAAGACTATTGCAGTGCTGTATATTTATAGGTAAAAATATAAGGTGGACTTCATGCACTTACTGAATAAGACAATGCTTTAATTTAAAATGTGACCACTGGCAGATAAGCTTCTGCCTTTAGAGGCAAACAATTCACCAGATTATATTAACGTGCCTTTCAAACACACAGGTATTAATCTGAAACAATTCTTCCTATTGGTTTTGTAAACTTGGCTTTATGTGTTATAACTTAACATGTCAAAAAGGTATGGGAAACAAGTGTAAGAACTCACAAAATAAAATTCCGGTTTATTGGCATACAACACACACACAGACAGGCCATAAACAGCAATTTCATAGACAAAGAAAATCCTTTTCTTTGGCCTTGTCATCTCATACAAAGCAACTACTTATGGTACAACTAAAGTACATACACAAAGTTACTGGAATGCTCTGAATTTAATCACTTTTTTACAAGTTTGCTGTTGAGATAATGACATGGTCAAACCACAAGTAAAGTCTATTTCGGAAAGAAGCATCAACTTCAAAGCACCATTTGGTCACCAGAGATTACTGTCAAAATGGCTGACCTCCTAACAATATGTACAAAAATATAAAATGTAAATAAAAATACAAACAAATTCTCCTTTTAAAGAATTTCATTAAGAAGGCAGAGCCTCGAAGTCTTAGTTGGTTCTAAAAAATTTGCAGTTGGGTGCATGTAGACAGATGTTGACCTCTACTTTGATGACCATGTTGGCTGTTCCTCAGCAGGAAGCTGAGGTGGGGAGGATTGTGGGAAATCAGCAGTAAAAATCTAATCGTCGTCAGTTTTTTGCTTCTTGGTTCCAACATCATCCTAAAAAGTCACAAAACGTGGAGATCAGGTCACCCTGGTGTACAGGCTCTTAAGAAAAAGATGGTAGCCATGGTTTGGCACATACCTCATCGTCGTCTTCAGCCGCTCGCTTTCCTGTGCCTCCATCGACATCATCATCCTCCTCATCATCTTCACCTACATGAAAGGATCAAATGAGCTTAGTTGACCTCGTTATACTGGTAACAGTGCAAACCTCATAGTTCCAGTGCAAAAGGAAATGAGCTACAAGTTTTAAATGCATACCATCACCATCATCTTCCTCGTCATCCTCTTCTCCGACATCATCATCTTCTTCATCTACTTCATTTTCTGGCTCCCCATTCTCCTCATTGTCCTGAAGGACAGGTAGAAAAATACATCTGAATATATATTTTGCACCGGTGAAATATTTTAAATCTTTTATTAAAAGTTAACAAACAGAAGCTTTTTCTGCATGCGGCTGTCAGGAAAATGGGATCGTGACTTACAGCGTTCCCATTGGCTGGTACATCCTTCCCATTTTCGGTCTCATCCACGAGTTTCTTCTCTTTAAGATCCTGGGGAAAATATTAGGAATATTAAAGAATGAAGACTTTTCTCTCTTGTCAATAATATTGTAGTCCCTTTAAACCCCTGTATTTATTAATTAGTATATGAGCAAGAACACTTATTTTTGACCCGTATGTATCAAGTACTGAAACCAGTATGAGCCATTAACACCGCTTGTGTGGGATGGAATGAGTTGATATTATGCAATAACGGTCTTCCAGCCTCGTCTTAAATTTAGCAAAGCTACACTCTGGCTCTGCGTTTGAAATGCGACATTTTTGTCCTCGACACCCTATTGGTCGAGCCTATCTGCTTCCCGCCTACCGCGACAGGACTGATTGAAATGCTGTAATCTGATGCATAATGGCCCGAGAGGCGGCAAATGCAGCAGTTCCGTAAATATCGCGCATTGCCCGGGTATAAGACACGCCCGGGAAAACTTCAACTCCCAGGATGCACTGGGTGATTTTTTTTTTTATCCCTCTCCTTAGCATAGCAAATGACACGTAAGGACGACACGGACAGCCAGAAGGAGGCTGGATCATAGAGAGAGAGAAAGAGAGAGAGAGAGGCAGATATAGAGTGAGCAAGAAAGAGGAGCAGTGCGAACCTTCAAGTGTGCGAGAAACCAGAAATCCACGTACCGATACAAGATTAACAAAATATCCCCACATCCAGCCTATGCCCCAAAAGATAACCTATGCATTCTCCTATCCAAGATTTATCCGATGTAATACGTGTATTCCACAAAAATGTGCTACGCAGTAAATTCTCCTGGTGTGGGCAATCGCATTTATAAAGTAGTTTCTTTAATCTTTAGCCTTTAAGCCGGTTACCGGCTGCATCACTCCAGGACCGCCTCCTTACACTATGAGCAGGGGTCGTTATATAAAGCACGACGCGATAACGTATATAGGTTACACATCAATAAAGAGAGTTCAGTCCTAAAGCGTCAGCTACCCGTAACTAATGACCTGGTTCCGAATCGGGAGCGATCGGGACGATTATTAGATCGTCCCTAAATCGGTGATGCTTCTACGCGTGAATACAGGGAACTACGCATTTCTTCCGTTTCGCTTCGGAACCACTCAGCGACTCGGAGCCGCACTCGGTCCGCCTTTTGAAGGGTCCATCGAGCGAATGTAGGTTAGACGGGTACCGGCAGATGGGGAGGGTGGCTGAAGCAGCCGCGTCTTCGCGAGAGAGCAGCCTGCGGTTCGGTTCGGCCCCGCGATCCGGTTCTGGCGGATCCCCGTCAGTCACACGCGCTGGCTGCCTAGTGCGGGACGGTTTGAATTTGGACAATGAACGAAAGCGGCGCTCGGAAGGGAACATGCGGGGTCCGCGGCGCGGAACTGCATCCGCATCGCCCGTAATTCAGACGGGAGTGCTTTATAAACTGGCTCCCCGTCGAATATGGCAATAAAAATGTTCACAATTCATATTCGCAGCACTACTTCGGTGAATGTGATTCATCTTGCGTAGAAATCTCCACTCCGCAATTTAAATCTCCGTCCAAATAAACACTGACTGAACTCCAGTCTGCACGACTTTTACGTCCAAATGCAGACTAATTAATAAACCCCGTACCATTAATATATACTTTTAGAACATGCGTGAATGCATTAACACACATTCAACATAAAAGTAGGCTACAATTTAGACTATCCAAAGTTAGTGATTACATATTTGGTATTTCACATTATAAAATTAAATCAAATACAAATTATCAGCCTTTATACAGCAATCAGTTAAAGTATGAATATGAACTGCTTGGCAGGACATGATAGGTATTTTTTTGTGCTTCATGCATTAAAAATGCAGTCAAAAAAGAAAAACAAAGATTAACCAAATACAACCCATATTACCGCGACTTAGGATTTAAAGTAGTAAGCTCCATTTTACGATAATGGTCTTCAAAAAGGAACCGACACGCTTGTATAAACAAAGAACCCGCGCAGATTCTTACATTCTGGACAATAACGCAATACTTGCGAATATACATCTTTTAAAAGCCGAACTTGAGACCGCTGGTAACATTTGCCTATTTTCCGTATGATGAGGGTGGTTCAAAGAACGGTCCCTAACGTTAAGTCAACTTGCAACCAACAATTCATTCTGAAAATTCACGGCACAAAACATATTCCTGTAAATGACAAAATGTGAGAAAATCCATAAAATATTAAATACGCTTATGATATAGTTTAGGACAGAGCCATCCCTCTTACCTTGGTAGGGGTCTCCGAACTGGTATCTACTTTTGTGTCTGCCATTTTATGCCTTAACGTCGGAGATCTTATGCGGAGTCAAGAAAAAAATTACAAAAAAATCAATCCACTTGCAGAGACAATAATACAAAAAGACTATTAAGTATCAGTGGTGAACTCACGCGGTTGAGTCTTTAATATAGAGTTGTGGGCGGAGTCAGGGGGCGGTAAGTACGGTGCGATTGGCCAGCGATTACAGGAATTTGTGATTTTGATTCGTCGGTGTGGAACAATGGATATGATTTCTGAACCAAGCAGACACGCCTTTCTTGAAACAACCACCGACTCGTGTGGCTGGGAGCCGTAGCCTCCGTTTTCGGCTTCTTAGCTGTACTGACAGATTAAATGGTTTTGTACCGACCAAAAACCGGCGTTTTGAGAGAAATTCAAGAAGTACATTCCCAGATAACCCCCAACTCTATCGTTATAACACACAAAACTAAATACATTTTGATACGTATAAGTGCGACGAGTAGATAAGACATCAGATCAGCCCCGCTTACATTTCGTGCTTTTAATTCCAAATAATTTTTCGTGCCGTCTCTGTATATTTCATTAGCCGATATATAACTTTATCTTACTTCTTGCCATAGTTAAGATTAATCTTAGCTTAGTTTAATACTGATTACCGAATAGAAGTAATGTACTTAGGTAAAGTTTGTCAAGACATTGATTCTTAAATACTGAAGGCAATCAAATGACTGACAATTGACGGTTTACAAATAACCATCTCCTTAATTCGGTTTTACGAGAAATCATTTTTAGTGGCCGAAACCGAATTTAGCCAATTGAAACATCGCGGAATCCAGCTAACCATCCTCCGCTTCCCGGGCGTCATATAAAAGGTATTGCCCCTCCCTTGTTCGCCTCACAGGCTGACAAAAAAAAGAAAATTCTGTACAATGTTTAACCGTGGACATGCTGTGAAACAAGTGGCGCCATAGGCCTACCGGCTTTTCAGTGAATGTTCAGTAATGAAGTGAAAAGAGACGTCCCCAGTCCTCCCCTAATTAGAAACACTCATGTTCATTTTGTTTCATTTTATTACGTGAACACGATTTTATTATAGTATTTTCTGGATCAGCTATCTTAGAAACTTATTTTCGTGATCTGGTATAGACCACGTGTGCTTCACAACAAACAATATGGACTCTTGTATTTTCAAATGAAAACGAGCGAGAGTACAAACAAAATATTATTTTCTACGTCGTACATTCGTTTTAATAGACTGGGGGATGGGGTTAGTTGAAGTTAGTTACCCGACCAGCACGGCCAGTAAAAATCATACCTCTTTTTGGCAACGAACGCATATTCAACAGATCGTTCGTGATTGGCTGAGAAATTGGAGCAAACACAGACTTGACGCTTTGCGGAGTCTGGTTGGCTCATTTCAATGTCGATCAATCTAACTTACTGCCTTCGGTCTCATGGAAAATCTGGAGAAAAAGTCTGTGTTCGGATTTACGAAATGTGTCGTTATTTGCAAATAACGTTTACCTCAATTAGTGCATGACGGCTTACATTTAACGCATTTATTAGAAATCTGTCGTATCGTCTGGTAAATAGTAGTTAACTGTAGAGAGTAATAAACACTTGAATTTTTATTGGTTTGGAGTTTTTCAATGAAAGTTTTTTTTGCATTTGTATAATACAAATGTACACAACTATACCAATGCAGTAATATGCCCCTTAATACACACGATTTTGAGAACTTAGTTCGTCCATGGAACTTTCAAAGACCGGTAAATCTGTTCCAATCGCTAAACGTGTACGATTGACCTCAAATTTGACCTCAAATTTAAGTAATCTAATCTAATCTAATCTAATCTA
>JAABNX020000038.1:2676824-2695609 GCA_015163995.2 Mormyrus lacerda
CATTGTCCATCACCCAGACAATTCCCTCCCTGGAGGGCTACTGTTGACTGTGTGTGTAATTGCAAGCTTTAGGATGTCACCATGTTTAAGGTAATACAAAGCGCTAAAGGCCAGTGTAACTTGAAAATTACTGGCCGGTTCTTTTGTGAGGATTTGTTTATTTCTTTATGGGAATATGTGGGTGGCCAAAAATAGTTATTGGTGCTCATAAAGAGGATTATGTAAGTGGCACCTGAGCTATGACAGGAAAAAGAGGGTTTACATGATGGATCTCATAACCAATAAGATTCTCTAAACAGCAATACCAGACAGAAAAACGAACATTTTCAGCATACTTAACCGGTGTAATGCTGAAGGACATTGCATTGGGGTAAAGATGAGGATATTGTCCCGTTAAAAAATTAATAGCCATTTATGACAGTTACTTGCTGCCATCTGGCGTTTGAGAACAAACACTGCAAAGGCCGCGCGTTTCAACGCTACGGCACCCAAAGCTGTTTGCATTGACGTACAGTATATGCGTGTCTCCACCGGGAGAGCCCTCTAGTGTCGAAATGAACGAATTACAGACACCAGGTACCGCAGTGGCACCGTTTCCCGGCATGACGGCAACCGGCAGCATAGACGAGTGCCGTTTATTGCATGCGAAAGCTGGCAGCGCGGTCCTGCTTGATTTTTAGTCTTTAACCTGGGGGGGCTAAACTTCCGGGATTTCACTGTGTTTCCACGAAGCCTCATGCTTTAAATGTCATCGATTAGGCCCATGTATGGTATGCTTTAAATTTCGCCCTTTTCCTGTTAGCGTTGAGGACAATGCCACTCGGTCTTGTAAACGCATTTAAACTGGACTTTCTTAATGAATTGACATAAGAATGAAAAATCTGCACGTATTAGAACACAGACAGTCTAGCCAATTTCCTACTCTGGGTAATTTTCCACCGTTTTCCTGCACACAGACCTTAACAGCTAATATATTAACCGAAACAGTCATGGATTCCAAAGGTCGCCGATTTCCCAATAAGCCGCTTTTTTAGCGCGATGTGCCGTTTCTCCGCATAGCGTCATACCCACCAGCAGCCGTAGATCTACTCGCTGACGTTAATGTGTAACATGCAGGTCTCAGGACTGGCGCTCGCTGTCACCCCCGCTGAGGGCAAAAGCGCCGCAATAAGGGGACAGAGTCCCAAGGCAAATGTGCAGCAGCCAGGCTGCATGTTAACTTATTTACAAACAAGATGTGCAGCGCATTTTCATTTGTACTGCAACAGAATGTTCAATAAACACGATAAACTCCGATTTGCGACTAGTACATTGTCACCTACTGTATCTATCATTATACAGCTTGGCATTTCTGTAAAATGATTTATTATAAAGATCACATTCTTATTAATCAAGAAGTAATATGCTGATCGACATTGGAACATATCTGTTATATATTAAGCGTCTTATAGCTCCTGTTAAAGTAGGTGCCTTTCTGCAAGATCCAAGGACACACGGGTCGGCGAGGGGTGACCGAAATGCTTCTGTTTGCGTAAGAACATTATTCATCGATGGAATTTTCATTAAATCAAGGCGCTTTGTGGGTCATCATGTCCAGATGGCGGCTGTCATCCTTAATTTGAAAGCTAATTACTTACTTTAAACCAACTACAGGTTAAAAACGAATTAGCTATAAACCGACTTATTAACTGTTTAATAACCGGCGCAGCAGAGAAAAGGCGATGAAACGATGGGCAATTTGTGGAAAATATAAATTTGTGCTTTCAAATTCCTCACCCATTCCATATCCAAATAAAATCTTTAGCGCTGTACGGAGCAGTTTTTAGTACCTAAACTCTTAACTGCTTACAATTTCTGTACACAAGAAAAAAATTCCTTATTGCACAAACTAGTTTCAAGAATACTGACAAGGGGGGAAAGAAAGCATAAAACCAGAATAATTATATGTAAGCTTCTGTTCTGTAGCTTAAATAGGTACACGACGAAACAAAATGGAGTTGCAGCCATTTCATCAGCAAGCGGTGGCGTCGTTCTCCACCATAGAGCCACGCACGGTAACAAAGGCAGGCAGGCAGTCCGACGCTCCTCCATGCAGGGCGGCGGAAACGCGGCGTACGCGCCGCGAAATGGCGGAGCGAGGTGGGGACAAGGACGGCGAGAGCTGAGCCTGCGCGCCTCAGCCGTCGCGGAGCCAAATGCAAAAGCCGGGCTGGATCTGCCAGCCGGATCTGGATCGCCGCTCGCCTTTGCACTGGGTCTTAAACTGTCTGTAATGCAGTTCCCGAATAGTTTTCTTGGTAGTCCATTTTTCCTTAGGTAATGCAATGTTTAAAACCCCAATATAGATATACAGTACGAAAACCTGTAACGCAGCAGTTACATAATTAAAACAGTTACAAGGAAACACAGCGTGTAAACACGGAAATGTAGGGTACGCCTCATCCAACAATGTTAAGAGTCTCTGTAAAACAATAAGACAAGAAAAACAATGATCAGAAACTCAAAAGACGAAGAATTACTTTGGAAATAAACTGAAAAATCAGAAATATACAATAATGATGGGGCAATAATGTTTTACACATAAAAAAATATTTCAGAACACCGTAATCAAAAAATAGAAAGATGTCCATATGCTAAATTCACTGTAAGTACTGAAAAAGGTGTCCTTTTAGCTATTCGGATTGATATTAAGACCAGGAGTGACATGCTTTTTCCTGAATTTTTGTCACTAGCTTAAACAGTATTTATGGCTATATCCTCTTATTCCAGTGGAGGGCGACAGCACGGAAGGAGACGCAGCCGAAAGCGTCCAAGCATAAACTGAGCCCTGCCTTCGGGCGGACAAACCTAGGGGTGGGAGGAAGAGGAATTTGAGCGCTGATCTCACGCATGTCCATACAAGTCCTGCTCTCTGGTCAGCAAAGGCCTATAGGATCTCTTACCATCCCGAAAGTGAGCCGTCTCTAACTGGAGGAAAATGCTCTCCTTTCATTCAGCTGTACAGTGCATATAGGTCAGATATGAACAATACTGCCGTTAGCAATGTAATGTACTAAATATAGCCTGACCTACACAATGTAATTCAACATACAGTTCACAAGTTAAATATATGAAACACTGCTGTAAAAGTACCTTCTAAGTGTTTCTAATACTGGAGATATTTCTTCAGTCCCAAATAACCCATCAAGTTCCAAACGATAAACTAAAGACTTTGCAGTACTTGGCAAAAGTGTGTATTACTATCGAAAGACTTTTTAAATATTTCAGAGTGCTAAGTTACACTTTAAAACTGAAAACATGCTAACTATGAATTTCACGAGTCGCCTCTCATGCCAGTTTTATATCTCACACCTAGTAGTTGTCTCAAACTGAGCATGTTAATGTAACTTTCTATTCTGGTACTACTTAAATGCAGCAAAATACACGTCCAGCTGTTTTACATTGTTCGCTAGATCCGGGGCCTTACTTCGTAATAATAAGTGTCTGCAGCATCGACGCAGGGCGAATGCATGAATGCTGTTACTGTTTTACTGAGAAAGGTATTCAATGCTTCACTGTTACTTAGTGCCATTCGATAAATATAGCAGCTTTAATGTCCCTTAGGACATCTTAAAAGCCCAAGACAAGGGACATCAAAAGGAAGCTGATAGACTTCTAATATCGGCCCTCTCTTCACACAACTTCTGCTTCTAAAAATACTGAGAAAAACTGGGCCAGCTCAGAAACTTACGGACAACATGAGAGATAGGAGGGAGGGGCAGACGGATTTTTAAAAATCTCTTTTTTCAGACTCATCCGTCCTCTCCTGAGAGTAAACAGCTCTTGAGATAATTTCACCAGTGGGGCGTTGCACATTCCCAGCAACGCTGCCTCCCTTTTAGATCGTACCAGCAGCACCATACATGGGCCTGATCGAGGACAGAGAGGGAGGCGGGAGCCTGCCGTTACGGGAGCGAGGGGGAGGGAGACGCAGAGCACAATGAGAAGGGGGGGGGGGCAGCGGTGTGTCATCTCCGCGAGGGGAGGCTCGTCCCTTTGCCATCCTTCAGATGTTTGGCATCGAGGGCACAGCTCCACGCCGCCAGCCTGGGAGCGCGAGTCACATGGCGATGGACGAGTACGGCGGAGTATCAGCGTAAATCAGATCGGGAAGATCACGGCGAAGCCTCAGTGCTTCGTTTCATCAAACCACATCGGTGGCTGTTGTTAGATGTATTCAAGCTACATGTCGTGTTGCTTTGATTGATGTTCAAGCCAAGTCAAATGGAGCGGGGTGGCCTTTATTGTCATTACACTGGCAGGAAATAATGCTCCCCCAGGCCCACGATGTGACAAACAAGCAGCTAATGTTATTTTAAGCACTGGCTCCTATTTTACATGGGAGAACAAGTCTGTCATGATACCACCGAGACTGTATTTTCCCGAGAGCCCAGCGCTTGGTGTGACAAAATAGGCTTTAATACTTTTTTTTTTTTTTTTTTTGGAGATAAAGTTGTGTTGCTTCCTTAAAGCGTGCCTCAAAGGAGCTGGATTTAAACTTCTACTTTCTACTGTCTTACTATTGTAGGAGAATTAAGATACATTATTAAATGCATTTAATTTTCCTTACAGAACTAAACTGACAAATTAAACATGCAAAGGTATAATAATCTCTGTTATTTTTAACAGCACTAAGGTGTAAAAACTCACCGAGTTCGTATTCATTTGCCACCTGGAGCCCCAGATAATCAGGGGACATTTCACCGGCTAAGGTGTGAAAATGTAAATGTGTAAATCTATAGCTTACCCACCACTGTCTGCCATTGAAAGGTTATAAATATTATTAAAGCTTAAGAACGACTCCTTTGGTTGATGTAAAAATATTTCTTTCTGCACCTTTTGAATTCATAACATCACTGGATTAAAAAAGGAGACATCAGTTTAAATGTTTTGACCACAAATGCAATCTTTTGTTGAGCTGCTTCTAAAGTGCAAATATGGCCGGTTCACTAGCAGCTGTCGTGAAATCAGGCCGAGGGCGACGGCGAGCCATGAATGTGTGCATTGAAGTGATTAAGACAATAGGTGTGATTGAGAGCGAATGGAAGAGCAGGGCAGTCCTGACTACAGCAGGAAAGGGCTTCTGTACTGCTGGCCTTCTGCCGGGGCTGCCCAAAGTCGCCCTTAGACAGGAAGCTGCCTTTTCCAAATGCCTGTGTACTAAACATGGATGCTGGCAAAGACATCCAGTTGTGCGTATTTGGAGAAAAGTGTATGACCGGCGTGACAGCTTTCAGTTTGGTTAATGGGCCGGTTCGCTATTATTATGGGCTATCAAAGTACAGCTCAAAGTACTGGTATTCTGATTTTTGTACCTCTGGCAAGAAAAATTCTTCGCCGCAACGCACGTCCTTGCATTATATACCTTGTCCTGTACCTTTTTCGTAGGGGAGGACAAGGCTTTGTGCATAAATGTCAGTGTCTTTCATCATTTCCATCTACAGGAATGATTCTCATTTCAGTTGCAAATACAGTCAGAGAGGAACCACCTATAATTAAACTGAGATAACTAAATTACAGGTGATCATTATCAGATATCTTTTACGCTGCTGTGAGCATTTCATAAGAGAGAAGCGTTGTTCTGTGTTAGAGTAGCAAGCCGTGTTAGTTAATCCCAGTTGTTCTAGCTGGAGGGGTTTCTGAGTGAGTAAGTCTGTTGGTGCAAATGTTTTTTGACAGAAGAATCCCTGCAGTCACTTCTCCTGTAGAGTAATATCCGTACCCTCCCAGGAAATCAATTTAAATACTAAAATTCATGTTAATATAATTCTGTGATGAGTTTTGTGATCGAAGGCAAAATGTTCTTTTTTAATTAGATATTTTGTAACACATCAATGTGATATTATCCTTATCCTACTGAAGCTTTATTAGTCACGCTTAAAATATTATTTACTTGGTAGTAATCTTATGGTGTGGTCCAGACTTCTTGTGAGACCTGACAGAGAAAAACAGGCTCCTTGGTTTGTGTGTGTGTGTGTGTGTGTGTGTTTGTGTGTGTCGGTATAATTACAATAGAAAGGATATACATTGTTTTCAGTTTCATTAGTATGGCACAGCAGAATGATGGAAAACAAACCAGGAGTGTTCACTGTCGTGTGATTCAGCCCAGGGGTGGCAGTCGGTTTCATTTATAACCCTGTGATTTATGTATTCCTGATCTAGTGTCATAGCTCCTGAGCTCTGCTGCATGCCATATACTGTGGTTGGGAATTTGTTGAACAACACCAGCGATCAATCATTTTTATTTCCAGATTGGGTGTTACAGCCACCACATCCCAAGCAGCAGACGAGATAATGGTTTACGGACACTGAACAGTAAAGTGACGTCTGCTCGTTCAAATTCAGCATTTTGCTGTTCGGCCCTTGAAAAAGGTACTTAACTGAATTGTGAATTTCAAAAGAATCCGCGTGAAACGTGAGGACTGAGTCACCGCTCTTGACAAAAGCACTCGCAAAGCAATAAAGTCTTTACTTTTATGTCAGATACAGTTAAAACACCATTTGATGTCGTCCAGGCTGGTAGTTCAGACACGATGCAGAGATACAAACCTGTGTGGGGATACTTGAGCTTCCATGCCAGCGCATTACTGTCCTACAGATAACTAATGTGTTTACAGGCTCAGTAAACCCTGCTGTGAGACTCTGTGGGCCACTAGCATGTCAGATATTTGCGAGATGCTCTCAAGTCGTTCCCAGCGTTCTTAAAGTCTTTCATGTCAAACTGCAAAGTTGTTCACAGTGCTATGAGTATCGTGAACATGCAAAGCTTTGCCTGTGTGAGAGGCAGGGCACGTTTGGTGGGCAAGCCGACTACTGCCAATATACCCAGGCAAGGAACCGCATTAATATGGCTGAAATAAATGAAACCTCATAGACAGCAGCATTACGGTTATGACTTGAGTTTTATATAGTTACAAACTGCTTCTTCAATAGAACCTCAATGAAATAGCCTGCTGTTCACAAGGTATCTTGCAGAATCCTGTCCAAAATCAGGTCTAACAGCTGTTACAAATTCCACGGCTGCATCTATATATATATATATAAACACATAATGTTTTATTGTAAAAAAAAAAAAAAAGCTTCACATTCATGTTTTCAGTGAAAAGGAAAACAGGGACTTTTAATCTGAAGCCCCACCCAAGGTAAAAGACTGCATCACATTTTTTTCTTCAGCAGCCTGTTTCTGGCGGCAAAAAAACACAGTTCATTTGGATTCTGTCACATCCTGCGGGACGCGGGAGCACATGAGTCGGATGTGGATAGAAGAACCTCCTTCGCCCGTAATCTGTGTGTGTGCTGCCAACACAGTATTCCAATGGGATGAGATTGACTAGATATTTTATGGACGGATCATCTCCCCATCTTTCTTTAGGCACAATGAAATATTCTTCACACAAACCTGTCCTTTCCGGAACTGAGCGAGTTTAATGTCTGGGCTCTTACGTCTGGCATAGGCGCAGTGCGGTTTCCAGTACAGCAGGTTCTGAGGTACGGTTAACAACGCGAATCGAGAGGAATCCCTCACACGCTGTCACAGAGCTCCACCCATCTTTACTCACTATATATAATAATAACATTAATATTAAATGGAGTCTGTAGAGCGACTGTGCGGTTTGCAGAATCCCAGGTATTTGCCATTACTCAGTATTTTCACACAGAGACATGAACTCATCAACAAGCCCCCTGACCCACGCTGACCTGCCCCCCCCCCCCACTCACTCTACATACATCTTTCCACATCTCTGTCATCTACTGGACATCATATATTTTCATAGTTTTATATTTCAGTATTCAATATACCTCTGTTCCCTTTAACGTATCGCACAGCTTGCCCTGCTCTGCACTTTTTTATTCCTTCATTATTTTACTTATACTTATCTTATACTTATACTTATCTTATACTTGTACTTATCTTGTACTTATGTATCTTATACTTATGCTCTTTGCTCTTCTACAGTATGTTATCTGTGAATGTGAGCACCAACACTGTCAGGACACATCCCTAGTACATGCACTTGTACCTGGCCAATAAAGTGAATTCTGGTTCTGATTCTTATATAACTACAGGAATCAGGCAGTTCAGTCAGAAATTTACTTCTCATTGTTTTGTTTTACTGTGGATTTTATTCGGCATTCCTGCCTACCTGTGCTAAATTGTTTCCTTTACATGATTAATTTCTCCAGCTTTTTTCCAGAGTATTAACTAAAGACAATTCCCGCAGTTCAAGCAACTTTCTTATGGGTGCATGTGAATAAAGTAGCCATGTCTATCATCTACCATGGTCATTAACTGTGTTTTTTGCTTTTTAGCTCATTTTTCCTCCATCCCGTTTAAGGTGGTGGGGGGGGGGGGGGAATCCCCAGGATGTTCCCAGGCAGCAGAGCGCACCCTGGATGGGATGCCGGTCCCACATATATTACAGTATTTATTTTGCAGATGAACGTACAACTGAGAACGTAGTGTCAACATGGGCATAACTGTAATCCCTACCTAACCCCTACCCAGCCCTAACTTTGACCATAAGTAATCAAACAAAATACTTTTTATAATGCAATTAGTGTAATTCGCTAACAGGTTTTTATGACATTGCTGGGACATTTGGTCCCCGACCCCCACGTGGCCTGACCCTCTTCAGAATTCGAGTCTCCAGTCCAGGCGGTTGCAGGTAACACCTCTGCTCGTTGAGCTAACTGGAAGGTATGCAGTTACAGAAAGCTCAAACTGCAGCTTGTGAACCTTTCATCATCCATATGTGCAGCATATGTTATCACGGCTCTGCTCTGCTCCTCTCAGGAATGCTCCTCAGTGACTTGCTTGTTTCTATGTTTAAAAACGCTCAGCCAGCATACTGAACCACCCTGCACACCACCAAGGCCCAGAGAGACACGTCTACCCCGCCTCCTCCGCCGAATGGTCCACAAGCCTCCTAATCTGTTCATAAGCAAACATCTACGCACATTCTCAGCTGGCGCCCTTGGCTTCCTCATCTCTGCACTGACTCCACTGAATATCTGACAAAGGACGAGAGTGAAACTCCTGTAAATTAAAACGACGGGAAAAGGTCAATTACCTTCAGCAAAGAACTCATTGACACAGGTAGCTGTAATGAATCGGCTGACAAAGGAGGAACTGACAGATTCGCCCCGAGACAAGTCGACAGGCTGCTGCACGCTAAGACCTCAGAAGATTTGTGCTGCTTCTCCAAGAAAAAGAATAGCATGCCCAGTAAGACCAAGAACCTGAGATACGATCTGCTTATGTGGCATGTATTCAAGTAATGGTGTGTGACTCATTGGACCGGTTCCACCAAAACTATTGCATCAAAACATTAGTCTCGTTACTTCAACAAGGACCCATGAGGTTTATTGGGGATGTACTGTATTTTATGTGAACACCTAGTAAATCCCTACGCACCATGTTCACTGGATACGGATATGCGTTACTGATCTCTGAACATGCAGTACGTCAACAAAAGTATGCTCCCTGCACCCCAGGTAGAGAAATCCCATATTGTAAATGTTTTTTAAGGCAAAGAACATTAAATGACATGTCCTTTCTTAATCAGCAACAGACTAAAATGATGAAACTGATGAATTTCCAGTCACTCGTGGTTTATCAATCATATTCTCAGTTAAACAGCATTATGAAGGACAGAGAAACATATTGCTAATATTTGCACATTAGCATATCTGTCATACAGGAAGAAAGCTACATGTCAAAGGAGGACAGGGTGAACATCGTTTGCACTCTGCAGCTGAGTGAAAAACGTGAAATATTTCACACAGGATGTGATCAGCAGACTTTTACCTAAGACGCGCTTTTTACCTCCCACCGATAGTGTAATTCGCTAAGTGCGGAGCATTAGTCTTCATTCTCATTTGTTACAGCAATGCCCTCGGAGCTCAGACTCAGACCTGGCGTGTATTTGGCAGGCCAGTCCGGTCACTGCTCTGACAATGTGCTTTGCTGTGAGTCTTGGACGATCTTAGGGACATAGGGGACGGAATGTAACCTAGAGAAAAATCTTTTTGTCGTTAATAATTAGTAGCTAACTGGTGCTGCAGGGAAAGGCTCCTCCCCAAACTGTACGTTCCCCTCTCACACTGTGCTTAGAACCTAGAACCGGGTGACTTTATTTCCTCTGCTGGCATTCGAACAGCTTTTAATTTAGCATCTTTTCCTGGGAATTTTTTTGTGCTGATATTTTCTGTCAGTCAAGCAGAGGAGTAGTTCAGGAGATGCTAAAACCTTTAACAAAAGCAGCAAGAGCACCTCCAGAACGGCTAGAAACTAACACAGTAAGCTCTTAATTTGGAGTATGGTAGGAATGTGCTCCTTTGGAACATGAACTGGAACATCTAGATTTTGAATTAGTGCTTATTATGTCTCTAATTCCTTTATTTCTTGAAACTGACTTTCAAGCTCCCCGGGCGCTGAATTAGCTGCCCCCTGCTATGTCACGAAAGTCACATATGGGTTAAATGCAGAGGACACATTTCATTGCTGTGTCTTGACAATGACCACTAATCACCGAATTCAGTTTAATTCCTGTGTGCTCCTTTACAATCAAAGCACATTTGCCATGAGGATGATTATATAACAATGATAGGTAGAAAAATAAAGTTTTATCATTGCACATTAATTGCTCTGTATTTGACGTCATGGGGATACACTGCCTAACCATAACCCACAGTGGTGAGCGTCAGTGTGGCCCAGTCCCATGTAACCGGTCCTCACCTAAATGTGTGCCAACGGAACTATCCAAACTAAGGTGATGCAGATGAGGACCATGTCATCGGTCATTACTGATAACTATGAGCGTTTAAAAGTACAAAAATCGTCATTGAGTCTGAAAGCTTTTAGATGTCACAAAAGCACATTCTCATGAAGAATACTTTTCTTGTGTAAAGTATCCAGTTCTTGTGTGCGATGCACTGGCCATTTGGCCTCTGCGGAGCTTTGCTGGATGCCTCGTATTGTTTGAAAGCGCACAAACCAAACTGCTGATGTCAGCACTCTTTTATAGTCGACACATTCTGCTAGTGGGCATTCAACCTAAAACGGACTCCGCTATGCAGCTGAGAGATTTGGTTAATCAGGAATGGAAGTCCTTCTTCACGTGGTTTTCGCCGCTGTATAAGAATAAAATGCTAATGTACAAGACTGACCATCCATGTGTTCACACCCTGAAGGGTATAAGGGCGGGAGTCTCTGCCCAAAAGGGCCGGACAATCCTAAAGACGACACAGGCAGCCACCTGGGGTGCCAACTTCTGGGGGGGGCTGACTTGCCAGTAAATATCATTGGGTGAAGAGCACTGGTATTGGTGCTCCCATAAGGTGTCTTGCCAGCTGGGACCAATACTGCTGCCCAAGAGGAGGGGGCACCATAAGGCGGGGGGATGTCAGGACGATTCCAAGGGCCCCCGAGTGACAGGGGGGCTAAAGAATTTGGAAAATAACTGGACTGGGGGGTCTTCGATGTCCCAAAGTCTCTAGCAATGTCCCTTTTCTTGGGCCCTTGTCAAGTGCTGCCCCCCCTGAATCTGCCATGGTGTCCCTGCCCCTCCGACACCCCTGGTGTTACATGGACGGCATTAGCTCTGCATGTTGTATGTCACAGAACATATACACTACCAGTTAAAAGTTTGGACACACCTACCCATAGAAAGATTTGTTTCTACTACAGGTATACTCTAGAACAATTATAAAGGCATTAAAACAATAAAATATCATATGTGGAATTATATAAAATTGTATTACTTGCCAATTTGATAGTGATAGTGTTTTTAGCTGGATTCTACTGAACCAGCATCAGAATGTATTCACTGTGACTTCTAAGCACTTATGTAAGTCACTCTGGCTAAGAATGTGTGCCAAATGCTGTAATAAATGTATGTACTGACCAAAAAAATATTAAACGTTAATTTGTTAGGGTGGGGCAGCTCTGTTTTTGGGAATCAGAAGGTTACTGGTTCAAATCCCATGGTCGGTAGTGTGACCTCACCACTGGGCCCTTGAGCAAGGCCCATAACCCCAATTGTTCCAGGAACCGACTGACCCAGCTGTCTCTTCCACGCCGGTTCCATGCGGCGGCCTCCTGGGATGCTTTCCCAGCTGTCCTGATGGAGGTGCCGCATGTGCTGAACACTCATTGGCTGCCTTTCCGTCACTCTCTGGTCAAACTCCTCCAAAACCATTTCTGCTGTGTTCGGGTCAGGTGTGCAGGTCATGTGATATGAAACGATCACTCTCCATTATAGATGGCTTGACGTCTCCAAACGTTTAACTAGTACTACAAGTGATGTAGTAAAATTACTGCAAACAACAGTCAGTCACGTTAAAAGCCGCCGGCCGTGTTTCACTACGCTGCCGTATGGGGGCTCTTGTGAGAAGCAGCACGGAGAGAAGATGAACAATGAGGAAGCAGCCCGGCAACAGGGAGGAGGGCGGGGCCTGCCGGAGACGCAGAGGTCAGAGGTGAATGCAGGGAAAGAACGCAGGAATGGAGTGAGGCGTGGGAGGAGGGGCTGGGGGGCTGGGGGGCTGCCCAAAGCATAAATATTCATGTCTGCTCACAGAGCTGCTTCTGTACTCTGACACCAGTCCAAATGTTTTGCACCACCAGTAAGACGTGCGACAGATGCTGAGGCCATGTGGCAGGGATCACACTGCAGTGCAGAGATGAATACGAATGACTGTTTTTTTCGTGATAAACTTCGCTGCATCTCACGGCACGGTACCATTACTCAGAGCAGTAATATAACTAATAGAACCAGTACAGTCCTACTAAGCTGAGCGCTCAAAGGTCACAAAGACATCATAATTGCGTTGATGTGCTTCTGACCCAGAATAGTAACACACAGGAGGCAAAAACAGGCTCCCTGAAACATGTTTTACTGCGTTATGTTGTTTTGAAACAGAAATACGTGGGCTGTTTGTCATTCTCCTGATTGACCTGCTGCTGGCCAATTGCAGTGAGTCGCTCCTGTTCCTGATACAGCACACGCATTGCAGAGACACCAAAACTGGGGTGGTTTCAAGTCTTCCCTTACATGTGTCCTGCTGTCAGCAGCACTGGGAATGGTCTCAATAGTGACTAAATCTGCTTAAAGCCGTGCAGCTTAAAAAATGAATGTCGCGGGTAACAGATTCACTGCTGAGGGTAATAAGCAAATTTGTTATTTAGGCCAAACATCCACAGTGAGTATCACTATATTTAGTTTTATGCTTTAACACATTTATGCAGTTATAGTTTTATCAAAGCCATTCTGGAAATTTATTACAAAATATTCCATCAGCAGTATTTGTCAGATATGGACCTTCGGGCATTAGCTGGTCACCTGCCTTGTGCATGTCGGGAGGAGAATAGGCTCTCATAAGGTACAGAGGTTTGCTCATCCCGTAGAGCTTCTGGAAAATAAATCTACAAAGAAATTATAATATTTATACTGTGTATACAAGCCGACACAAACCAGTTTGGTTCATTGAAAAGGAAACATTGTCTGCTGCAATACAATGCAATGCACAGTGATGAATTTACAAAGTATTAACAAGATATGTATGCTCCTACATTATAGTGTAATATAATAATTATGTAATATAATAATTAAATATATTATATTGTAACTTAACATTAGCAGATCTCCTAGGATACACTTATTCACAAACTCAAGGATTCACTGAAACGTGCAATGAATTGTATCCATTAATCTCAAAACCAATCATCTTTGATGTTTTCACCAGTGGAAGAAAAGGAAATACTCTAACTCTGGAACTATGTTTATGCAATCATAATACAGCGGAAACCGCTTGTGATGATCATGTCTGTGTGAAATTGATCACTATAAGCAGATGATCTTTATAACTGATTTTTTTCTTCTTGTCTCAGGCAGATTACCACCTAACTGACATGTATTTATTTATATAAGGTAATAAAATAGACAGCGTCGCTATTTACGGAATTTTATTATTTTATAATTTTAATGTATTGATTTCTAAATACAGTACAGCTGTACTAATTAGTACTGTACTAATTAAATTACTGAACTGTGTATAATTCAAATATGCTATAATTCAGTAAAGTACTGTACATAAATATTCAATTCTATTTCATTTATACAGCACATTTTTGTGTTGCTTTGTCTCAAAATGCTTATTGTAATTTTACTGCTGTATTTTGGTGGCTCTTTTTTTGGTGGTTTATTATTATTATTATTATTTTTTATTAAGCTTTGATCAGTCTATATTTGTCATTGAGAGAAAATGACTTTCTTTTTCCCATCATGCTTTCTGTGCACGCAGCATTAGTCTCAGGTAGCTAGCCAGAAGCAGATGGGTTACCGCAAAATAGGGCAATCAAAGTAAATTAAATAAAATAATAATTAACGCAGTTTTAATTTTTTGGTATGCGGTCGTGTTCAAAAAGACCCAAAATGAACACTGTAGGCAAACTACATGATTACTATTAGCAAATTATTTAAACATTATTTCTACAGGAATGATTCTGTCCCCAGATTTTTTATCCACATAAGCGGTTGACCACTATAACCATGATCACTATAACCGTGATCACTATAAATGGTTTCCACTGTAGGGTTAGGGTTAGAGGAGCCAATTGCAGGGAACACCAAGCTGAGGAAGAAAGACACACAGGGTCTTTGATAGAAAACAGTCCCCCCTAGAAAGCTGAACACCCAACCCTACCGGCAGGAGCCAATATTGCTACCCAGCAGGTCACTGTGCCACTCTACCCAGCAGGCCACTGTGCCACCCTTCCCAGCTTTTTCAGTATGAAATAATTCAATCTATTCATCTTCCAGCAGCTTTTCCAGTATAGCAGGGGCCTGCAGCCTGTCCCAGGCAGCACAGGGCACCAGGCAGGGGAACACCCCAGGCAGGAAGCCAGCCATCAGTGCAGACACACCCTCTCTCAGACAATCACACACTAAGGGCCTTTTACAGATGGCAATTATCCTGAATGCACGTCTTTAATCTTTAGAAGGAAACCAGAGGGCAAAACCACCAGAGGGGGACATACAAGTCCCACATACACACAGCGGGGGCAGTATTCCAACCCCCTATCCTGGAGATGTGAGGCAGTTACCAAATAATTCCTCTTGTCATTTCATAAAATCAATGCAAAAATACAAGTCAATTGTATTTACTGTTAGTTCAGCATCTGCAATCTAAGCACTCAATCAAGTTACTGAAGACGAAAGCAGAAAATTAACACTGCAAATAAGCTTGATGCACTCTGGCCGCAGCCCTCAGGTACGGTGAACACGGATTCAGCTCAGAAATAGAAACAGTCAAGCGAAGAAAGGGATTTTAGGAGTGCTGACCACTGTACATTACACACCGAACATGATGATGTCAGCAACAAGAGTTATGAACCTGAATATTCAGATAATGAGCTAAAAGCCTTGGATCTTCTGGCTCCTGGAAGGCTGATGTGAAGATCTACCTCCGTCTGAGAGAGGTTCTATGGTGCAGATGCCCTGCCTGATTCCTGTTTGATCTGAAAGGCTTCAGTTACTCAGGAGCGGAGACGCTACAGACTCGCCTAACTAGCCAGGACATGATTATGTGCTCGTTGCCTCAGCTCTGTGTCATATTGAATTAGCAGATAAGTGGATAAAATGTAATGAACAGATACTGGTCACTTTTTTCAAGACAGCCCTCTCAATCGATTATCTGGTAGACATCTAATGTCCTTGAGTTACTGCCTCCATTTTCAAAAAGAAAAGGAGACAGAAAATGGGAGAAAAGATAATTGCACTTGCAGTATGACATTTTCTGATAAGAATAAAGTTTGTCCAAAGCACAGAGATGGTTCATCACAGATCCATAACACACCCCCTTCATCTAACCCCAAACAGGACTTCTATTGTGAGGGGGTGCATAAAACTGCTCTGCATGCCATACTGTGTCCTACAGGAGGTTGGACAATAAGGGACAGTGTCTTGGTGACAAACGACCGTAGAGCGATTTCGCATCAGTGTCAACGTGTCCGGGAAGGAGCTGCGAGAGGGTCTGTGCTGCACATGTGGTGACGCCACTGGTTCCTGTGATGGTGACACGGTCTCACTAGTCCCTTGGAGGGGGTAGCGCTAAAAATCACTTACTCTAACTCATACATGGGGTCACGGGGGGTCACTGTCCGGATCACAAAGTTCACTAAATACATGCAATAATGTGAATGTCATCGACACACTCAGAGACAGAAGAAAGCTTACAGCTCAGTGGTTTACAACAGCCTTATACTTTTTTAAGCCGTCGGTTCACCACAGCTGTTATATACATGTCCAAAAATGGCTACTTATTCGCTTCCCATTCATTGACGTAAACATGCCATTTTTAAAATCGATGCGCACCAGTGTGTCAATATTCAGTCTTTAGCTGTTTTTATAAACACGCCTTAACTGTGAGAGAATGTAAGAAAAGTACTATATAATAATAATAATAATAATAAAAATATGTTTTGGCCTTTGCCGACATAGCCACCGGGATATCCCAGAATTATTGTTATTATTATTATTATTAATAATAATAGTAATAATTTGAGTAATATTCCATCAGATGCGAATCGCTATATTTTCTAACACTGACGGGTGAGAAATACAGGAAGGTGGGAGATCGATATACAGATATAGAGCCAGGAGGCAGCAAACACAGCTGCCGCAGGTCATGCGAGCTCCTCCCATACCTGTCTAGATAGGGAGGCATGCGGATTTCTCGTTGTATGATCCGGGCCTGAAAGCTGAGTGCATGCGAGATGTTATGTGTTCGTCTCAGTGTCATTAGGTAACGTGGATTCTTAGGCTTTGATGAGGGTGTAATGAAGCTTGCAGGGGGGTCAGGGAGGCGGTCGGCCTCCGCAAGCGAGAAGCTGAGTCAGCGGCCGGGAAATGCACCTCAGGCCCACACTGTCCCTCTGCATGTGCGCCGTACTGGGACGCTTTGCCTCGACATTAAAGCAGGGCCGTAAGTGGGGTGGTGAACAGAACCATGTGAGACGGAGATGGGAAGAAGGAAGAGAAGAGGGACTTTATTTAGGGACACGAGAGGAAGCAGGATGAAAACAGAATGAAACGAAAGACTAGTGGTTCTGGGACTATCATGGGAAAATACAAAAAAAGGGAACCTGCGGTGGGGTCATGGGGGGGGCTGGGCGAGTGTAGAATTTACTGCGGTATCAGAAAACAAAAGCTAACTGTCCACAGTAAAGGCAAGCAGGTGGCCTGAACATGTCGGCTTATTTTTTGATTTCACCCCGCCCCAGGACATCTTCACCGTCCCCCCCCCACACATTATTTTACCCTTTCAGTCCCACAGCTACCATTTCCTGCTGTCATCTGGTTTCCCTTATTCCATTACAGCAAAAAATTAATGCAGCATGATATGATACTGATCTGAGCAATTATCTACTTCCCATCATGCACCACTTTCCTACTGGCACTGGTGTCACGCAGCGTGACAACGCCTTAATAGACAGGAAGAGTGTTCCCAACGGGAGTTTGAGGGGGAAAGGGCCTCCCCAGGCATCAAACCAACACACCAATCATGACACGGAGAGACTCCTTGTGGTTCCTGCTGCAGGTTTCTGTGCCATGTCTGCCTGGATGCACCCAGCTAAACTGTCCATTGAGTAGCAGGGCTTGTCCTGACCTCTGCTCTCTCCAGTGTAATGAATGAACCATTGGTCAAGACAATGGGATCACCATGATTTGCTTTTTCAGGATGCTGGTTTTCCGCAGATCCACCAATGTTTGCTTGGACAACTGAAATACGTGGGACAGATGGTATTAAGAACAAAAAAACAGTATCTTTATAAACTGCGGGATGCTCATTTAATGTGCCGGCTCCTCATTTTACCGCTGACATGCGAGACCAGCGCTGAAAAAGTGGCGGCTGTGAGTCTTCTTTGTGAGCAGGGGAAGCTTACTGTGGATGGCAGAGATGTACAGGGGAGACCCGCTTTTGTAAGGGGCAGCCCTGCACACGTTTAACTGCCGTTATCATCGTCTAGAGGAAGGAGGAGGTGCTTTCCACGGCAGCCAACGGGAGCAGGGCGGCAGGAAAAGAACAGCCCTCCTTTGGCCCCTCCCAGTGGAGCTGCCACATTGGCCCAGCCTGCACACCTACCCCCCTCCCCCACAGCAGATGAGTAGCGATGCTCACCTGTGCGACGCGTAACTGAATGGGCGGAGCCAAGGCAAGGCGTGTTACGGACTGACTGCAGAGCCAGATAAAGTGCTCTTTATTAAACCGCTGTGACTTCAAATCAGAACTGCACTGCTCATCTGCGCAGACAGAACAGATCATAAGGCAGCACAATATAGAGAGCAGTTTTGCCCCCCCCCCCCACAATGAATGACAACGGAAGCATGTCCGTCAAAACAGCACCATCTGCTGGACGAACAGCCACACAGCGCTACATTCAGATGCGACGCTCATAGCCTCATCCTTCAACTGCCCTTGAACGCTGTCTGGACACCTCTGCGGTACTGCGCATGATTGCAGCACACAAAGGACCCCAAGGAATGTTTGTTGCGAAGATAAAACGAACGAGAATGGGATGAAATAAATACGTTTTTTTTAGAAGAGGGATCTGTAAAAGGATTACGCACATGCTGACAGGGAGAGATCATTTTAGGTGTTTACTCATTCTGGACATGCATACATCTGCCTCCACCCTCCTCCCCCTCCCCCTCCCCCTCCCCCCCCCTGGGACCTTTATCCTA
>JAABNX020000038.1:2703751-2727923 GCA_015163995.2 Mormyrus lacerda
AGTTATTTCTGTGACCATTGTGAGTTTTTCTTTCATTGACTGAAGGGTACCAACAATTTTGTCCACGTGTGTAACTGAGTAATTCTGTAAAATGACGTTCATCTTTGTACCTTGGAAGTGGTTTGTGCTACAAGGTTGATGTGCTGGTGGAGGTGGCAGGAACGGTAATTTCCATTTTCTGTTAGAAGTATTCCCGCTCTGAGAGAAAGTCGAGGGACGTTTCCTCAGTGGACAGCTGTCCAACAAGGCAAATCGCTTCTTACGTCTGGAAGTACATCAACAAAATACAACAAATCGGTTCTGTAAATTAACCCAATACATCAGAATTGTCATGTGTGACTTACTCACAAACTTCTTTACTTACATGGATTTTCTGCACGATTCATTATCAGAATTTAAATCCGAAGTATCACAAGACGCGTTCCATTTTCGAACAACCTTGTCCAGAGAATCTATACATAATTAGAGTCAGATTAAGAGCAAGAATATGCACCCTGGTAAGTTTAAGTGAGCTCATATTCACAAACACACCCCCATCCCGGCAAATGTTTCAGGTTAGATGCCCCTTATTCATAAGTAAACGTTTTCAATATTTGACTGGTCATAATCATGTTCGTAACTTGATACTCCATATTTTATGATGATCGTAATTAAAGCACAATGGTATGTATATGTGACAAAATACATATTTTATTTGAAAGGCCATATCAGCAAGTGATATTCACATTTTATCACTTTATTCTTTGCGATTTAAACTGGAGTACCTGACTGATAAAGCACCTGAGCCCGGTGCTGTGTCCATCCTGCATATTCATTTGGGGTCTCCTTTGCTCGGACACACCGAAGAAGTTTTGTCTTTTCCGTGTGGGGAGGCCACCACGAGAGTCCGTCTCTGTACCAGTCCCCTGCCACTGGACTTGTAGTCCCCTCATCCACGAACTCAACAAGTAGGTACATTCCTAGCAATAGGGAACAGGCACTGCCACTTACAAAACAGGATAGGAAAGAAGAGGATGGGGGAAAATTCTAATGGAAAAGTATTTTTTAGCTTGTGGTAGTGGGACAGAGACTGATTTGTCCTTTTACGGCATAACGAATGTTTTTTGTTGAACGTCTGACAGTTTGCAAAATTCAGTTGTCTCTGAGAGCTTGTCCAATAAGTAAATTCTAAGAGTGGTGGAAGTAAGAGGGTATTCAAAGAAGGAATCTTGTTGGGGAAATAGGCAGTAAGCAATGAAGGTATTGTTCCCATGTGTGAAAATGTTTATCATTCTGGCAACTTTGTTATCTAGGTAAACATACCTGTTGGCAAAATTTAATTTTAAAGAAAAATCTTCTGTTCTCACTTCATGAAACTGATTAACAGGCAGGAATAATTGGGGAAGATGTTGCTTGAAGAAACCTATTCGATTCCTGCCTTTAGCTGTAATTTGGGGCCTCTCTGACAGTCTTCGCACCGACTGACAGAGTGGGCTGCCTGGTTTTCGACTAAGCCTCAATCAGATAAAGAAATCATTCATATTTAAAGGCACTGAAATCTTCAAGTACACCATGCACTTTAACATCTTGTGCTAAGTGCACAAGATTCTGTACATTGTAGGACATGAATTTTTCACCACAGAGCTCCCAAAAATGGTTCACAAATAAAACTAAAAGGTTTTCAACATAAGCAAGATTTTAGGTTTTAACCAGACTTTTGCTGGATAAAATAAATAGCCCGACGAAAAAGTAAGTTGTGGTACATTATTGGGTCAAGTGTGCCCTTTAAGGGCCAGAGTAAAACAGAAACTGCCTGAACTCTGTAGCTTTCCATCTGTCCAGCTCTCTGAGACCTTGGCCTTCATGAAAACTCCAGAGGAACATGTTTCTGGAACTGTGTGAAGCTGTATGAAAACATGTCGACAGTTGAGGCAGGCAGCCTGCAGAACGAAGCCACCGCATCAGCAGCAAAAAATATCAACTCGTAGTAATTCGTGGGCACGATTTAATCACTATAACCAGAGAGCACGAATTAGTAATAGATAATATTTTTTTCTACAATGACACCTAATGGTCTCCGTACTTTGCCCTAACTTTAAATGCAAAACATAAAATACACTCTTTAGAAAATATAACTACAAACATATGGACCACAAGATTAGAAAGATCGATAAAATCTCTCATGTTAGGTGTGCAACACGCTTATCCTTTGTAATGTTAAAGTGACCATTCAAAGAGCGAAATGCACATTGTTATAAAATACTACAAACGCGTATCCAGACGAAAAAGTTGCATGGTTGCATAATAATATCTCTAATGTCAGGTGTGCAGCAAGCTTATCCTTTGTAATGCCAAAGTGATCATTCAGTGACAGTGAAATGCAAAATGTTATTTCATGACAGGTGCATATACAAATATGCACGTACATAAAAACATGTTTCACGTTCATTTATCCCCTAAGTCTGAATTGCCATGCTCTTTTCTCGGGGAAGGCGGACAAAAAACCCGATACTCACACTTCGCTCTTTAATCGCCGTGCTGCTTGAGGCTGCCCGATCGGCGGTCCTAGCCCGATGTGCGGACGCATGCGCACACTGGTGCCCGATCTGCGAACGCATGCGCACACTGGTTTTTCGTATACGTCACTATTTGATCTGTATACTGACTGTCTGGCCGATAGTCGAGCGCGTGTGCAGTGCGCCGACTTCCGTAAACGACTACCCGATTATGTTTTTACATTACAAAACTTTACATATTTGACAGATCATCATACAGTAATTGGTAATCATTGCTTTACTCACAACTAAGACGAGCGCAGACAATAATGCATTTTTAGAAAAATGGAATGCAGTGGAATGTCATTCTAAGCGAGTGTATGGTACAATTTCTGCTCAGAAAATGTTCAAATGGCCGCATACATATTGAATATCACTAATAACAGTTAGTTGTTGGAATATACATAAGTAAATGAATCAATATTCACCTAAAATAAGTTCAACTGCAATATTCCCAATGAACAGACTGAAAAGTGGATGTTGATCCTTTTGTGGACTGTGTCTTCAATATTTAAATACTGCCCATAGTGTTTTGTATGCTGTGTATATTTAACTAACAATACATTTCCCATACGTTTTGTCTTGCACTGAGTGTCCATGTTTAAAACTCTGTCAGGGCTGCTTCTTCGAATCTCGGCTCCTCACGTTTTCTTTGCTGTATTTAAGCTGCGGGAAACTATGGCCCTCCCTAAATGTGCTTATAATGTTTTTAGAAGTTATCAAGATCTTCATAGTGTAAACAAAACAAAATCATCACTGTGTCAACCTGAAATGGTGCAATATATATAGCTCAGGTGTATATAAGGAATTAAACATTGAGAGAAGAAATGCAAATCGAAGCAATACAAGAATATAATAAAATATTATGTCATTAGTGTGCAGATAGCAGTGGTAAGTTCAAGATCAATTTATCTTCCGGTTGTGTGCAACTCATTTATTGTGGAAAGTGAAGAGCAAAAACACTATGAGGGTAGCCAGTACTTGCTTTATATATAAATTATTTATTGCAAATAGTGTAAAGTAAAACAATTCTTTTGAGAAAAGAAAAAAAAAACACTTAGAAAAGTGAAAAGCAATAACAAAAATGTACAGTCCTTCTGCTGTGCTGAAGACCAGCAAGGAACAAGTTCTCTGCTTCCTGTGTGGACACACCTGTCAGCTGAGCTAGAGCACGGATGATGGACTAAACAAAACAAACGAAAATGCATTATGAAACAATGTTGCACTAAAATCATGTAAACTAGGTTGTCATTGTATTTCAGTGAAAGAACTAATAGGCCATTAAAAGCAAATATAGTACAAGATACATTTATATGGGAACCTTTCAGATCTGTAGGGTGACATGACACAATAAATTACTGGTCAAAATAAAGCTTTTGTTATGTGCGTCAGTGTTTCCACTGAATTTGTTTCTGTCTGTGGATGTACTGAGATGCAGAGACTTATGCAGGGCTAAAACAAATAATAATAGTAAAAGTTAATAATCAACATAAAGAATTGCATGGCAATTCATTAGTCAACACAGTGGACTCCAAAGTCATCAAGATGGAAAAAGACATTTTTAACAATAATATAAAGTAAAATAACCTAAATTTTGGAGGAATCGATGTCAAATTTGACACAGCTGCAGAAACACCAGTGCCTCTATACAGGAACTTTTATGCAAGAAAACTATACAGATTCAATAACAACACATATACCGGTACCTAACTCGATTTTGCAGCATATGAAACATGCAGATATAGGTGAGAGATCACTGACTACTTCTCTACCTACATGCTGTGTAGCTGGTGTCGCGCATGATCGGACAGCCACAGCCGTGCAGTCAGTATACAGGTCAAATAGTGACATACATGGGAAACCAGCGTGCGCATGCGTCTGCAGATCGGGCCAAGACCGCAGATCGGGCAGGCGCACTGCTTCATTCATTAACAGAAATGCAAGGTCGCACGCAAAGGACTTTGTGTGTTGCAAGCTGAGGCTTTTGGCACTTGTAGTTTGAAAAGGGCGGCAATTATACTCTTTATCAAATGGAAGAACGTTTTGCCTTTCGGTGATACTGTAATTGTGAATGTCATGTTCAGTTATATATATCAGTCCCCTGTCTGATAAAATTGTGGGTCTTTTTCAATTATTATCGTGCAGCATTAATAGGCCTAATTTCCGGAACATTGCAACCAGTTCAAACAATGTACAGGGACTTGACAAACTGTGTGATTTGTGACATTTAAAAAGAAACACGATGCAACTGAAATATTATTTAACAAGCAAAGGGAGAAACCGTCAAAAATGATCACGGCATATGGCAGAGAGAGAAAAACAATGGAATAGTGGGGCAATGACTGCAAATCTTACTGACAGGAATTGATGGACACTGAATTGTTGCTAAACACTATAAATTGTGCCCTCAAATATTAGCAGAGAACTGCATCATCATCTCAGTGACCCATCGTTAACTCAAAATATATATTACGAGCATCACAAAGCTGGAATTTACAGCAAGGCTGGCATTCGGGGACTGCTTGTATTGAAGGCCAGTGCACAGAAAGGTATAACCTTATGCAAGGAGAACAAACCCTGGAGTGCTGAGCAGCGGAAAACAATACGGCCTGATGAGTCGCATTTCATTTGCGTAAAACCAGACCGGCTTGTGGTTGGAGGAAGACAAAGGAAAGGACTGCTTCAACGAACAATGTCTGCTGATATGAACAAGCAGGGAGTCATTAGGTCCAGTGTCAGCCCTGCATGGCCGTCTAACAGCCACTTTAGAGAACCGTGTGCAGCCTGTGGATTCCTCAGGATATTCTCATATGATAATATGCCCTCATACATAGTATCAAATGTGGTGTGAAAGATTCCTACGTCCTTCAGTCCAAAAAATAACTGGAGGCATCTTCGCAAAGGATCTTCCAACATCTCACTACATTCTATGTTTGCATGGCAGCATTTCAAAGATAGAATCTGAAGGTAAAAGGCTGCCCGACTCCTTATAAGGTGCTTAATATCGATAGAAGCTTTGTCCGCCGCCGTATGAGTGAGTCTACCAACAAACTGCGACATGTGGATCAAAAGGTTGAGCATTTAGTATTGTGATAATCTCTTGCCTTTATGATATTTCAATACGAGAATGCTACAAAGATACAGGCGATGGTTACTGCATGTACACAAGTGAGTGATTAGTGCCACAATGGGAGACTTGCACACACACACACACACACACCTTACAGAAAGTCACAGGTTCACTGTAGCGTTTTATCTTTTAATTCATAATTACATTTAGTATATAACACAAACTATTTTACAGGTAGCGCAGCTTGGGAAAACTCGAGAACATCAACAACCACAACTGGAAGCAAAGTATTAAAAAAAAATACAAGCTAACAAAGCAGCAGTGTACATTGCAAATAGAACTAAGAAACAAAAAGGGGGAAAATGTACAAATAAAATTTACAAGATTGATAACAATGAGCATCGTTGCTCATATATACAAAAATTTGCAGAAAGCTGGAATGGTTTTAACCTGCTTGTATTTTGGATTCTTGTGATGTTCCCATTGAGGTGACTGGATCACGGCGTTGGACAGATGTGTGTCGAGGCCCTTTCCGACCATTAGAAAGTCTTAGTTTTAAGACTGTTCCTTTTTCACTTCGCAAAAAAAGAAAATCGAGAATAAATAAAATTTAAGGTGTCTGGCTTTAGACGTAGAAAAGTCGTACTCGGGAAGTGCTTACAAGGAGCTTGTCGTCGTAGAACTTTGTTTCTATCACGACGTTACCACTGAGGGGGAGCAGGAAAAAGACGGCACAATTAATAACCTCTTAGCAAGCAGCGTGTAGGCTTTGGTATACCGTCCGATTACTGCTACATTACTATAACACATCATCATAGCAATTAAGTTTTCAACGTCCGACTGGTTTCAGGATATTGGAAATAAAGTTAAAGGCAACTTCTGGAAATCTGGAGCTAGCAGTTGACTTCGTTTTGACTGGGGTAAGCGTCAGTCAGAGAAGATTAGCAGAAACGGGGCGGGACACTCACGTTAAAACATTGGCGGGCATCATCTGTGACTCTGGTGCGGCTTCTATTAGAGACTGCCACGTGTTTGTGGAGTTGGGGATGACAAAGCCAAACTCAAAGAACCACTCTGCAGGAAAGGAGGGAGAAAAAGCAAAGCCTTGTCTGCAGACATCCCACATTAATCTCACATGTCTTGCCGCTTTTGCAGGCGAAAATCACCTGCCAATGTTCAGACAGTGCTCGCCTTGACAAATCCGGTACACTGCCTGCCAAAACACCACAGAACTGAACTGCATCAAAGGGGGACAAGCCTACCTTCTAGACACTGGCCTTTAAATAAAACCTTTTGTTCCAGACGGAATTTTTCCAGCTTTTCTGATGAAGAGAAATTCAGCTCTCGGGAAACGGCTTTGCACTTTAAAATCTTTTTGGGAACACGAGCTGAAAGCACAAAAATATGCGAAAAGACGGCATTTACGTCAGCAACCTTTACAGGAGACACACAAAAGTAATGCTAAAGAATTAAACTGACACATCACCTTCTGACACATCACCTTCTGACACATCACATTCTGACACATCACATTCTGACACATCACATTCCTATACATTTGACCTTAATGTATCCATGATTCTACAGTAGGCGATGTGATTAAGGGCTTTCTGTAGCACATTTGAGAAAGTTCATCCTGAATTGCGCCAACACATACAGCTTCATAAAAAGGTAAACTGTACTCTTATGACTAAAAAGTGGCCAACATTTCAGGAGATGAGGCAGAGAGACCAAAGACCCTTGTGCAGGTATGACGCACCATAACAATCGTAACCAGTAATAATTCAGCAGCAAAATCATTATCGATCCACAGACACAAAGGCCTTTAAGATATTCTGAGTCTGCTGGTGTCACCACTTTACTTTCAGGCTTAGAGTGATGACAGCAAGTACCTCATGACTGAAAGCGTGCTAAAGCAGGAAGTCATTTAGATGACAAGAAACAATCTCCGCTGCAAGAGAGGACGGGGCGGGGGGGTCTTGTTGCTCGACTCTCTTTAAAACCCTCCAGTCTCACTGGGAGAACCCATAAAGGAATCACTCTCCTGCACCCTCTTTAAAATCTTTTAGAAAACTGCTTGAATTTTTTATTTTTATTTTTTAAAGTGTTCACCTTCGTGCTCCACCCCTGGGAGAGAGAGGTCCTCCGTCCCCTGCCAAAGAACCTTCCCAGTCTCCGCGTCTCTTAGGTTCATCCAGTTCCTGTTGAGGAGACTTAAGGAAGCTGGGAATTTTGAGGCAATCGCTGGACATAATGAAACACTGCACAGAGTTAAGGTGCCCGTATATGTGAAATAAAATTGACGGAATTTTAACAATACGACGCTGTATGAGCGGCGATCACCTTTGCAGCAAACTGCCCGAGCAGGAGCCCCAAGGAAAAACCTCCATTTGTTCTGACCCCACTGACTGTCCGCGACGGACTGACATAAACGTGACGCTACAGGGTCGGTCAGCAGGATTAATCATACAAAAATCGGCATGCTTTGCACTGCATTGCACTTTAAATATTGTAAACTAACGTGTACTTCAGTTAATAGTAAGTTTTGTAACCGTGTAACGCTTGCTGTGGAGTGCGTGTTTCATTAGCGTGCGGCCATGAGCGTCGTGTAAACTGTTGGCTTCCCTGTTAGCAGAACAATTGTGCAGAGAGAGCAGCTTCCATTTTAAAAGATCTCTCATCTCCTTTATTGAAATGACTCTCGCACTCACCACAATGCGTTTATTTCAGCTCTCTATGTGGGTCTGCTGCATCAAAAATATTCTGTTCCATCCAGGGTTGTGGTGTGGCACAGAACGAACAAGGTGGCTGTCGCTTTAACTACGTGACAGATAGCTCCTGCCAAAGTGTTCCAGTTGGGTTTGTCTGGATGTTATTTGAAGTATACGGCCAGCTTTACGCGTTACCCCCATCTAGCAGGTGAAGTCAACTCTGCCGGGAGGATTCACCCATTGCCGAGATCCCCAGGTATGAAACCAGCCAGAATATCTGGTGCTAAAGGAGAGAGTTCAGTGAAACTCCAGTCTCAGACCTGCCAAAGGCCTTGACACGTCCAGAAAATAAATTGACATGGTAAAGGAGACCACCTCACACACTAGCGGCAGGCACTGGAAAGAGATCCAACCAAAGCACTGAAACGAAAAACAAGAATCTGGCGTGAAATTAATTTTCCCAAGAAAAAGCCAACTTCAGAATCACAGCAAAAAGCCAAACCCAGAAACACAGCCACTACAACGCTCCCCAACTGCTACTCAGACAAGGATAAAGAGAAGAGCATGCGGACTGAGCTGCTGCGTCGCACGAGCCGCCATCGCTTGTTAGTCGCAGCGGCTTGATTTAGGCAAAGTGGAGGCTTGAAGAGGGGACAGCTGCATGTAGCAGCAATGGCCGGGACCCGCCAGACCCCAGCAGTCTTGCCATGAGGAGCGAGGAGAGCCCTTCAGCTCGCTTCAGGCAGAGCCTGGCGCCACTTAGACACTCAGTGTCACCCACAGCTGAATGGGGCACCTCAGGGCGCTGGTGCCTCAGGACGCTGGTGCCGGAAAGTGAGCGTCAGCACTCAGCCGGCTAAAGAGGATCCCCCAACACCCCCCCCCAGCACCCCCCAGCCCCCACCTTCTGCTTCTGAGCATCATTCATTTGCTGCTGACATAATCGATGGCTGGGAATTCTTACTGATCCATTTATGTAATTTATGCATTAGTGTTTGAAATTTCCTGTTGTCTGTATTAGTCTTGCGCTCGTGCAATTTCTGTTCTAAGCTCTGCTGTGGCGCCGACATCTCCCACTTTGGATTAATAAAGTGTGTTTGTATGTGTGTGTGTGTGTGTTTAGGGTCTACTGTGGGACGAGTACAAAGACCCGAATGAAACGGTCTGTTTTACACTAAGTGAGGAACATTTAATGGAAGTGTAGTCAAAAGTTCCAGGATTACATTTAAAAATTTCTATTTCCAGATGTCCAGCAGAGAAAGTCCAGCACAGAAAATATCCCGAGTTGAGCCAATCAGTGCTGGTAAATGACGCATGCATTTTCCCAATATAAAGAGAACATGTGGAGCTTTCATTCTCCGGCCCTGACAGTGATGAACGGAATATTGTGTTGCTCTTCTTCCAAGGCCAACTCTGGCTAGTTACAGGTCATTTACTGGATACTTAGTCAGGATGCACTCATGCCTAGTTGGCCTCCTGACAGTTGCATGCTCCAGGCTCTGCTTGTACGTTACTTTGGACAAAAGCATCTGCTAAATAAATAAACAAATGTAAATGCGATGCATTTATGAAGTGCAGGAGTGTGTGTGTGTGTGTGTGTGTGTGTGTGTGTGCGCATATCTCCAGGCAAAAGCAACATTACATTATCCTACTAAGACAAAACATTGTCTTATAAAAGTGGTGGACAAACAACTTTGCATCCCATCATTTTAATGAACGTCACTGCATTTCCCTGTAGTTGCCAGTTTTAAGACAAAAACGATTAGCAAATAATTAACGAAGATCATAAGCAGTGAATACAGTTGCTTTGGTACATTCGTTACCCTGAATTTACATGAAGCTTGCAAGCTCAGAGAAATGATAAGAAATATGAGCATTTATAGTGAACATGTCCAGCATGAAGCCAGAGTGACTCACTGGGGGTTAAGATCAGAAGAAACAAAATCTATTACAAGGACTCAGCATCTGCCAGACAAAGGCAAAAATGACATTATACAGGATAATATTTGCCTTCAAGTGCCATCACTCTAGTAAATATGTTTTAAATCTCACATTAAAAATCTGTACGGAAAATTCCTTAGATCTAAATTATACCCACTGCAGAAGAGAATCAATTGAAATAATCAGCACCACAAACAAGAAGTCTCTTTCATCAAGTAATCGACATCCTTGACTACCGGGAGAAAGGAGTAAGTTCTGATTTAAAAGTAAAAAAGAATAAAATTTAATGCACGTAATGTACACGATGCCCCGTTAAGACTCAAACTGGTCCATATCCAGGACTCTGTAGCTGGTAGAACTAGAGTCACGGCCCTTAATACAATAGCCTGAGCTTGTGATATAGAGGCCACGCCTTCCGGAAGCGTGACACGCCCAAAGCACCCAATTATCTTAACCAATGGAACAGAGCCATTCCCAAATCCATTCTGCACTTCCGACAATCACCTTAAAAAATACGTCTGGCTGGAGAATCGCTAATGAAACTTCCTGCAGACTAATTACCTACATAACCGCCTCATTTTTCATTAAGATTAGCACAAACCAAATGGCAGCCAGAAAACCGGGGTGGGGTGGGGGCATTTAAGTAAAGACACTCGCCACTGTTGCAGCAGATTACTGGAATATTACTCAACTGCTCTAAAAATAGCAGAAGAGACCTGATACCGAAGCAGTGGCACACACACATATATGGATAACAGAGGTAAATTATGTGGCAAATATATCAGGGGGTTACAGGTTAGGAAACTAATAAGCACATTCTCCAGCCAAAGAGTGCGCCAATGAACGTCACTGCGTTATGATATTACTCCAATAATGTTACTCCAGATGATTCCTAAAACGTAATGGTTCACTTGTACCAGTCCAACTGACACAATCATTTAAATTCAATTTCAACATACTGTTTGAAATTAGCAGCGACAGATGTCTGCGGAGTGAGACCTACCAGGGCCACCACATTGGCAGGCCGGGGGCCGCCGCAGGCAGGGGGCCCTTCCAGCACCAGGCACGCGCTCTCCCGTAATTAGTCCACAGAGCAGAGTCTCCATCATCAGCATCATGCCTGGAAAATCACTCTTAAAAAGTAACCATCTAGAAGTGCAGAGCAGCCCATTCTGAAAGGTCATCATGCTAATATGTCAATTAAAGGAAAATTTACGTAGCTCAGTAATGCTACCAGAATTAGGCTACAACATACAGTCACGGCAGCAGGGACACCTGTGACTGGAATTTGTAGTAAATGTTTATGTACAGATATAAGAAACACATGCACCGCGGTTTACGGCTATAGAACTCGCTTTCTCTTATTTAAACCATTTTTGCCTCCAGCTCTGTTTTATGTGAATGCCTCACTGTAATTTTATATTCCGTTTATCACTGTTTTCTTGCACTATAACCAACAAGATCATAATTTCATCACAGTCTGTGACCCATGGATCATACAGTTGAAGATGACAGTGAATGTTCTTGGACCTGAGTTGTATAAGGTAGACACACAATGCATACAAGATACTACAACAGAAAACTGATCATCAGCATTATGGACATTTGTACTTTTCGTCATAAACCTCAGAGTGAAATCCAAAGAGCTCTAAGCTAGGCATGGCTTTGGAGCGAGATCAATCCACCATCAGCGGTTGACTGAAACCACCGTTTGGCAGCCGGAAACGTTCAGGAAGGCCGTAGAAAAACCTTGCGGCACGCAGTGGTTCCTCACGGATTCTCTGGTTTCACTTCTGAGTGTCTGTTCTCTGGCTCCCGTTTCTAAGGGACAAGAGAAGGGCGAGCCGGACCCGCACACAAGGGAAGGGGCTCAGGACAGCACACTCTCCCCAAAGACCCAGAATGCATAGAGTCACGGAGAATGTGCACCAAGAGAGCAGACACGCCACCTCTGACTGCGGCACCGACACGACCCTCTGCGCAACTCACGCTCTCCTTATTCAGAGTGTTATTTAACATTCCCCAAGCCGACCGCATGCTTTGCGTTTTTTGCTGTCGTACATGTTAGACGTGAAAGCCGCCGCTATCACACTTCACACTGAGTGAAGTTCAAGGAATATCAAGTGAGGAAACAGCACATTTAAACGGTACTGAGAGATCTTGAAGAGAAGATAACATTTCTGCCTTTAACTAAGAAAGTCATTAAAGCTCTACAATCAACAGGGAACAACTGTAATTTTCTTTAAATGATCTTGGACTTGCCAATTAGCCTAGCACACAGCACTGTTGAGACCTTGTTTCCAGGTGATAAGGACAATAATGACTTGCTCTGGTTGAGGATTACATCGCTAGGTCTGGAACATTTGGCGGGGGTGTCAGGGGGTTACTGCAAATATACAGAAGCCCCTCCGCATGTGATGCGCTCGTCTTCCAACGAACCCATCATATGCTGAAAACATTGCAAGTCGAATATGAATGGCACTTTGTATGAGATGGTTACAGTCACAGTCGCGACAGAGACTGGGAGCACGGCTACGCGGATGCTGCGTCATCCGGCGTATCGTGAGTCGGGGACTAGATGTAAGCTCAAAGTTTGATGACTGCTGAATGTACATCGCTATTGCACCACCATAAAGTCGAATCATCGGAAAAGCGTGGAGCATCCGTACTGAATTTTCACTGCATGGGTTGGTATAATGACTGAGAAAACAAACACAGCCTTGTCTGAAGAAAGCTGACAGTCCTCAGATAGAAATTCCACACAAGTTTCATCACAAAATTAGATAAGCGAGACATTATTACCTGTCCTAAATACAGCGGTCCCCTAGTATCTGTGGGTGCTACATTACGAGACCTGCCACGGATAGCCAAAACCGCAAAAAACAGGGAACCAACCGTGCAGGCCATACATAACGTGCTTCTCATTAGCTTACATATGGTAAATCATAAATTACTCAGAATAAGACATTACCAGCACTGAAAATAGTAATAATATAATTCTGACATTTCAGCCTAATTCTCAAGAGATGAAAGAGCAATAAAAAAACATTATATCAAGGGATGAAGGAGCAATGAAAATCATGCTTTTTATACCCCTCAAAGGACAAGGGAACAAAAAGAAGACATTGGTATTCGCTTCACAATTCACAGATAACTGAAACCAAGGGGCTACTGTATTGTATATTCAAAGTAATAAAAAAGTATATTAAAAAGTATATTAAAAAGGATATAAAAAAGTATATAAAAAAGTATATTTAAAAGTAAAAAAAAAAACAAAGAAAAGGTATAGAGTAGAAAAAAAAGTATAAACTAGAAAGTAAATGCTGTACATGAACTAACCCATGAATAATACACAAGAATAGAATTATATTCATTCTATACCAGAGGTAGGCAACCCTGATCCAGGAATACCGGGATCCAGCAGGATTTCCATCCTACCTGCTCTCAGATGAACTGCACCTAATCTCAGGCGGATAGTAACTCATCAGGAAGGATGGAAAACCTGCTGGATCCTGGCACTCCTGGATCAGCATTTTGTACCCCTGTTCTGTACTATGACCATCTGAATTTTACTTACTTGACACTGTGCCACAACAATGATGCTAAGATATTCTCAGGAAACCAAGTCAATTCTGCTCTATAACCTTTCAAATAAATCAAACATCCAAAGTCAACAAATATAGAATACTATTATTATTTCATTCACTCAGAATTTGGATACATCCAGTTTAACACTCAAAAAATATATCCAACGGGCAGATTTACACGGTGCAATTTCCACATAACCTTACAGCAGCACTTAGATAATGAACATTATGTGCTACCTCTGTAATACCAATTTTTAAATGCATCGAAGAACCCTGCCAGCCAAACACCGGAGGCCGGCAGCATGCTGCACTGACCAGACTATTGCAGGGCGGCAAATCCCTGTCCTTGCAACCCAAGGATTTACGGAATTACGAGCCTAAAAAGTCAGCTTGCACTCCCTAAGGAAGGTCACCAGCACAAGCTGAAATCGGTGGCAAGCACCAGCCTTATTATTATTCAAAACGCATTGATTTACCACAGACTTTCAGAAAAGTTCCTTGGGGTTTCATGGGGAAAAACCAGGAACAATCATGCAGACGGAATTATTTCCATTTGTTGTACTGTATCTATTTTAAGAACGACAGCCCCCATTATGTAAACATTGCACGCATTATGGAAAGCTGTGCCTATTTCTTTGGAGAGCAAGTTTTCAATTTAGTGCGCCAGATCTAAAGATCAGTACTGTAATTTAAGCACACCATAATAACTACCATCAGGAAAAAAACAACACCTGAGATACAACGTATTTATGTATTAGTTTATATGTTTTAGTTCATATTAAGTCCACATTTAATGACATACGTAAACACCTTCGAAAACATAGCAAACTGCATGAAATAACAACTGCACCTCCAGAACGCATTCAAAGGGTCTGTCCTCTACATCTAGCTAGATTTCAATTAATCTCAGAGTAACAATTTCCAGTTCCACAAAGTAATCCTAGCTGACGTCTGTAGTTTCCTCGCTAGTGAACTGTCAACCCGGCGAACTCCTAAGACTTGCTGTATCGCAGAATCGCAGTAGTTTGCATCAAAGTTGGTTAGCCTGCCATGCGGATGATTTGCATAAAACTATTACTGGCCATGCATATGCGAAATGGCTTTCTTCATTGTGCTAAATATTGGATGCAATGCTGCTGCACATACCGACACCAACCAAGTTCTATGACTTCAGGTTAACCGACCAGTAATAACTGACAGCATCGTACACCACATTCGACCGCTACTAATGTACACAAGCTGCAGTTAGTGGCAGGCTAACTGGCTACACTCACAATAACAAATCGGTGAAATGCATAATACACTTAAGTCTGGCATGACAGGGCAGCCTGCGCAGTTCAGCACCAGCGCCGCGACGACGCGCTCAGCACAGCAAAGGATACAGTTTAAACCCTCTGAGAATCTCCTTGGCTCTGTCTTCGTTTGAAGACATACTTTCGCAAATGTCCAGCTTTCGCGAACAAAAACAAAAACTAAACAATTACAGCTACAGAAATAATTCAGAAAAAAGGACGAAACATAAACAACATAAAACAAAAGCACACCGATGTAGTGCTAATCTTAAAAGCGATACCCTTGCTGATCCCTTAATCAATCTACCCTAAATAGATTCCTAAAAGATTGACAACTAATTCGACCGGATAGCTGACGAGTAGCGTGAGGCCGAAAGAAAATCAGCCAATGAGAGCGGAAGGCGGGTACCATGGGAGGGGCTTACTTCGGCAGAGATGGGTCAACCCCAAGCAACCTGACGTACCTTAGATACGGCTGTATGGCAGCATGTAGGGGACAAACTTCATATCAGGATTTCTGCACCATAAATAATCAGAACGGATTTTATTGAATGTACATAAGCCATAAAATGTACCAAATATTTACTCGCGTTTAGCATGAAAAAAGAAGTAATTTCAATTCATCACAAGGTACGGCCATGCACTCTGAAATCATTTTCGAGATGTCAGTTAACGTAACTGCATATCTTTGGATCGTGGCAGTATTGAGAGGAATCCCCTGTGACATGCAGAGAAGATGCAAGCTCCACACAAACAGAGCAGAGGCAGGACTCAAACCCCTGTGGAGGTGTGAGGTAACAGTGTTGCTCATAAAATTATGAAACCTATTAGATAGACTCTCAGTTATCATAAGAAACGATCCTGAACTCAGTGGGTGCACCTTATCGCACAGCATGCAGTGACTTAGGCAATACGTGACACTGGATATTCCTCCAGAAAGTCATTTTTATTCCATGAAGATGGATGATATTGATCAGTTTGGCTGGATAAGTCTTTATTTCATTCAGCATATATAAAATTCTTCCATAAATAACAAAAATCTTTACATCAGAACTGTCCATTATTTCAACAAAAGTACCATGTCAATTTTGCTTTTTAGAACTGATATTGATGCAATCATTTCTTCTCACAAATATATTCATTTACTGATGTCAACAGTGATGGCTTGAATAATGTATACAATCACATTTTAAAGACTACTTTGATACAATAAATATCTCAAGATACGTCTATGAAACCTGCCAGTGTTTTTCTTTTTATCACTGTGTAGTAACACGTCTTAATATGTATCATCTGCTTGTCATTTGAGCCAGAATAATTTCAGTTAAATTTAGACACTGTTTTATAGTACTATCGTGACTGAAAATAGATCTGCCAGTGTCTGAATATTCCACATTATACCAGCCAGCAAAGCAGAGCACGCTGCCTTGCTGTCAATACAAACACTTTTCTGTCATCATGCCGTCAATCATATAATTGAATTTAAACTTTTATCCTCAAAACCACAATAGGAATCAGTATGTTCACTGGCAATATTCACAGTTCACAATTTTTATTTAAGTATCTTCTGAAGTCTTTCTGTTCTGTCAAACAAGACCAGGACATGGAATTCCAGGTGATCAGGTTTATGCAGGGCAAAACAGGGAAGGGCCAGAAGCCAAGAGTTGTACTTGTCAACGAATGAAGAGGGGGAATCTATAAGGAGCTTCACACGGGGAGGGGGGAGGTAGAAGGAGGGCAGGCGGGAGGCACGGGAAGGACCAAACGGACGGAACGTAACGTAACTGTGGGAAGAACAAAAAATTAAAGTGCTCAGTAGTGGCACGCCAACAATACCTCACTCCGCACTGCCGCACTGCACTAGAGAGCTCTACTGATTACTCCTAAGAGGAGTCAGCTGTGATGGCTGCCTCCTTGAGGTGGGCGTGACACGGTGCATAAAAATGTGTGGTTTTGCTCCCTGCATGCAAGTGGATGATTTGAGTAATTAAAGTTCAAATCCCTAATGATTTGGAAGCAGGGCACCACCTGGAACATAAATGGTCGCCATTTAGTTAATGTTCTTGACCACTGATCCAGATGTTGACCTGTAGGTGGCGCTGGACTGGGATGCTGGCAGACAACTGGGCATAAACCCAAACACCACCTGTGCAAGTGAAACCCTTACAGGGGCCAATGATCTTATTGAAAGATACAACCTAGTGATTCCATCACCACGATGGGAAGTTCAGTAACTAGAGGATCGGATTATGAGGAACGGAAGCCCACTAATGATTCCCCTAGAAGTTTATTATCTCAGCTTTGACTTGACTTTGAGTTAACTCGGATATAGATCCACACTAGATCCAAACTTTTAGTGTGTGAGTTTGCAAGCAACTTCGAAACAACACTAATAATTATTTAAGATATCTGTCAAAGGGTGTGACACATGTAACCCTACAGATCAGAAAGTCGCTGGTTCGAGCCCGGCCTCGGTACGTCTGTGGCTCTTAGAACAAGGCCCTTAACCGCCCCCCCAGCTCCCTGGGTGCTGCTCTGGGTGGCTGCCCTTCATCACTAGCTTGCTCTCACCTAAAGAGAGCAAGCTGGGGGTTGGCATGAAGAGAATTTCCCCATTGGGTTCAATCAATCAATTATACAAAACATCTTTACCACCCGCAAGTGTACTTATGATTTATGTGAACCTGAAGATACACAAACCAAGTTAAGTTATATTTTTTATTCTGTCTATAAAGTAATTTAACTGGAAGGTACCTGCAAAAAGATGCATCACAAGTATGTAATAGCCAGGTTTTACCATCTGGGGGCAGCACGCCATCACTGAATGTCCACGCAAAATTTGATTAAGATTCTGAAACAATATGGCCAAGTGTGCATTCTGGGATGGAGTCCAGGTGCCCCTGTGACCCTGTGCTGTATAAACGGTTGGGGCATGAATGGATGGATGGATGAAAAAAAAGCCAAGCTGCCAAAAGGTTTCAACTTACAATGTATTATACATGAGCTCTCTTGACAACAGAAGGCAAAGAAAGTTGCTAAGCTCCTCAATAAAACATTAAGGAAATGTAATTTTCAAACTCTGCCTTTTTTGTATTGAATCTGGAGTTTCATAGATACTTAACAATTTCTATCTACTGATTCTATAACATTTAATGTGAAGAAAAGAGTCTGCAAAGAAATGCAAAGTGTTTTCGCTCATGACATAAATGAAATATAATTTGATATTTGTTATATTTTGAGCTTTCTATATGATCATTGCTATATTTGCATATAAAATATTAGACATTTCTTGCATCGTGCTCTATAATAGAAATATTTTTTTTTTTGTCTAAATACCACTTTATATCTGCAGCTTTGCCTGTATTCTCTAAGCTGATGCCGGCTTGCTGTATCAATCCATATGCAGTGTCCCCTTTATTACAGTGGTTATCCCTATGTGGTACCAGGTAGGTAGTTTCTTCTCCAGAACCACTGCGAGTGCTGACAAGTTGTGCATTTGGAGCTGGTACCGTACCCGGTTGTATCTTTCTGTCCGCTTTAACAAATCTGCCTATTTTTCTCTGACCTCCGTCATTAACGAGGCGTTTTCAGTAACATAACCGCCACTGCATGTTTTCTGCTTATTGCACCATCCTCTGCACACTGTCGACACTGCAGCATGTGAAAATCCCTGTTGATGGCTGTTTCTTATATGCTGGAGTAACATATCCGGCAGCCAACCGTCATACCAAACATCCCTCGGATTATGTATTTTAGCTGTTTTGGTGCTTATTCCTAAAGCCAAAGTAAAAGCCAAAGTCTAAATGATTCTCTTGATGATGTTTGCATGCAGTAAATATTCAGTTGAAGCCACATGATTCGCTGTTTAGATAAACAGGCTAGTTGCGTGAATAAGCCGGTGTACCTAATACAGTGGCCACAAAGTGTATTTGTTTAAAAATCTTCCTGTATGTATTCATATAATCACATATCTGTTGTTTTAGTTGCTGGTGCTGCTTCACAGAAGCATTCCTAAAAAAATGTAGCCGTTCATCCATCCACCCATCCATCCATCCATCCATCCATCCATCTTCAAATTGCTTATCCTGGTGCACAAAAAGTACCACAAAGAATCACACAATTTCAACTCCTTACAAATACTTTTATTTTTTAATTGATTTTTTCCCCCAGTCTTGCGAACGATTGATGTGAACATTGATTTAAAAACGACAATTTTGTTTGTAGCGGTGGGTCTTGAACGGGTCCTTTTCAAAAGGGTCAAAATCAATAGGAATGGCAGAGTGTAGCCTATTGATGAACAAAGGCTTCAAGATTCTATGAACACATCTCTGTGAGTCAAAGGAAACAAAACCTTTAGCCATTCATTCATGTTCATGTTCCCTTTATTTATTTATCATTCATATTATAAAGCTGATTCTTAATTTGCTGCAGCCCCATTGGATACACATTGAGTTAAATGTCTCCTGTTGAGATAACTTAAGCTCTGCATTACATAGAAAATATCTCCTTTCCTTTGTAGGTCATGCTTGTACCTACCTGTAATTTAATCTGCCAAACCTGCCCAGTGTTACTTGGTACTGAACCGCCTGCCAGAACTATTTTAAAATTAAAATTAAATTGATGGCAGTGATTGATTAATGAAACTTCTTTCTCAGGGGTAATTAATGTGACTAACAGCATGTCGATAATCTGTCCTGAACCTTCCTGCCTTCAGAACACTGTGACATAGTAAAATTTATAACCATATTCATAATTGTACGGTTGCACCATACTATGCAATACAAAGGAATCAAATAGCTTCTGCACAAAGCTCTCTGCGATGTTAACATGTTCTATGCAGGCCACACAGATGAATTTTGTAATTTTCTTGCAAGATTTCTGCGTAGCTCATTGTACCTTTTGTAAGTTCAATGTTACAGACAAATATTGCACCACAAGCAAATAAATGAACAAGCAAAGAAAGAAACAGACAGATATTTTGCAAATATTAAAATGACGCTCTTCACCGAACACAAATATCCGTCTAGCTTATACAATACTAAAGCTTATGCTAAAAAAAACAAAAAAAGCAAATGCAGTCATTCACTGGAAGCTCTGTCTAGCTGGTCATTCACTGGAAGCTCTGTCTAGCTGGTCATTCACTGGAAGCTCTGTCTAGCTGCACTTATGCCTAGTTGGCTGTTTGACAACTGCCTGCTCCTGTGTACTGTCTGCTTCGCATGTACGTCGTTTTAGACAAAAAGCATCTGCTGAATAAATAAATGCAAATGTTGCACAAGGTCGCAGAGTCTGGAGCTGAGCCCAGGTAGCATGGGGCAGATGGCATAGGACCATGCCGGACAGGAAGCGCAAAATATTTCTGTATTTTAAGAAATGGAAAATTTTTGTACAATACCTCATAATGCATGATACTAAAATGAATGCTTAGTCACTAAGGCCAGATGCTATCCAAACGGTATCGTGTAAGCCATCCTTTCCAGTACCTTCAAAAATTTTGCAGATATTTTATGTTGCTGGAGCCCGAAATAAATTTCCGTAGGGACTAAATATGGTAAGAAAGGATCATCCTTTGTACTTGTATTTTTATTATAATTATTATAATATTATAATTAGTGGCCAATGTGTGAAATCCAAAACAATCGTGAATCCATAAACAAAATCCCCAGATGAAGGAAATAGGAGATTGATTCGCTTTTTTATTTTTAATGTCCCAAGAAAAATATAGGGACTCTGATTCTGACATTAACATACCAGAAGAAGCCTTCTCCAGGTATTATCATCGGAATGGCATTAACCTATGTAGCAACCAACATGAAGTAAATCCATCCATCCACCCTGGGATTCAGCATTACTGCTTATGCAGTGGCACGGTCAGCTAACAGCCCTTCAAGGAAGTGTGGAGGAGTGTCAACACTGGGCAGGCGTCCGGCAAGTCACGCAATCAAGCCATTCCACTCGCCCTCGAGGTTGATGGTGGACACCAGAAAACATGGAGCGATTTCAGCTGTAGGGAAAGCATGCGAAAAGTACACCGTGTGCTTTCGCAGTGAAGCCTCTGAACGACCAAGGGGCTACGCTTCACCAGCCAGCTGACAGGCCACCGCCTCTGCCTTCAGAACCACGGACAGCGACTGACTGTCACTGAAAGGCTGCGTTAACAGTCCAGCACCGCTTCTGTGGACATCAGGATGTCACTGGGACTCTGGCCCCAGCCCGTAACGAGGCATGACTGGCGAACACTGACCATTAGGTGGCCTGTGAGGACCAGAAACCTGACCTAGCAGCAACAGCACAGGAAGTGACTGTCTGGGAGGAATGTCCCCTTCCTATCTGCTGCCAGAATGGAGAAAAACGAAGCTGACGGTGGTCTTTGTGGTTCCTCTCAGGTGCTACAAGGTCTGAGTAGGATGATGCCACAGTTCCCTGCTGAAGCCTCAGCCAGGATGCCCACTGCCTCCTCTCTACTCCCCTCTGTATATTCTCCGCCACCCCCCCCCCCTCCAGGACACACACAGTGATGCCTTGTGGAATAGCTCTGCCCCCCCCACCCTTCTCCCCACTTCAGCACCACAACAACAACTCAAAATACACCGGAATTAATCGCGCTTTTCCAGAGTCAAGATTTTTATTTGTCACACACGTTCGGCACAATGGCAGCGGATTGTTACTGTGGCAAAACAGTACCTTTGTCACTGTGCATAAATATATATAAGATAGAAGTGGGCAAAGTTAAGATAAATAATAAAATAAAGAATGGTAAAAGAGAAAGCTATTAGAAAAGGCAACACATTTTTAATAAAAATGAAAAAGGCAACATCCACCACAATCACACATTGATATTGCATTGAAAGAGGAAAAGATACATGTCAGTAGACATTACAAATATGCCACTAATCACCACCAGGTCGCCATCAGCTCTTGTAATACGGAGAGCAGAATCACTGTAAATGAGAGTGACAGACTGTCATACACTGATGAAGGCTCAGACTGCAGTGTCTCTCGCTTCTCACACAGCACTTTTATGGTACTCGCCATTAAAAGCCTAATCATTCAGGCTAAATATATTTCAGTGTTTGAACACATTTTTTTACTATCATCAGATGTGCAAATCAACAATCACTGATCTATAAATGAAAGGTAAGATCCATTTTTACTTTGACTGGAGATATAACGACTATCAATAGTAAAAAAAAAAAGTATTTTAACCTTTACTTGAACCCCATTTCAGACTGATGCACTTGCTCCATTGTATTTTCCATGGGCAGGAATATGCAGAAAATTGGTTGTCATATTACCTGGGCCTCAAAAGACGAAAAAAATGTGGTTGTGCTTTTTATGAGGAATAATGCACTCGACCAATGACTAATGCGGTACTGAGAGATGAAGTAAGAGGCAGGACTGGTGATGTCCATCTTCTATAGTCTATATGGAAAGTGCGTATCCTAGGATTATAATACGCGTATACGCGTAGCTATTTGGTTGCTGGAGACTGAAAGCGGAGATACACAGGTCAACTTTTTCGGCAATGTTGCCGGGCGATTACCAACCAGGTGAAGCTAAGAGCAACTCAAATGGATATGGATGACCTGAGCTTTTCAAATAGAAATTTGTTGCCCAATATCAAGGGGAAAGTGCCTGAGCGGCACTGGTCGGCAACATTGCCCGGCAATGGGGAGTGGAGTAGTTTAGGTACAGCAGATTCCTCAGCACTGACCTGATTCTGTAGAATGGACTGGGGTTTAACATGGAAATGGCAGGAGAGCTGTAGCCATCTAGTGTTTGTTGTGTTACACAACTGGGTAAAAAATGTGGAGGAAGTCGCATATTGTTTGGTAAAACTTGAACACCTAACATTTAGCTCCCTAGGAAGGTGTCAGGATCAGTACCTGCCTGGCCAGCAGGTGTCGCTAAGTCACCCCTTTTCTAGTGTATGAGTCCTTTGTGATTATAATCCTCACCTGCGTCGTGTTGTTCCCAGCCTTAGTGTTTGGTTGATTGTAACACCTGTCCCTCGTCTTGCCCTTGTTACCAGTGTATGTATGTACCTGTCCTTGCCTTTGTTCCCTAGTTGGTCATTGTGTGCTGCCGTTGTGCTGCCCCCGCCTTAGTTTGGTCATCTCCAGTACATGCTTTGTATTTGACCCCTTGTGGTCTGTTTGTTTCTTGTGCTCTTTTTGAGTTTTAATGAAGTCCCATTTTGTGAGCCACAATGTGCGTCCTTCATCACCACGCCTGTCTGCAACAGCAGGCATCTCTTCCGGGCTCCACTCTGCTGTCTTGCTCTCTTCCATCTGAGTCTACTTTGTTGCTTCTGGATCATAGAACAAACCCAGTGGGCACCTCCCCAAAGCTCGAGATGAATACCACGCCGTGCCATCAGTGCAGATGCACTCAAAGTCATCCGCCCTCTTTCTTAATGCTCACACTCACCTCCAGTGCAGTTTCACAGAAGTTCAAGATGTCCAAAAATATTATATGAAAAGATTGTTTTTCTGCGAAATGTGCAATTTCCCCCCTCTCTCCTCGGATCTTATTTTCTTGGAAAGGTATTGCAGCAATTAAAGTTAATGATATTTCTAAATGGAGCTGAACAGGTAATAGTGTGTGTAAAAAGGCTCAATGTAGTTAAATGGGAGAGAACATAAGAAAGTGGAAAATTAAGTAAAGCTCATTAAGGCTGAGTGTTAGTGCCAAAAGATAAGCAGGCTGTGAGGCTCTGTTAGTTGGTTCTGGTTCAGCTTGTGGAGTTTCAGAGCTTCAGGAACCAATGAAGTCCCCTACAATCACAGACTGCTAATTACAGTGGGTTGATGCCCAGTTAACTAATGGCACAGAAAAAGCCTCTAAGCTCAGTCCGCTGACAGATAAAATGAAAACAGGTACAATAATGATCCTTTATTTATATAACACCTTTCATGTAAGGAATAATAATTGGCAATTTATTAATCCCTGTGGGTGAGAGCAAGCTGGCTGTAAAGGGCAGCCGCCAAGGGAGCTGGGGGGGGGGGGGGCTGGGGGGGTTTAGGGGCTCGTTCAA
>JAABNX020000038.1:2728023-2743033 GCA_015163995.2 Mormyrus lacerda
TATCTTACTGTTATGTCTCTTAAATTACACATAAAATCAGCGTAGGATAACCGGGGGTTAAGGGCCTCGTTCAAGGACCTACAGATGTGCTGAGGCCGGAATTGAATCAGTGACCTTCTGATCACAGCACAGAGGCTTAGCCCATTGAGCCACACACTGCCCCTTATACTGCTGCTAAAAGTGATTTACAGTAAAGGATATACATGAAAATAGAAATAAGATGGATAAAATGAAATAAAATTTAATGAAATTAAAAAAAGGAAAGTCAAAGCCTAGGTTGTGTCCACCTAACAGTTAAAATAAAAATTGTATCCATAGAAGAATTAAACATTTGTCATAAAGTCAAGTAAAATATGTTTTATGTGGTTGTGCATAAGTGCAAGCAGAGTGCAAACGGAATTCACAAGCACAGGTACAATAAGACTATGGGTCCCCAACATTTGTTTCACTGGGAAGAACTTCTAAAACTTTTTTTTCAGTCTTAACTCTGCCTTGTTCCATACACCACTCAAGGTTGGGGTCGGTGAGGTCCCCCCTTTACAGGACATGAGAACATCTATCGGATGAGGTTCTGGGCAGATGAACCATTGCAGTGTGATGTACATCAGGGGAGTATGAGTAAAGAATTATGCTGCCCAATCCTTCAGCTCGGTGCAGCCGTTTGCGGAGCCGGACACCGATTTTGTTCTTGAATTTTCCCTTTTGTTTCACCGTCTGCTGTTTTTGCTGGTTTTTCGGAGGCGTCCAGCTTCATTGACGCTCCCATTCCCTCCCCATGTCCTACGAACCTGTTCTCAGTCGCAGCCATAGCAACCCTTAAGCCAATGTAAAAGACTCATGTATTCTAGAGAGGTAATTAACCTATATGGCTGGTGTATATTGTGCAGCTGTGTGAGGGTGTGAGGTCATACGTTATATTACAAACGCTGAATGAAGGCGTCATCTTCATGGAGCAGAAATAACAAGGCGTTACTAGTGTCAGCACATGTTCACAGCTTGAATGCTGCTAAAATTATGAATAGTGATTATAATAAAGGTTTTCAAAAGGCATGTTTATGAATAAAATGATTGCATTTTCCCGTCCACTACACCAGATTATTGCCCTCAGTCTGTACAAAAGTGAGCCAGAGAAAGGGTTCCGTTATTTATGTGCCACATTTTTTTGTGCCAGTTTACCTTGGTATTAATTAATTTCATCCTGTGTATCTTGAATGTCACATTTTATTCATTAAGAAATCTCCCAAATTAATCCCATTTTTGGCTACAAATACCAGCCGTCAGCAGGCTGAGGTTTCTGACCCCCTTTGGCTTAGCGGCTCGCAAACATAACTAAAGCTCCAGAAAGTACAGATAGATAAATAGTTCAGGACGGCTGTTTTTTCTGTCCTTATGACTGGCTTTCTTTTTTAATTAGCGACAGTTAGCTGACTGGCAAATACAGAGCCATCATTCAGGTCCTTTTCTGCATCTGGAAGGTAAAGAGATTTTGGGGAATTTTTTTTTTTTTTTACTGAGCTCAGCTGCAGTATTTCCATGATAAGTGTAAGACTATGAAAATAGCTCTGAACTTAGGTCATAAAACCTCTTTTTTTTAGATGAACAAAGTAAAGCAATGACTGATTTGAGAAGTAAGATGTTATTTAAATTAGCTTTGAATACATTTTGTATGACATTGTTATGGCAACGCAAATTTTCAGAACTTTGATATTTAATATCCACTCCCAGGCTGAGGATGTGTGATTTTAATTTTCAAGACAATCTCATTCAAACAAGGCACTGTCACACACCACAAATTATAGCCTGGATATGTTAGACTTGTGCGAAAAATACAAACATATATTATGCCGCACAATTAAAAAGGGTTCTAATGCTTGCAAGGTGTGGCTGATACTTCCAGAACACTCCTCTCATAAATAATACTTAATGTGACAACCGTGTTCTGCCAATTTGGTCATTAATGTAATAAAAAAGGCAGATGACATTACTGAAGCCAATTTAAGCGTTTCTGCATTAATGACATAATGAAGGGGGGGGGGGGGGCTTTAAATCGACTCCCCAAAAGCACTCTGCATGCTCTGATGAGACCTTTCACATCCAGGCCCATTGCCCCTGTGGACAGCAGTCAGAGCTGTACTGCAGAAACATGGTGGCACATCCCAATTTGCCTGTAGGTGTTTATGCGGTTCTTAACCTCGCCTTTAAATAAAGACATTAGCAGCTAATAAGAGGACATGGTAAAAAGGGGACATTGATTAGGCTCAGTCATGCATATCGAATGTAACTAGACTATAATTTCAAGGAAAGGTGCACTTTTCGCAGAGCAGTGAGTGTGAAGGTGTACATCACACTTAGCCTAAGGATCTGAGCCTAAGGAACAGCTTTGGGGTCAACAAGGTCATACTCAGAACCTTTTACTACTCCTTCATTGAGAGTGTCCTTTCTTTTTCCATGGTCTGCTGGTATCAATCCACCAGCCTGTAGCACAGGACCCGCCATCACAACACAGTGAAAGTCTGCTCTAAGTCTGCTCTGACTCCCAGTCAGAGCACTTTCATCCCTGAGTGAACAGCAAACTCTGAGAGCAGCGTGCAGAATCCTGCAGGACCCTCACATGCTCTGTTCCCAGAGTTTGGCTGTCCCTGCTGCAGGACACAGAGGAGGAGAGCGACCTTTGTTCCCAGGGCCGTTCAACTCCTCAATTCACAGACTTCTCTCCCGCCCCCCTGCCTCCCTGCACTGGAACCCATCATTCATTCTGCACTTGACCCCCCCATGCCCACTAACAATCCCTCCCTTTTACATATTTATTCAGTTCTCATCTACCCGAATGACTGCAGTTTTGCACAGCATCTTCTAAATACTGTAAATACCTTTGCATTTTACATCATTGTGTCCTTGTCAGACTTCCATGTCAGGACAATAAAAATCCTCCAGTACATTTGAAAATAGTAAAATAGTGTCAGTGATCCTGGCAGTAATTGGAACAAGCCCACATGAGGTACTGATAGAATCACCTCTGGACCATAGGCTGGGAGGTACCAAATATAAACATGGAGCAAGAGACACATCTATAGAACGTCCAGCAGTGCCTGGATCCACAAGCACTCTGTCACTCCATGAAGTAGCGGCAGGTAAAACGAATCACAAAAGGCCAAATAGAAGGAAGGAAGACAGCTCCACACATTAGGATATTTCTTCCCCCTGAACATCGAGTTCATCTCTCTCATATCCCTCCGCAATGCATGAATTCCTCTGAGGCAGCAACAGGAGGCTCCCATGTGTGGCTTTATCCCAAACCCCAACCCCAATCCAAACCCCAACCCTAACCCAAAGTGTTCCATTGGTTGGGTTTATGGTCCCTGAGTCATCCAGAGAATAAGAATGTCAGCAAAACCAAGTCTGAATTTTGGAGCACATGCTGGACTTGACAAAGATGACATTCTGGTCATAAGATATGACTGGATGTCCCTCATTACTCCTGTTACCCAATGTGCCTATCATCTGCAAAATAATTACGTCTGTGGACCCTTGAGCATGGCCCTTAACCCTCAACTTCATGGGCATCGCTACGGGTGGCTGCCCTTCACGACCAATCTAACTCTTACATACATGTGTGTCTGTGTCTCATGGAGAGCAAGATGGGGTAGGCAAAAAAAGAATTTCCCCTCAGGGATCAATGATAAAGTGTCGTTATCAACTTCAGCTGCAGCAGTAGCTGCTGGAGATTGTCCAGCAAGTCTCCCCAGAAATGATGGCGGAAATTGGGCCTGACTCCACTGGGACCAGTGTGGCAATCATGCTGCATTATGGAAGCACTAAAATCGTGCAATGGGATTAATTTTTTCATACTCTGTCCAAACCAAAAGCCTTGAAGAATCTTACCACATAACAGAATAACTTGATCACCTCGACCCTTACCCCAACCCCAATCCCAAACGTAACCCCAACCCTAACCCCACCCTATTCCTAATCCCAACCCTAACCCCAACCCCAATGCCTAACCCCAAACTCTAAAACCTATACCCAACCCTAAACCTAACTCCAACCCCAACCCTAGTCAACATCATAATCATCAAAGCAGTCTTTTTCACTCCCTCTTTAAAATGTGTTTCATGCAAGTCCTTTCTCGGCCATCGTCATGGTAAGAATAAAACACATTTCAGCTGTATATAAATATGCAAATCAGTGTTTTGCTCCCTCGTCTTGCTCCTGAACAAAAATTTGGACTATTTGTAGGGAGTTGAAAGGGAGCAAAAATGTGTACTGAGTGACCCAAAAAACCAGGTTGGGAAACACTGGTCTAAGCAGAAGTCTCTTTCAGGAGCACCTCTCAAGACTTGGATGAACATCTCTCAGGACTCAATGATTGGGAACATGGGGGAGGATAGCTGCCTTGTCCATTTGTTTTCTGAACTGTATACATGCAACATGTGTCTCGAGCATTAGTGCTTCAGATTAAATCAATTTTGTGATGCAAAAAGAAAAATCAAGTTTTTTATGTTGATGAGTTTATTTTGAGGTGATGAATTTATATTGAATTTAAATATCTTGCTTTTACCCACAATGTAGTCAGAGAATAACTCTATAATGTAACATGTCACACTCACGGATTTTGAAATGAATAAACCCTTCCAAAAAGCCTTCCAAAGTAAAAATGAATTCAGCTTTCGACTTCATTCATCTGTCTTGTGTAATTGTTCTATGCTATCTATCTTAACTATCTAATTCTAAACAGAACTGGGGCAAACTTGGATCTTCTCTTAAGAGAGCAGGGGGCACCATGCAGGGTTCCTGTAGGATGGGATGCCAGGCCGTTACAGGGCTTGAGGCATGGCTCAGCTTGGACCGACTGCCTGTACATCACAGGAAACGCAGGCTTTGCAGTCGCTGAAGGGTTGCAGCCAGTGCCTGTGTTACTGATAATTTATGCAGCCGGAGTTCACCGTCAGCCCGAGAGAGCTTAATCGGACCCACTGCTGGAATGAGAGTCGATGTTCTGGGTGGCGTATGTGTGGGTTGGGTCTGCAGGAGTGACTATGCAGAGCATCTGTCTGCAGCCCTGCTGCAGATGGTGCGGAGCCTTTGGCACAGTCCTTAAGGAGTAACTCAGGAAAAAAATAATCAGCCTAAACTTTGTAAGAACAGCCAGAGTCCCTGCACATCACAAAGAAATGCATGAGGCTGTCACAACAGCTTTTGGGATGTCATGGACATCGGGGTCATTTCGGGTTAACATATAAATAAAAGAATGTGATAAAGAAGCTGAGGGTAAAGGATGAGGAATGTTCACTGGAGGTCTTCTTTTTCTTAGACATTTATATGGCTAAAATTATTCTTTCCTTCGTCTTTTTGACAAACGCCCTTCACTGAAAACACCGAGCTGAATAAACGGGCTCAAATGTGTTCCTATAAATCATCACCACATGGTTTATAAAGCTTGATACTAAAATGGGCAATTTGGACATTTTTTCTCAGGTATGGTTTGTAAAGCATATATAAATGTAAATACTGGCATTATTGGATCCAGTTCAAATCCATATTTCATATCCGTGATGCTTTTCAGTTTTTAGCCATCTCTAATCTTGCAAAATATGTTTCGGGCTGGAAAAAAAACGCATTTCTGATTTTCCAAAATGCATTCTTTTTGGCAGTTTTCTTTAATCTCATTCTAGTGACGGACTGTCATCCCATCCAGGGTGTGTCTCTGCCTCATGTTTTTTGCCGACTGTGACGGATGAATGGATGGACTTATTTCGACACACAGACGGTGACATAACACTGCTTACATTCATCTTCATGAGTAACCCATCTGAACAGATCTTTAGCCCAGACCCACCCACAATCACAACTGAGCCCACCCCTTCAGATTAACAAAAAAAAACAAAAATTCACAAAATCCACTCAACATGAATTGAACACAACATGAATAACACAACCAACAACAACAGCAATAATAATAATAATAATAATAATAATAATAACAATAATAATAATAATAATAATGGACTAATGTTGTTTGTGGTAATGGTACTGTGTTAGTGAAGTGTTAATGTAAATGATTTAGTGTAAGTGATATTGGTCTTCTCTCACTTGTGTACCTCATGCATCACTTTCATGGACTCTGCACATGCCTTCTGGTCTCCCAACACCCACTCCAGGCCACATGTAACAGGATTACATAGTGGCTTTGTCACCTGCCTGCGTAACACAGCTTGACCTGCGCAGTTGGATGAATGCCAGCAGGAACCAAAGACACTCCATGAAAAAAACAATTGTGGATCGGTTTCAGGAACGTGCTGTTCAACATGCTGACAAGATAAGTATTAAACTGTCCCTCACTGACGGATTCATGCCAGCCCTGGGCCCCTCTCACCTGACAGGTAACCAAACACAGCGTGTACAAGAAACCTTTGTTCCCTTACGTCAGCCAAACTGATTAAACTGTTATTTGAGCAACTTGCAATTAGACATCGAGTGGGCTTTGGGTGTTCACTGTAGGCAGGAGTTTATTGCTTTTTCCATTCTGTCTCTTTTTTATTTGAGTGTCTTTGACTACACAAATATCAACTTGTCTGTCATTTCTCTGCAAAATTTACTGTTAAAAATGTCCACCTACCTTCCATATACAATACAGGACAGCAGTGACCCTGGAGCCAATATTTTGGAAGCAGAAGCAGGGCTGGATTAACTTGTCTGGGAGCTCTAGGCTGCTACCAGTATGGACATTCACATGAAGCCGATTTATCTAACTGCTCCTTTTTCCCCTGAGGTGACTGTAGCCCCAGACTGTATCCTGTGCATTAACTGGACCCTGAGCACAGGTCATACACACACATACACACACACACACCAATATACACACACACACACCCATACACACACACCCACACGCACATGTCGGGTATACCTCGCTCAACCTTACCCCCACCCAGCCCTAACCATAACCATAATAAACCAAGCAAAACAGAAGAGTTTCTGTATTTTTAGTTTTTTCATTGCAGTCACCATTTTTATAAAATAGTTTTCCCTTATGGGGATCAGGAAACCGGTTCCCGTAAATGGAAAAAAAAAAACGGATATTTATCACGTTATGGGGACATTCTGTCCCCATAAGGATAGGTATAACCCGCACACACACAGACACACACATGCATACCAATACACACACACGTTTCATACCGTTCCTTTGGTTGCTTATCAAGAGGCTGCTACTGTTTATTTACAGAGCACAAAATATTACTAAATAATTCAGGTTAATAGTTAATAGAACTCATTTTACCATCTACTGACCATACATGATGTTATTGAGGCTCTCAGATGATTCTTAAGGAGGTCTAATAAGCAGGGAGAGTGAGGGGAAGCGTCCTAAGATACAGGAAACTTCTCAGCTTTAATAAAAGGCTATAAATGGAAACAACTATTTAAACCATTGCCCTGCCCAGGAAATACTGTTGATTTAAGCAGAAAACACATGGTTCAGGACACTTCAGGCAGGAAGTTACCTCTTAGCGGATGGGTGACTGGGCAGGGCTGAGGATTCCTCAGAACTCTCTCCAGCTATAGCACACATTTTGCACATGGTTGACTTAAACTGAGGGCTGCCCAGACCTGTTTCAGCTGTGAGTGTACTTGGCTGCAGGTACCAAGAGCACTTTACTGCAGACAGATGGATGCATGTGACACTGTTGCTGTTGAGGGTGAGAAAGTGGGCTAAAGTCAGTGCCCACCTAGACAGAGCCTATTCACTACTACACATTGATTCAAGAAGTTGACAGTCATGCTGTACGACTTAATGAGCTCCATACGGCAAACTTGCTTATAGTTTTACACAATTCCAAGGTGTGATGTTTCCTGTGTATGCAAACACCATATTTTTTGATTTAGTGCATGCAGGGCTGGATCCTAGCATAGGGAACCTCAGCAGCTGCCCAGGGCTCAATCGGCACATGGTACCCCGGACAAAGACATGAAAAAGTACATAAATTATATTCATAGAAGTTGTAGCTGTTGGCGGGATGCACAGCTGCTTAAGTCCTCCAGATTACCTGCATTGCAGAGGAAGTGACATAATCATCAGTTTTCTTGATCGGGGGACCTCGCAAACGAAGCTTATCACGTCCCCATTTTGCCGAGTTCGACGTGTCCCTGGGTCAACAAAGGAGGCACTTGCGTTTCACTTCTGTAACCAGTCACAGTCTTCATTGTATGACATCACCACATTAATGAAAAACAGTGCATAGATTTGTAATGTACCTGTTTTATCGTGTCTGCCTTTTATAGATAAACATAGATAAAACACAGGGGTATGCTTACCTGCAAAGGCTGTACGGAGCAATGTAAGGGTGCGTCGTTATTTCATGATGGTATTATTAAAAATAAGTATGCAAGATATATCATACAGATGTCCTGGGACATGTCATCAGTGATGTTACCTGGGGTCATAGGGTATTTTGGGTCTTTCAACATCAGACACCCTCGCCCAGGCGACCCGGCCAGGGTTGATCAGGCCCTAACCTGTATCCCAGCAGCGTTTATCCACGGTTCTGCCCTCTTTATCCAAAGCCACCTGTGGCTTTCTTTGCGGCTTCAGACCTGATTACCTTCCTACTCTCCTGCCCATTGATACCTAGCAGAGTGAACACTCTGCAGAGAGATCGACCACCAAAACCTCTACAGCCCACCTCTAGAGGTTCACAACGAGTTCGCCAACCCTTCCCCCTGCACTCCTCCACCTGCTCCTGGTACTTACTCCGCTGCCTCTCATTGGCCTCCTCCATGCGTTCTTCTCAGGGAACTGTGAGTTCAAGCATGATCGGTTGCTTGGTGGAATCTGACAGAATGATCTTGTCTGAGCGGAGCAGCGTGGTTGTTATTTTGGTTGGGAACTTCAGCTGCTTCCCAAGGTCCACTTCTAGCTTCCAATCAGTAGCAGTAGCCAGAAGATCAATGTGTGCTCTTGGTGGTAATAATAATAATGATAAGAAGAATAACAACAGCAAGGCTTGAACCGTGACCCACTGTTCTCATGAGTGCACAGGCATCGAACTCTGTAAAATCAGCATGTCTGAAAAGACGGATCCGGCCATGACTGCTGTCAGTTAGATTCTAAGCTACACGTTTTATCAATTTTATCCCTATCAATGCTGAAACCAAACCTGCATCCCAGTACTACAGTACATAGATTCAGTGTCTGGATTCTCGGCTGCCCCTCAAGCATGGTGAGACTGATTTCGCAATACTGTGCAAAAGTCTTAGGCAGCCAAAGGACATTTTTATCTGGGCAGTAAGTGTATATTTGCTCAGAACAACAACAAAAAAAACATACAATTCAATGTTATGACATATGGAAATTAAGAATAGCACAACAAAAACAGGGATTTTTTCTGTTCTCCAAAAGGTTCCTGATATCTTGCTAGAGGGCTACATGAAGAATGCTTCAGTTCCCTAACCTCTTCTCAGGGGCGCCCCAGCCATTCTATATATTTTGCCACCAGCTGATTTTAATGAATTAATTTTAATAGTTTTTTAAAGTCAGAGAGGTATTGATGAGCCATCCTAGGTGGGCTAGTGGTCGAACAAATGCATGGGTGCGTGGGATGGTGGCTGAAAACACCGGGCTGACTTTAGGGGAGGTTTTAAAATGGCTACACTAATACACCTTGACAGACATCATAGTTTTACAACAACATGGAGATAATTTAAACATATTTTTTCTTTAACTGCCTAAGACCTTTGGACAGCACTGTAACTTTCTTCTATCTACATTAGGAAAAGCCTTTTTCTGCTCCTGCAGTGCACACTGTAGGAATTCTGTGTCAGTGATTCACTTGGCCAGCTTCCATGGAATGGAAAAAACATGGAATGTTTTTAAATAATGAAATTCCCTGAGAGCATGTGCAATGGTTTCCATTCTGACAGAATTAAACCATGTGTGTTTATGCTGTTTGTCTCACTCGTACATTGCTTCAGACAAAACCATTCGCTAAGTAATGTAAATGTATACCATTAATCGGTTTATTTGAATATTTTAATCATTTGGTACTTTCCTGTCTTTTGGCGAGCTACTAACTGCGGATAACAAATGCTCTTTTCATTTTATGGAAACATTAGCTATTAATACACATTAAGAATAAATGGTCCTCAGTTTTTGAATTGTGCTAATAAATAGATTATTAAGCGTATGCATAATTCATGAGAAACTCCCACTATAATTAATTCAGGGGTTAAAGTTATTGTTTTCAGAGTGCATGCTCGCTGTCTGTTAGGCCACGCAATAAAATGTATTTTATGACTTTCATTTGGAGCCCCTGTTTAATAATACTGCTATTTCTAAGCAAAGTTTTTTTGCTTCTTTAGCCAAACATGGTGTAACGTGGGCACATTAAGAGCACATTGTAATTGATCTCCACATCAAAGAATGGGTTCATCTTAATCTGGTAAAGTAATCCTTCTCTTGTTACCTTGACTTGCCGAGGGACGCCTGAACTAATTATATTCCATCCTAACCTGATCTTAACCTCGAGCAATGGAAATAAGGTAGGTGTTCTCATCGCTGAGGACTGCAGAGTCAATCACACCCCAGCCAAAAAGGAAACAGGGTCTTCTCATCTTATTAAATCACACAAAGCAATTAAATACAGGAAATTAACGACCTCTTTCCATCACCTTAATGTCCTGCTGTTTGACAAATCATCCCTATCCCTGGGATTGTTGTACAATGAAGAACTTCTGTGCCGTTAACAGTGTGTTTTCTTATAAAAAAATCACTGTTGTGTCTGTGCGGAGACACAGCTACAGTCTTTAAGAAAGGCAATACTTTGGAAAGCCTCCTTTAGATTTGATTTGATTCACACTTACTATTGGTTTTGAACAGTGTGCACCGCTGCATGGTTTCCATGGCGACTGGCAGCACAGCTAGCACTGCTGTTTCCTAGTGTGCGCATTCTGACTCACCATGGTGCAGCTGGCAGCGTGCAAATTTTTTATTTAAAATCAAATTCAACATGCCGAACTTATATAAGGTAAAAAAAAAATGAAATAGGTTCATAGAAATAGTAAACAGACTTGTTTTGTTTGTTCAAATCCACAAATATTTAAGGTTGCATTTATTCTTTTTTGTCACTTTACATTTTAAGAGGAGTTTAATTCCACAAACCTACATGATCTCCATGTTGCAGGCATCTCCCTTCACCGTGGTCTGTACTCTCCTGTCTTGTTCCTGTAACAGATCTCTACCCCATGGAATTCTGGGTACCAGCCCATGCAATATGTTGGTACCCTGCCCAGCCAGCTTGGGGAGCCTTCAGGCACACAATATGATTGTTGCTGCATTCCGCTTTGATGCTTGGAGGCAGCGCACTGCATATGCAGTGACACTGTCAGGATACATTGTCCCCACAGCCTTCTCTCTACCATATTTAGAAGCACACATGCAGAGTCCCGTGCAATATCCTCTCTCTATAACGTCAGACCATCCAAAAAAAATCTGACCGTTATATAATAGGCTGTCTGAAACTTTATGAGTGGAGCTTAATTAACGAAATTTAAAAAGGAAACATAGACATTCGTATGAACGTTTGAAATAGTAGCGAAGGAAAAAAATCAGCTGCCAAAACAGAGGCTACAACATCAAATGCCATAATATGGCTTTGTGAGGATACGTCACCGCGAGTGTGAAGAAGCATAGATCCTACAGGTCCCTGGGGCTCCTTTGGAAGGACACAGCATCACCCTGTCATCAGCAAATCCATCACACTTGTTTTGGTAGTGGTGGTACAAAGTGGTGTCACCACACTGATATCTCCTATAATTGTTCAATAAGAAGGTCTACTATATAATGTTTTCTTGCCCTTGAAACCATGTAGTGGGGCCATTATTATTCTGGAATATTCTACTCGCATCAAGAAAAGTCTCAAGCCTCAATTACTACTATTCTACTAGCCTGATCCCACTCTTTGTTCCCTGAATGTTCCTTATGTTGCAGTTCTCGTCCTTGAATAGTCTTATGAGATTCTTGCTCTGTTAGACGTTATGTTGTCCTGCTCACACTTGTACCTGGGGATTCACTCGAAGCTCAGCCTAGCTGCACTTACACTATGCTTTGTCCTGTATGCTTCTAACGTGCTGTTTGCCTCGTCTGTATGTCACATTGAACAAAAGCACCTGTAAAATAATCAATGTAAAATGTAAAAAATGAAACGGTTCACAGTACGAAAAGTGATTCACGGTCCGGGGAGCGTAATCACTGAAAATGGCTCACGTTTCGTGGCATGTACCTTGCTTGCTAAAAGGGTTGAAAACGGACCTTGTTCATGACAAGGGAACATATTTCTCAGTACATATTTTCCTTGCCCTCTATGGGGCTAAATGAAACATATCATGTCTAAATCATATGCCCCTCACCACACAAAAGTCACCGGAACCCTTTTCATATGCAAGAAGCAATATAAGCCATTGGCTTGTTTTAGTGTGTACCACACATGTACCTGTCTGCTTACTGAAGACTGGATGAAGGATGACTTCTGCACAAAGGGCTTTTTCCACTGCTTGACTGATGAGCAGCCCCTATTATCACTGCATTATCACTGTGCTTATAAAACTGTGTTATTAGCAGGGGTGGCTAGTTCGGGGCCATAGAGTAGAAGTCAAGACCAAGATTTTGTTTGAACAACGTGCGTTTACATGTGTGAGCATGGGCATGTGTGAGCGTGTGCATGTGTGAGTGTGTGCATGTGAGAGCGTGTGCATGTGCGAGTGTGTGCATGTGTGAGTGTGCACATGTGTGAGCGTGGGCATGTGTGAGTGTGCACATGTGTGAGTGTGTGCATGTGTGAGAGTGTGTGTTGGAAGTGTCTTCAGACTCCAACTGTAACCAAAGTTTTATTGACTGATTCCCAGATGCTTCCCTCAACGAGACACTCTATCCAGGTGGCAGCAGAGAAATACCCAGCTGCGAAAATTACTGCTAAGACTGGAGTGTAAAAATAAATCACCGTGACCCGTTTCAGTCACTTTGGATAAAAATGCCTGGAAAATTAATTATAATTTGTTGTTATTTATTTTCTTGGCATACCAGGGGCTGGATGGTGTAGGTAACCACAGAATATGTATAATAGGCCTTTATTTTGCTGTGCAGACTAAAGCAGTTCTGTTGCTTTCTTTATCAGCATTACAAGTCGGTAGAACAACAGTTTTTTAAGGAAAATTACACATTGCATGGCTCAATCATATTATAAAATAGTGGTGGTTTCAGAAAATAGAATTACATGTATTATCTATAGTCCTTAAAAAAAGTTCAATTATGGGTCCATACTTAACAGGCAACTATGTTATGTATGTTTGATATTGTTGTGTTCATAAGCTGAGAACACAAAATCAGAAACTAGAAACTAGCATAACTCCATTACCAGTTTTTACACAGGGTTACCAACTCTTACAAATCTGGTCTATATTATTCCAATATAAGTCTAAAATTAGCTACATCATAAGCAGTGAGGTAGTCTGCAAACCCTACAGACTGCTTACAAGGTTATGAAACTGATAAACAGATGTAAATGCGTGTGGATGTGTGTGCAGACTTGTCTTGAATAGAAAATTTCACTCGTGCCTTCTGACCAAAGTTGGCAGCCTTGTTTATATCATAGTGATACTGGCGGGAGAAAAAAATGTAAACACCAAACTAAATATTTAATAAGTGCATGACCTTACATAATAACCTGCAAAGTCTGTGTGCATCGTGGTATATTCTGTATGCATTGTGGGATAGTCTGTATACATCGTGGTATATTTTGTATGCATTGTGGTATATTCAGTTTGCATCGTGGTATGGTCTGTCTGCAGGTCTGAATGCATCATGGTATTTTCAGTATGCATCGTGGTATGTTCTGTATGCAGGTCTGTATGCATCGTGGTATATTCTGCATGCATCGTGGTATATTCTGTATGCATTGTGGGATAGCTGGCTATGCTTTTCTCCCAGGGGGTGCGAGGTGAGAGAACCCAACCAGTCATTCATGCAGATAAATATATTTGTAAAAAAAAGAGTGAATACATTTACAATAAATTATTACGCATTGATATGACTAGCACATGCCACATTTTCAAATACAATTTTCAGTTTAATTTAATTTTATTAAATTTAATATGTTCAAATCGCATCTTTAATCGGGGTTGCAGCTGTAAAATTGCTGATGCCTCATGTGAGAGGTCTCCCAGCATTAGAAGGGATACCATCATTCCAGTAGAGGCCATTAAAATCATGCCAGATTAATGAAGGTGTTTCCTAGGGCCTGTTCCAGAATATGCACTGAATGCTCACTCTACAGAGGTTACGGCATGTGGGTGATGCTCATCATGCCGATTCAGGGGCCACTTCAGGGGCCACATGTACTCTCTTCATGGAGGAAATGGTATCTGAAAGTCACCCCGGCAAAAAATCACCGCAGCATGAGGTATGGAGAATAACTTGGTGTCAGCAGTAACTAGCATTAACTGCCTTCTACTCGGGATCAGTTCACCTAAACCAGTGTTTCTCAAACCAGTCATTGGGGACCCCTGATCAGACCCGAGGAGAGGGGGGTGCAGCCGGTGCATCGCCCCGGGGCCTATGAAATTCAGGGGGGAGCCCAGGAAGCCCAATGAGTCCCATAATTTTTATTATACAGTGATCCCCAGCTATACTGTGGTTTAGCTATTGTGTTCCCACTGTATCATGGATTTTTCTGTGGAACATATGTAATTTTCTATCGTGGAAATCTGCGGTATTATAGTTATCATTTATTTATGGGTTTTTGCAACTTTTTACATTGAAATAAGCATTTTTCTATGCAGAACTATTAATAACAATATATTACTGTAATTGTAACATATATGTACTGTATATAAATAAAAATGGAGTAAAAATTCAAAAATGCCCGGACATGGGTCACCGGGCCCCCCCCCCTGGAGCCAGGCCTGGGGGTGGGGCTCGATGGCGAGCGTCTGGTGGCCAGGCCTATACCCATGGGGCCTG
>JAABNX020000038.1:2773531-2791114 GCA_015163995.2 Mormyrus lacerda
TTAGTTTCCCTGTCTGGCTCCTTTTTGAGTTTATTAGTTTCACCTGTTGCCCGTTCTTGTTCCTGCCCTTGTGTGTTCTCCTGTTTGTTCGTTGTCCTGCACCTTTTCCTATTGGTTAATTATCTGATCACTCCTGCCTGTCATTTCCTCGTTCAGTTTTGTATTTAAGTTCCTGTCTGAGTTTTATTCCCCAGTGATTCATTGTTTGTTGCCGGTTGTTTGTGATAGTTGGATGTCTGTTAAGTTTTGAATAGTCCGTTTGTAGCCAGCCTGTCTTGACCCCATTTGTAAATTTAGTCTTTGTTAATCCCTTTTTAGTTTTTGACCCCTTGTGGTTCTTTTGTTTTTGTTCTGTTTTATTTAATAAACCCCCTTTTCGTGTTCCTGGAGCCGCCAGTGGTCCTCCACCCTCATTTCTGTGTGCACCGTGCCACAGTCTCGCGCCCGAGCCGCCCGGATCCGTGACAAAAATTTAATCCCTAAATAGTGAGCATTTTATACCTTTCATCAACATCAGCTTAGAGAATAACACCCTTGCACTGAACATAATTTAACATTTACTGGGTTAAACCTGCGCAGCGAAGGCATTAAACCAAGGCTTTGTCAATCAGTTTGGGGTTAAATTACCCTGTAATATCTGCTTGTAATAGTGATGTTGACAGGAATAAATAATAATTAGCATGGCATATCCTATACAAATTACCCTACGTCAAACTTCTTCAATGCACAAAAGTAATGCTTTGGCATTTTTCAGTTTTTTAGAGGCGGCTGGTTAAATTATTTTTCGTCCTTGTTTCTCTTGCTTATGCAGGCAGAGCAAATAGAAATGCCAGGATGGCGATATAATTATACTATCAGTGTCGTATATTCTTATTCCGGATAAAATAATAGGAGTCCTAACCAAAATGAACAACCCAGTACACGCGACTTAACACTGCCAGTGTCATTGTCAAGTTTCGAAGTGGAACAGGGTGTGAGATTCTTTGGCTCTCCTGACCTGGACACAGTGTTGCAAGCAGATCCCAGTCACTCAGGCAGACATTGTGATGTGCGGCGAGCGGGGAAGCAGGGGAGGGAGCCGTGACTTCGATAAACAACGGGGTTTATTCGGGGTTGACCGGACGACAGGGGAGCACACTGCAAACTCACATTAATGGCAGACCTGGGAAAAACGGACTTGGGCGCAGACTAAATACACAGGACAAGCCGAAAATAACAGGCAACAGGTGATCACAATCAGGAAGTAATGCGAGGTAACGAGGGGGGCGTGGCACACAGGAGGATCGGATGAACAGGTCATGACAGACATAGACCAATAGACCAATAAAGATAGTATTTCTCACTGCGTGTGAACAAAACAGCTCAAATTCCACACCATAAGTTTAGAATTTAAAAGAATGTAAAGTTTTAGGATCTACAATTTGACATATTTGACCTACAATTTAGCATATAAACTCCAGTGTGTATAATTTCTACTCTTGGATATTAGGGTACAGGTCAAAGTCACTAAATGTCAGGGAAATTGCCTGGATGACATTGCCAACACTACCTGGGTAAACTGCAGAAAGTAGTCTTTTAGGCAAATATACAATATGTATAAATGGTGTGAACAGTGTAATACTGTTAGATTGCGTTAAGACTTCACTGCCTTAACTAAACCATGAAAAATGAATCAGAAAATGCCAATCACAGATAATGAAAGAAGAAAAAATGTTATCTTTGAAATAATGCTGGAATTCTACAATGAAAATTATGAGCATGCATCAGCAAAACATAGTCACAAAATATAACTGGAATTGTTCGCCTACAGCTTGGGAAAAGACTGGGTGCACAAAGGAAGAATTTTAAAGAGAAGCTATTGGACATCAACATATCTTGCTTTAGTTGGAACCAGATGGTGTGAAAAGAATTTCTTACTGTCGAGTCTGTGACAGATTTGAGAACTTAATTGGGGTTAAAACAGGGAGGAAATGAAAATTTCAATGAAGAATCAGTGAAGGGAAGAGTTTACTACTTATAATGTGCTTTATTATAAGTCTCAGTCCCAAGATAATCTTTCTAATTTATCGATTCCTTCTCCTACCATTTATTCTGCTCAGTTTCAGAGAGGGAGTAGGAGCCTAGGGCACAAGGCAGGGGTGCCCCAGGACAGGATGCCAGTTGTTCACGTGTTGCACACTTATTTCTGCAGGTCAATTCCCCCAGCTGCATGAATTTGCACTGCAGTAAGAGCCCCGCACAACAGAGGGAGAAAGGCTAGGAATGACCCCTGTGACTAAAGCCATCTGTGGTCCAGTAGATGACATGATGACAGCAGCATCCTAAGGAATTGTTGCGACAGCAACTTCTCTGACAAACCACTGTTATAGTCAGTCAAACATCTACCTAATAGTACCCCCTTTGGATAGAAGAACAGGAATGTACTGTAAACATGTCGACCGGCTTTTTTGGAAGTTTTTTCCATGCTTTGAGCATCACTGGAAATTGTGGTGCTATTTGATTTCAAGGACAAATTTCCATATGAATTATGTGAGCTCTAATAGAAACTTGTATTTTGTATAACAAAGGCTTTATTGGCACAATAAATACATTGCATTGAATACAGGGTAATAAAATACGGGAAACCCTTTCTTTATTGCAGTATTAAAACAAAATATCCTTTTGTGCATAAACCAGCCCAGAAAATACTAATGAATACTGGAGCCAAGAAAAACCCTCTGGGATTCAAAGAAGCACAGACAGTTCACTTGCAACAGAAAAAAACGGAATCACGGCCTATTTCAGGCCTATCCACAACAGACCTAACCCGCATCCTTATCTCAGTGCCGGCCCAATATAGTCACCGCTGGCGCCCAGCCAAATATATAATTTACATTCATCATCTGAGCAGTATGACAAGATAATGAGCTGCTCCGTGTAGAAAATGCTGCAGACTGTGGTTTAAGCCACTTCATGCAATAAGTGGTGACGTGATGACGATTTCATAAATGACATGCACTAGAGCTGAGTGACTTTCCACCATAATAAGCTGGGAACATAAATGAGTGTAATGCCTACATCTAAAGCAAAATCAATTGGAAATGAAAAATCATGATCATCTTTTGTCAAGGGTAACCCAGTATATTTAAGAAGGTCCCCAGTATGGATGGCTTTGCTAATTGCTCTGCCTCCCAGTCTGTGTGACCAGGAATCAGTGATCTGGTTGCTAGGGGCTGAAATGTTCTTCAAAAACTGCTTGAAACGTTACTGCATACTGTAAAAGATGTTTTTTTTATAACTTCACGTTGCCTTTTATCTAAACCGAACATCAGGTGACAATGGCTTCTATAACTCCCCCCCCCAACATGGAAAGCAAAGACTACTGAGCAGGAGCTACACACCCCTGCGCTTCCCAAGCTCATGTTCTTTCTCCCTGTCCTATTTAGGTTGGGTTCCAGGGCCTTATAAATTCTGCCTTAGTTGTAAGTTTCACTGATACCAATGTGAAATGGTAGCGTAGGTATCTTAACAAGCCAGGCCACCACCCATCTTCACTGTTTGATCAACCAATCTAAGAATGTAGTCACATTTCCCAAACTATTTAACACTGGGACATTGCCCCAGGAAGATACCCAATTCTTAGTTTCCCCAACCCGGTATAACATAATCATCCCCCATATGTTCTTCCTCAAGCAACATAATCCCTGTATTGACTTCAACTCTGGGGAAATCTTGGCAGTGTGCATGTCAGAGTATTATCCCCCTTTGATTTCTGTCACTAGCGTAAAGATGTCCCAGGGCATGGATAGTGTGAGATTCCCTCAGCCACAGGAAGACCCTGGGGCAGCACTCCTTTTTCATCTCCAGTATGATTGTACTGTAGACATACTTACTGTGTGTCCTACAGGAAGGTTAGGTTTAGGGTTAGGGTTAGGCTTTTGACACCCCCCCCCCCCCCCCAAAGTGGCCAGATTTTTCTTTAGATGTAAACATAATACTGCACTTGCATTGAATGCCATAATATACTCTTCACCATTCATCCCTAATACTATAGAGTAGATGGGACTTCTAAGAAATTGATAAACATAAGACAGGGACCAATCCTGGCAGCATTTAAGCTCTTCCACATTTAGGAAGACAATGAATGGAAGACCAAATTCAACCCCAATATTAGTCACTATGAGCATTTTGTATGAGTATGACATTTAGTCTGGTGAATGCCCCTTCCATCTTCTATGAATGATGCTCTTAATGATATGTTAACTGTCTTTGCCAGATGAGTCCCAGCATCTAAAACACATGCAAGTGCTTGCTTGGCTATAGCAGAACCATCTCTAAGTGAAACTCAAAGTGTGAGAACTACATTAAGTTGATCTATTTTCTAAGGTAGGTGCTCTCACCGTAAGAAGTGGAGATGCTGTCCTGGACTGGCCCAGCTCTACCTTAGTAAAGGAGGTGCAGAGTTTCTTCTGACTTAATTTTTTTATTTGTTGTTTTCTCCATTGTAGCACTCGTTTGCCAGTCTACTCGAGGACGTGGTTTGAATGATAACCTGCTCTCCACAGGCTCAGAAGGTCTTTGAGGAGCTCATAAGCCAGTTCACTTCCGCTCCACCTCTCAAGCTGTTTATAGTGGATACAATCTCTCTGAAATTGGTGTTGAGGCTGGTCGCCTAAGTTACACTTTGTGTGTTTATTTTATCGCACTGTCTTTTGGCAGCAGAGAAAAATTTTGACATTGGCAGCTGAGAACTTTTGGCTAGCAATTTAACTTTGGAGAAATGGAAGCATTTGCTGGACAGTGCAAACTACCATGTTCAGTTCCTTATCGACCGCAAGAACTTGCAGTATCAGCAAACTGCCAAACAGTTGGCACTTTGCCAGGTCTGCTAGGTCCTGTTCTGTTTAAGGTTTAATTTTTCAATTTCCTATGGACTCAATCCCAAAAATACCAAGGCGGATGCGCCCCTCCCAGTGACAGGAGAACATCACAGTTTCTTCAGCTTCCCAGGAGGGAGACACCATAGTCCTAAGTAACCATCTTGTTTCCTGAGTGTTGAGACCTTTGCCCAGGCCCAACTGCCAGCTAAGACCTTTCCATAGACACGTTTGCTTCTTCTTTGCTTCTCTTTAAGTGTTTCACAGTCATGCTCACCATAGTAAATATTCAAAGCTTATAGTGCTTTTCTGGCACAACATGGTAGAAATGTCCTGGACTCCTGAGAGCAGTATGTCGATGATATTCTGTGCTGCTTTCAGGACCCTTTGAAGTGCCTTGCTGTCCTGCACTGAGCATTTTCTGTACCAGGATGTGATGCGGCTTTTGAGGATAAACTCAACAGTTCACCTGTACAAGTTTAGGAGGATTGTAGGTAAGATCCAGGCCTTGCTCAGCCCTCAGAGAAAGTAAAGTTGAGCCTTCTTGACAGGAACTATAGCATATTGTGATCATTTAAGGTCAACAGAGATGCTGCCGTGCCTTCTTGGCTAGGGTGGAGCCATGGATGGTCCTGGTGAGGTCTTCTGCACTCTGAGAAATTTGGTGCTCTTGACTATCTCTATCACAGATCCCTCAATGTGCAGTGGAGACTAGAAAACATTGGAGTTCCTGAAGTCAACAATCATCTCTTTCGTTTTGTTCATGTTGAGAGAGAGATTGCTGAACTTGCACCAGTCTACAAGCCACTCCACCTTCAGTATGTACACTGAGTCATCACTGTTGCTGATGAGGTCCACCGCTGTCATGTCATCAGCAAATCTGACGATGCCATTTCTGCTGCACTTTGCAAAATAGTCATACGCCAGCAGAGTAAACAGTAGTGGGCAGAGCACACTGGGCTGGGAGACGGCAGTGCTGAGCGTGGCTCTGCCAGAGATGCTGCGCATGCTGGCTGTTTGAGGTCTCTCAATCAGGAAGTGCAGGGTTCAGTTGCACAGGGACGTGTTGAAACCCAGCAGCTTCAGCTTCCCTATCAGCTACTGGGAGATGATGCTGTTGGATGCTGGATGTATTTTGATGAGCAGCATCAATCATCAAACTCTGTCCTGTCCAGACGCTTAGGATATCGCATGCTTAGTGGACTGGTTGTGCAAAATTGGGACTGCATTTTTTTTTATGTGTTCCATGGCATGATTAATTTCCTAGTGACAAAAATGAAAGTGACAGAGCATCAATGAGGCAGGAGACCATTGACTCACTCGGCACAGGTATAATGGTGGTGGCCTTGAAGCGCTTGGGGATTACCACCTAGCTCAGGGAGATGTTGAAGATAACTGAAAACATCGGGCAGTTGGTCTACACATTCTCCGCGCTTTCGGCCAGGTATGTTTTCTGGTCCTGCAGCTTTGAGTGGATATACTCTTCTCAAAATTCTCACATTAGCTACGAAGACATACAGTACCTTTTTCTCAGAAAAGTGGATGGTCTACTTTGCAGGCTTGTTGTTCAGTGCATCAAACTGTGTGTAGAAGGCATTCAGTGCATCTGAGAGGGAGGTGCTGTTGTCACTGGCATCCAGTATGGTCTTGTAATTTTTGATGGCCAAGAAACTGAGTCACATGCATAGTGAGTTTTTGTTTTCATGAAGTCTTTGATCATACAGTATGCGCATTGTTGCTCAGATGCTGTGACACTGATTTGCCATTTCTTTCTGAAGGATTCCCTTGTCTCCCAATCTAAAAGCATCATGATGACATTTCAGCAGCGTACATATCTCTGCCAACATCCATGCCAACAGTTTTTGGTTGGCTCAGGTGGTAATGGTCCTGGAAGCAGATGTTGTGACAGATGCTGCATACCGCTCCTGGTTAATTTGGTGGCCATAGGTTCCAGCCCATTCAATCAAAACCGTCCTGAAGGATTGAGACATCTCCTTCTGGCCAAACTGCAATCTGTTGCTGGACTGCTTTGACCTGTTTGAGCAGCAGAATGTAAGCCAGCATTAGCACTACAGACACGCGGCCTGACAGGCCGAGGCGGGCATGGGATGTGTTGCATGTGCTCAGTGTTGTTCTCCCTTCTAGTAGGAAAGTTTGCGTTGGTAGAAACTGGGGAGAACAATCTTCAAGCCGGTTTGGTTGAAGTTCCCAACTGGCTTCCCTGACATAGCAGGAGCAGCACAGGCAGCCATGATGATAATGACCGGACACTCCCCCCTTTTCTCTACTTTCATCTCTTTAAAAACCCTTTGCCGAGTTCTTGTTTCCGCTCTTCCCTTCACATCTGGGTCCGTCCTGTACGCTTTGAGATGGGGACCCTCTGCCTGTCAGCGACCTGAGACTCATCAATACTAAGTGACTTCATCCTCCATCAACAGGAGACCTCTGCTTTGGGCAAAAGGCCTGTTGTTCTTCGCAGGCAGCAGTCTGGCCCAGGGTGCTTCTCTACTCTTGTCCATGCCATTAATTTTCCCCTGTATGTATTTTCTTTAGTTAATAAAGTATTTGCATTTTCTAACCAGCTTTACCTTTGACCAGTGCATGAGCTGCATGCTGTGTTACATTTTACTTCACTAGACACTTTACTTTTCTGATGTATTAGATCAAGATACCAAATCATTTGCTAATGAATATGCAGCAGTTTTATGCAGCACGATTACAGTACCCTGCAGAAAGTCGTATATCTGTGTGACAGATAAGCATCCGGAGACCTCAGTCTTGCCTGAAGCTCAGACACCTGAAACAAGGGCACTGCACCTGGGAAGGGTAACAGGAGTGAGACCATGCCCTGCGGTGCTCCCTGTAAATCTTTTTCTTTTTTATAGGACAGCAGCAGGTAAAGACAACTGCGGCTAACAGTTATTTACAAAGGTGGCCGAAGAGAGGGTTGACAAGTCACGTCCTCATTTTGCCAAGTTGGGCATGTCGCTGGGCCAAAAAGGATTGGGCCTGCATATCACTTCTTTAACCAACCACAGTCTTTATTGTATGACATCACCACATTTGTCTGTTTTTTTTTTTACTCATTTCCTAGCTCAAGGCTTCTGGGCATCCAGCTGTCCGGCCTGGGGCAGTGTGTGTCTCAGCTAGCTATGTCACGACTCAGGAAGGAGGGAGGCAAAGGCAGGCATCGGGGAAAGCAGAAGGGACTTTATTCCAACAAAACACAACACAAACGGCAAAAGGAAACAGAGCGAGAGGAGTCAAAAGCAGGCTGGGAGCGCAGGGGGGGAAACACAGGGTGCAGGGTAACCGGAGGGGTAGCACAGGCAGGTAACAGGATGACACACGCAACAATACAGTACAATGGCTGGACTGGGGACGGGCTGAAGTTGAGCACCTCGGGACACGGGGATCGATGGGGATCACGCTAGAAACAGGTGACAGATCAGGAAGTACCCCTGGGCAGGGCGCGGCGGCATCTATTGGGCAGGGTGCGGCGGCATCCCCTGGGCAGGGCGGGACGGCATCTCTTGGGCAGGGCGTTGCCTCCCAGTCTCCGCTCCTGGCAGAGGGCCATGGAGAGCTAACGAGCAGAGTGGTGGTTGGTTCAGGCAACAGGCAGAGCTGGGTGGGTACCGCAGGGGGCTCGGTGCCGATTGGTGGAACCAGGGACTGGGGAACGGAGAGACCACTTCCATCACAAACAGCCGGAGCGACGTCAGGCTCCTTTACATCGCGACATACAGTCTTTGCAGGTAAGCATACAGGTATACCTATGTTTTGTTTCTATGAAACGTTCCTTGACAAAAAGCATACACAATAAAACAGATACTTTACAAATCTGTGCATCTTGCCATACGATGACTGTGATTGGTCAAAAAAGTGAAACGCAAGCCTCTTACGCATTGACCCAAGGTCACATCAAACTTGGCAAAATCAGGATGTCCAGTATTTTACCCAGAGTGCACTGCTTTGGTTTGTCTTATTGGTTGGTGAACCACAAGTTCGCATATATAAGTATCTTGCAAATAAATCACTGCTGGCAGTGGGTCCTCGACCTGACGGCTTTTTCTGACACCTTGAGCGTCACAGTTGGAAACTTCTGAAGGTTGCCTTTGAGGTTGCTTCAAAGGTAATTTGATGTCCACCAACAAGGAAAGCTATTGCCCATTCATTTTCTGAAACTGCTTCAGCGTGAAGGGTGGGGACTGAAGCCCATCCCAGAGGCTATGGGCACAAGGCAGGGAACAACCCAGGATAAGACACCGACCCATCGCAGGGCACTCACACACCAATGGGCAATTTAGTAAGTCCTGCATGATGCAGGCAGAACATGCAAACTCCACACACACAGAGCCAATGCAGAGACTCAAACCCTGAGCCCAGAGGTGTGAGGCACCAGTGCTTACCACTGCACCACCATCCAAACAAAAAAAAAACTCCTCAGTCTGCTTTACTATAGTGAACAATGTGAAAGAGATGTTGGTAGCTGGCACTAGCACTCGACTGTCTGTGGGTCTGTTGTTTTAATTGATGAACCTGAACACCGCATGTCATTTTGAAGCACATTTCTGCTGCTACCTTCTCCAGTCCTTCTCATTACCCACTTTTCTTACTACTTCATTTTTCTTTCTCATTCCTGAGATTTATGAGCCAGTGGAAGCCCAACATGTATCATTTCTGCTATCTTCACTGCATAATGAGGCTGAAGCCCACATGCTTGCGGGCCCTGCCACTGCGTTGATTCCTACAGGGACATTACAGGTTTTGCATGACTTTCAGGCAAACAAACTTGTGTGTGTAAGGAGACATCGGGTACTGTGAGGGCAACAAGCAAAGACGTATTCAGGTGTAAAGAGCAGGACGTTTTGAGTAAAGAACTCACTGTACTTACCTGGAATGTCAAACATGATTAAGCGACTCCCTTTTAGAATAGCCCTAATAACTTATAAGTTCGCCTATGCATTAATCTTATATGAATCTTATGCATTAAACAAGGCGGCAGCTTATACAGTATTTATCAAATCCTTGGATCTCATGGTTTTACTGTAAAGGGCAAAATATCTGTCATCCCACAGTTAAGTCTAAGAAATAAATGAGCACCTGTCCCTTTGTAAGCATCTCAGGAAATGAAACTTTACTGCAGGTATGAGCATCTTCGGCGATACAGAGACATCGTTCGTTTACTCTAAATAAGGGAAGCTAGTTTTGGTTAGCTTACTGGATTTTTTCCACCATTCCTTTTCAGTGCTTTGCGGTCACATGGTGAGCAAACTGTCTGTGAGTCGTGCTAACATTCAAACCAGACTTACTGGGGTAACTCTTTCCTTTTTCGCTGAAGATGTTATAAGTATTGACAAAAAACCTATTGTTCTACTTGTCAATCATGATAATTTAGGGCATCAGTGGTGAATGAAATTAGTTGTCAGAGTTCAGTCAGCAAGGTAGACAGCATTCATTACAGTGATAGATAGTATGATTCTCTCTCATCCTTACGCAGCTCACTTACATAAATTGACACCAAGGGCAGATGACTTTGACTTCCAACTTGTGTAAGAATATATGTCTCATCACTATTTACCCGAAATATATGTGGAACTACTTTCATCTATCTATCTATCTATCTATCTATCTATCTATCTATCTATCTATCTATCTATCTGGCTCTTTTGGCATCTTATAATTTCACAGACACCATGCTACATATAAGTTATACCTTTTCTCTAATTCTGCTAGCAGCCTTTTGTAGGGTTGCTGTGAATTCCATTTAGCAGAATTATAAATGCAGTATTTGATTGGAACAATAGCTTGGTGCTGTTAATGTCAGGATATTTTATATACAAATGTTATATTACAAAGCCAGGAAGTGTTCATTTGTTTTTCATGCTCTTTCATCTTGTTTTAACTTTGTGGAGAAGGTAGAGGTGCTGATCACTGAGTTGTTGAAGGACTGTGTCAGAACTGGACCTGTTTGAAACCCCCATCGTGATGATATCGTCTTCTGGAGTCTAAGAAAGCCTACATATTATTTTCCCTTGCTGGGGGGCAAATTTTTATCCCAGCAGGCCAGGCGGAGGCACAGGATGCGGCTACTTGTCATGTCTGATCTCTGCTCAGGTTGGAAGATTCCAGATAGATGAAGGAGAATGAAGAGCATTTGTCAAAGATACAGTGTTAATCATTGGGAACCAAACAATGGATTAAAAGAAACTTTTTTAAACTAAGGGAAGGTTCTGATTTGTTAATTAATTTAAATACTGGAACTCTTGGCTATAGGTGGAAATTAGTGGGAAAACATTTTAAATTGAATTTACAAAAACATAGCGTGTAGTTTATGTAGAGTATGGAATAGTCTTTCTGCTAGTGTCATGCAAGCTAAAACTTTGGGTTCCTTTAAATCAGAGCTAGATAAAATTTAACAACTCTGAGCTATTAGTTATGTTCTCCCCAAATGAGCTTGATGGGTCGAATGGCCTCCTCTCGTTTGTAAATTTCTTATGTTTTTATGTTAATGACTATGTGCAGCTACTTGGGGATATGACCATTTCGTGGGACATAAATAGCTGATAAAGGACAAGATGAGTGCATAATCTAGGCAGCCGCAGATTAGTTGAAAGCTGAACTGCAAACATGCTCAGGCGCCACAATGATCTGGTTGTAGAGCAAAGAATCTTTAATGATACAACCCACAATCACAGTCCAGAATCTAGGACACAGAGGTCAGAAAGAGGAAGGCCAGTAGAGTTTAAGTCAAAATACAAAGGCAGAGTTGATAAAAGAAAGTGTCGAGGAAACAAGTGGACGAAACAGCATTCGAAACAAAATTCAAAATTAGAATCCGTAAGCGGAAACAGGTCAGAGAGCAGGCAGTCAGGCGAAACAGAAAAGGCTCAGTAATGGATGAACACACAATACCGCACCAAGGTTTCAAGGGGAGGAAGTGGGTCTCTATATGTGTTGATTAATTAGAAACAGGTCATCTCGATAATCAGGTGAAGCAGAGCGTGGGAGCGCTAAGCTGGGCTCAATGAAAGTGCCGGGCTCGACGTCGGATCTGAATTTCAGATATCTGTCTTTTCTCTGTTTACTTAGTGCCTAGGCTACAGTTATTTTTAATGTCAAGCGCTGAATGTTCAAAATCACATGTGGGAAACGGTAAAAATAAAGCTGGAAATGTGCCAACTTCAAGAACCTCGTTCTCACTATCTCACTTGCCTGGTAGTAAACATGACACACATGAATTTTGTCCCCTGCTTGGCCAGTGCATGCCTTTTCATTCAAGTATTCCCACAATGTGGTCCAGAGTACCAATAAAACCCTGTTAATATCACAGCTTTACCTCTGATATGTTCCTACTGGGTTTTGATTTCAATTCAATGCACTGTTCAAGTCAATCAGATTGCTTATCCTTTCTCATATCTCTTTATACCCAACCATAAAACTGCTTTGTACTTTGTCAGTTTATTGACTGATTATTGCTATTTTGCAGCTTTTGATGTTTTGAATTCATATCACATATCCTGAATAAGTCTACCTGTCCTGAATAGGCTGTATAAGTATCATTTAGCACAGTGTTTCCCAATCCTGGGGACCCACAGACAGTCCACTTTTTTGCTCCGTCTCAAGCAGAAATGTGGACTGTCTGGCAGGGAGCTGGGAGGGAGCAAAAACGTGGAATGTCTGTGGGTCCCCAGGGACCGGATTGGGAAACACTGATTTAGCGTGTCAGCAGCTGTTCTCAGGATTGTAAAGTGTGAATACAGTTCTCAACAGAAGTAAACTATATATGTCTGGTCAGCAAAACTAGTGTATGCAGTACATCAAGCTATGCTTAGGCTGTCAGGAAGTACATCAGATTACAAATTTAGGTAGCATACATGTGGAATGTTGAATTTTGCTTTTTCAGTCAGGTATTTTTAATATAGTCCCAGTGACATAAAAGTCATTTTTGTGGTCATTTTTTTCCCGAATGTGCTAAAATTTCTATTCTGGTTCACATTAATATTTGAACGAGGTAGTTACTTCCATTCTTTTTACAGATGGCAGTGAAACATGATTGGTAAGCATGTCTGAGATAATTACGTCACACACATATACACAAAACCTTGATCAGTATGTCTCCACCTGTTGGTTTATTATCATTCCATTATTCTGTATTTAAAATTAATAAATCAATGTTTTAAAACGAATTTGCTTTGTGGTCAGGAAAAAACACCTAGATGTTCCTATATCCATGTTTAAGGTCACTGAAAGCATCCATACGTTTACTAATTATCCAGCAATTGTCACAATAAATGCATGCTTTTTCAATTGACCACTGTTTGTTTGAATCAGTACACAAAACAAAGTGTACTGCCAATCTACTTTCAATTGCCCATTAATAATATTGCCTGTCAAATATATATATATATGCGCACAATGACACCTCAGCATACATTCAAACAATGACATACCCAAGTGTGCACTGTATACGGATCCAAACAGTGTAAAATGCAAATACAAACAGCGAAACACAGGAGGATATAATCAGAACGAAGGGAAGCAACACGGCCTGATTGGGGACCTTCAGCTGGATGCATGGAATTCTCTAAGCATATGGTTCATTATAATTTGCCCTCAGAGCCAGTATCTGTTTCCAGAATAAATGCATGTCTGGAATCCTTTTAAAGATATTCTAACTGTCTACCACGTAGGCTAGCAGTCAGTGTACGACAGTGGTCACAATTCCACACGCTAATCCACAACACGACCTGGACAATATTGATGTTTTAGGTCCCTATCATCACTGTGTCTCAGAGAGATGCCTTTAAAACAGCCCTCTAAGAAAATGAACTGTTTCGGTGGGATGCAATGGGTGATCACAACGGGCCGTGCAGCACCAACGGCTGTGAAATGGATGAAGTGCTCCAAAAAGCTGTCCCACTTGGCGACAGCGGTGACCTTTCAGGTCTCCCTGCTGCTCTCTGTCATGTCTCCTGTAACCCCTGGCCAAACCCCCCCCCCCCCCCCATGCTAAGCTGGTGACGAAATGGCAGCTGGTGTTCATAAGGCCAAAACGGGGGAGATCCATAGGACCACAGTGCCTTAGGTGCGTTTGATTAAACCAGGGCTCAAGTCAGGTAGCCGCAAAAGCCATACTGCTCATGCAGCCAGGGTGTCCAACCCCATGGGAAATAAAAATAAATAAATAATGGCTGCTTGGTTTATAGCTGTCCTCCATATTACTTTGAGGTGCCTCCTGCCATCTTGCGCAATCATCAATTTTAATGAATCTGGTTACCAGAAAAAGGCATGAAAACAACTAGGTGGCCTTAGATAAAACACAAAATGTCTGCAACATTTCTTCACCTCTTCATCCTATATGTTATGCCACGTTATTTTATACAAGCCATGTCTATTGAAAGAGTATAGAACTGAGTATAACACTGAGTGCTAAACACTCAGTATAACACTCAGTATATAATGTTGAGTATAACAACTTAACAGACAGGCACTGACCCAGCTATCTTATCCTGAAGTCCCTTTAGTCGTTTAGTTCTGTAGACCTGTTTATTAAGGTTTTCTTGCATAAATCACGTTTATGACCACTGATGCAGCCATTTATATGTCTTTTCTATGAGGACAGCTAACGCATTCTATATCAAATAATTACACAAGGTACGAATGCTATCTTAACTTTGCAACCAACTGAAACAAAGGGTTTGTTATAATTATAAATAATTTTTATTATTATTATTGTTATTATTATTATTATTATTATTATTAAGGTGGGTGGCAAACAGTGCAATTCAAGCAGTTATGTTTCATTGATACCTAAATGGCCAGTCGAGCTCGTGAGTCGGGGGGGGAGGGGGGGGGTTGGCTCTAAGGCGCGCGAATGGGAGGGCTGGTACGGTGGGGCATGCAGGCAGGAGACGGAGCGCACAAAAAGAGGAGGAACCTGCAAGAGGCATAAACAATTACAAAATGAAATACCGCCTGGCAATGAAACGTGAATCTCTGCATGCAGCACAGGACTAAAGTTACTCTCTAACGAAGGAGCCATCGGGCCGCCGTCAAGGCGGAAAGTCAGGATTGGAAGAGCGCCTGTATATCGTATAAGCGGCGCCACTTTACTTCTGAAGCTTCTGCTCTCTCCTGTCACCTTTAGTCAAAACACCGGGTTCAATAGACGAAAACTCTTGCTTTCAGCACCCGAAGTGAGGACAGCTCCCTTCTCTCCCTTGTATGTACCATAGACGAGCTTCTTCTTTTGTATTTTTAGGGCAGTCAGTTCTGACTCAGCGTTTCACTTCCAGTTCCGTAAGACTTTGCACATATGAACACCTTCAGTGAATTTATGTTGAAAACACTCAAATAAGGGACATTTCCGACTGGAGAAGAACCGATCTGACTTTAAACTCAATATGTACCAGGGGCACTTGCAGGTAAGATGTTTGACGAGTGTGTTGTGTCTTTGCAGAAAATACGTGAATTGCGATTAAATTGGCGATGCCACGTTTAAATAAGTATAAATAATAAGATTCAAGGTGCGTTTCAAGGCAAGGGCACCTTCTGTTGAAGAGTGTAACATAAACGGGATGTAAGCGAAAACTGTGAGCCCAGATTTCAGCAATTAACAGTGAATTCTGCGCAAGCCATCTTTAATGATATATGTGTGCGTTAACATGTGCCTGCTTAATGTCGTCATTCTGCCCCGGTTTAGGAACCGGCGAGCTTTCCTGTCATTTTACCATTTGAATATTTCTTTACTATACCAATTTGTGTGTTTAGTTCCAAAGGCGCACGCCTACTGTTTTAAACAAACCTCGGTAGCTTGACGTATTTAATTTGGGAAAATAACCTGACCGGCTTATATGGGAATTGTTCACTGAAGAAGCCGTCTGAGACTGAGCGCTTTTAGCTGGCATTAGTTTGAGGGACGCGAAAAAGCTCGCATACTTTAATCATCTGCTCATTTCAATAGATCTTCAATAGATTTTCAATAGATTCACTCACATTTCTGAGTAATATCAGCATGGCATAAGTTGCGCAGTTATTACACATACATGGACCTACAAACGGGAACACAGGCTCAACTACAAAAACATTTATGGACAATGGAAAAATAGTTTCCCCCATCCTTTAAAACTGAGTGCTTCACGATGTGGCAAGAAAGCAGTAAGCAGGCAAACCACGCAACAGGAGAGTTATATATCAATATACATATCGTATTTGAGGACATATAGCGATGTATTCTGTTTTCTGTTTTCTTTTTGAGTTACATGTTCTAGGCTATGGATATGGTTACATTTAATTCCTGGTTATTTACTGAATTACTTTATGTACCATTCCGACATTAATTTGATTTTTATTAATGATATTACATATAGACAGCTGATTCACACTTTAATGCTTTGGCGCTGATTCTTTATGGCACTGCTGAAAACCTTTAGAACTGAAAATTCACTGTAGCGGTTTAAAGAAAACGTGCTAACATGCTAAATGGGAAATGATTTATTTAATCTTGAACAATCAGTGCCGGTACTTTAAGAAATCAAATGCCTTCCACAAAACTTCACAAATACGATGTCTTTAAACGACGTTATATACGGAATACTTGTGCTTATTGTACTTTTACGTCCTAAAGTGGCGGCGTGAAAATTCCTCAATAATAGGTTCATTTTCTGTATATCTCTAAACACCTTCACAGTTAGTATAGACCTATACAGTATTTGTTTTTGGAGTTGTATTGGCGTGCGGTCCGGAATCGTATAATGAATTAATGGGTGGGGCAATATGAAGTGTTTAGTGTTTAAAGTGATAGGTAAAATAGTGTGTGTGTGGGAGGCTGTATGTGCACACTTGTGTTTTTATCACCAGGACTTTACCTCCCTTTACAGCTGTGTTTCATTTAAAATTAATTGCCTAAATTTGACAGCTAAGTCAAAGAGACCTGTACATATCTGATTTACAGCTTACCATCTGTGAAGGTTTTGGTAACACTCCAGAACAAATTTGTACTCTTTAGAGTCATCGCTTCATAAAAGCTGGACGAGCGGATGAAGAGCTGGAGCTTCTCACATGACCTAATTAATAATTGGTTCAGTTTGACAGGAATTAGACACAGCAGCACTTACACTGGTAATTAGGCAGATCACATTGTGTGTGTGTGTGTGTGTGTGTGTGTGTGTGTGTGTGTGGGGGGGGGGGGGGGGCGTAGTCTTTTTAGGCAGTGTGTGTTTCCTTGCACCTTCTGCCTTTGCAGTCTTTAGACAGAGGACCCACCTTGACGATGGACATGATCTCATGAGGACTGTCCTTTCATGGTTACCTTTATTTCCATCCACTTATGATTATATATTATGGAGTCTAACTGAACGTGAATGAAATCGGTTACCGCGACGCTCTATTGCAGCCCTGAAACACTTATCTGATGAGTTAGAAACGCGTGCCTTAGTAGTTATGTTACAGTATATCCAGAAAAGCTGAGCCGTTACTATCCCTGAAGAGTGGCTTTACTGCTTATTCCATTGTAATTCCGTCTTTCAACACAGATTCAGAAACTGGCATGTTTTTATTCGGAAACTTAGCCGCTGAATGTCGACTTGTTTAAATACTTCCAGAAAAAACACTGGTGTTTGTAGAGAGTGACCTTAGATCTGAGTTAGTGTAGACCCAGGATTTCAATCTCTCTCTCAGATTATACATCTGCAGGCACTGTTTGCTCTGGGGGGGGGGGGGG
>JAABNX020000038.1:2791214-2815730 GCA_015163995.2 Mormyrus lacerda
GCTGGCACTGTTTGCTCTGCCCCCCCCCCCCCCCCCTCCATCCCAACAATCACACAGGAATGAAAATCCCCCAAGAAGCAGAATGATTGCGCGTATGATTTTTTAAAAATATAAATATATCCCATTGCCTTGCGGCGCGTCGGCAAATAATTGTTTCCTTGAACTTGGCGTATACATATTTCACAAATATGGAGGAAATCTTGCTGTCATCCATCCATCTTCTAAATGCGTATCCATTGCAGCTTCCTATAGGGGGCCTGGAGCGAGGCAGGGAAAAAACCTGGATGGAAGGCCAGTGCATTAGAACAGAAACACTAGGGGCATTTCAGAGACACCAGCTCACCTGTTTTTGGACTCCAGGAGGAAACTAGTGCTACTTAAGGAGAACATACACACACATGCAGATTCAAACCCAGCCCTGGAGATGTGGAGTATCAGTATTAGCCTCGGAGGTAACGAGTATTTTTTACATTGTCTCTATTACTAGTTACTGATGGTTGCATAGTGATGTGCATAATCTCAGTGTCTTACATGTGGAACAATTGCCAGTGTAACGATGGTCCATGGATCTCTGGCCAAAAGATCTATCTTCTCCCGTTCACCCTAATTATCCAGCTACATACACTTCGCTCTCCCTCCTTGGTGTCTTTCTGCTGAGACGGAAAAATGACTTTCACATTAAGGCATCACGTTGACTGCTGGTCTGTGTTCTAACTCTTACCTTGCAAATACGTTTGATCCACATGAAATGGGTGTTTTTTTTTTTTTTCCTTTTTATTATCTTAAGGCCAAGTTTACCTCCACTAAGAGGATTATTTTATTATTACAGTCAACAAACAGCCTTTATTTCTGTTAAACAAAAAAAGCTTTTTCATAGAATTATCCATATTTTAATTTCAGAATTATCTCATAATGTTATGGATAAAAAAAAATTTAAATTTTGACTTCAATTAGTAATTTCAATATGGTATCCTAAAAGTTCCTAAAGTTACTTTGATTTCGTTGGTTAAGTGGCCTGAAAGCAGAAGCATGTAATATCCATCTTGTAGGGATAATGTTCTAATTTGGAAGATGCTCTAATTATCTCACCAGTTGTCACTTCACTATTGGTTTCAGGAGAACTAACTGTACTATCAGTTCGCCCAAATGCATGCCATTGGTACACCATAAACGTCTCCAGACTTGTAATTGAATTACACGTACATTACATTGCATTAAAACAATACCGGACCAGTTGTATGCCAGACAATAATAGGCAATATGCTGAATGTGCATTACTTTATATTACACTGTAAGTAATGGGTTCACCGATTCTTTTAGCTTTGCCCATTCGAATACCTGATGTATGACTAGATAAGCAAATTAGATCACAATCAACTTAATGTAAAAACCTGGGCTGCGATGTTTATGGCCTTTGTAGAAAGCTTAGCCTTTATCAAAGTGAAATTTGAGGCTCCACGAAGAGGGCTTTTCTCTTTATGTACCCTTAAATAGATTTAGCAACCTAAAGAGATCGGCCTTGCAGAAAATGGGATGAATTATCAGTCAGGGAAAAGCCTTTTATTATTCTCATGCAAAGGCAGACCTCCAATGAAATAAGAGGTTTGCTTTTCACAGAGGTAACTGGACCACAATTTGCTGGACTGCAAAATTAATTTGGACAAGAGTGAGTCTTGCTCAAAGACCTGGAAAGAGCACTTTGCAATCGTGGAGAACTCCAGCATTCCAGCCAGCGGTCTCGGCTCATCCAGTCAGAATAATTTGCTGGTATTCAGGTCACCGTAGAAGGCCTGAGCTGCCATTCTGTATTCCTAATACATCGTTCTTGTGTGGCTACATATTGCCATTCATAGTTTTTTTTTTTTTTTTGAAAGGTCCTGCTCAAACCAGGTAAAGGGAAATCCATCCAGTTCTGATAACAATTACTGGACCGGAGCTCACAGATGACGCCCTAGACACGGGCAGGAAGCCAGCGCCTCTGGGAGAACAAGCGGCTGACGGCAGCTCAGGGGCTCGCGGCCTCCTGAGCCACATGAATCTGGACCCTGGGAGACTGAACTGAACGCTAACGCCGTGTCTGCGCATGCAGCTCGTACTTCCAGCTCATAAATGCATAGTAAAACTCAAAATTAGGTATGATAGGGAAAGCTGTGCCAGCAGAGATCTCATTTCTATAATAAGCATAGGAAGGGACAAATGCAGTTTGTAAGCATATTAATGTCTCCCGTTTTGGCGTGTTTTAAATATATATAAATAACTTGTGTGCTTTCAGGTAGAGTCAGTCCTGCGCCACCACACCATTAACACAATGGGCAGAATGGGATTAAGGGAATGTAGCTCCAAAACTAAGTCACTAATGCAAACAATGATACCAGTGGCCAATACTGTAATTATAAGAAATAAAAATAATTCATTAGTGAGTTTCGGGTCTTATGAGTCTCACGAGACTTGCATAGCAGCTGTTTCGACCAAACTTGCTACCTTGTCGATTGCTCAGAGTCAGGTGTAGTGAATCATAACACCCTGCATGCGCACAGTACAAATAGAGCAGATTGCGGTATGCGGAGTGGCACTGAGGGCAACGTGGTTACAGACAGTTTACAGAAAGTAAACGTAAATTATTTTTAGATTTTTAGAATTGAACACTTTGACCTATGCAATTCATGGATGCACAAAAAAGTCTGATTTTTTTACATCTGAAAACCGATTCATTCACTGAAAAGAACCGGTTCAAAAGAATGATTTGATCCCGAATTGGACATCACTGTCATATACTTGGATAGCTGTTTTTGCGTGCAAGTAGTATTTCTCACTCGGATCATATTACTTAATACTGTAGTTCGCATAGTGCTTTTCCCTCTTACTGAAAATGAAATGAAAAAGTGCAATGAATCTTGGGATATGTTGTGCACCAATAAGCAAACAATACAGATCAGGTTGGTCTCAAACCTACAACTGGAGGGTTACAGCTTCTGTTCCATACTCTCATTGAGCTATTTGGCAGTCCGAGGAGCAAAGGAAACACACAAGGGTCTAGTACAAAAACAGGAGGGAGCAGGATGGCCAGCAACACCTGCTAGCCATGCGGGGAAGTGACATGAAGTCCTGGGATGGATGGGTGCCGACCCTGACAATTTATTTTTCTACTTAAAAAATCAGTCTAATGTAAGCCATCGTGATACACACACATACACACACACAGACCTGTAATGACATCTTTGTGGGACCACGCATTCATTTCTATAGGAAAAATGCTAACGCTAACTATGACAACCATAATCATAAGTAACCAAACAAAATACAAGAGTATACAAGGGAAGGTCAAAAAAGGAGTATTCATCACGTTGTGAGGACATTTGGTCCCCACAAGATAAGTTATATCTGAACCATAGACACACACACACACACACACATGCAAGTATTTTTCAGCAATATCAGACAGCAAACCGGTAGCTAATCTGACTTCTCAACATTGCAGGTATTTCATGTTATTTCTAAATGGCAGTGCTGTGTAATGAGGCAGGATCCCAGTGCATTGGCATTCTGCTAAGTACTTCCCATTTATTTCCACTTTCTGTTTTAATAACCGCCACACAGCTCTCTGCCTCCATTCAGTTCTATACGAAGGAAGATTTTTAGTTGCGCTGACTCTGGTTTGCTTAGTAACTTTAGGCGCATTCACACTTTGATGGGAAAACTGGGTAAGTTAGCAACAGTATAAAAAGCTGCATTTGTCACATTTATCCAATATAATGTACAACAGAATGAAGGGAGTTACAATTCATGGACCCTGTCCTGAATTATAACCCTTTGCATAACGAGCAGAACTCAATACATGCTGAGCCACACAAACAACAACAGAAAGGAGGAGTATGTTGTTGGTTGTGTAATAAGTAGGGGTGCCTTGTTATTGATATAGTATCGGTATCAGGTCTGATAGAGTGTTCCCGTACTCGTGCTTATCCTCGTGACAATGTGCCAATGCATACGGCTGATGCCACGCGATGAGGTATCAGCGTTAATAAGCGAGATAAATGGGACCGCAACATGCTTGCAGTGTGGACGTGTTTCAATGCGAACAACAAAAACCAAAGTGTGGGAAACTGCAAACTGTGATGTGCTAGAATATCAAGAGGAGGTACGAAAACAAGTCATCGGATTAAACATCTAATAGCTCAGCCTAATGAAGAGTATAACCAGATTTCCAGCAGTGGCCCTCTGCAGCAACCCACCATTCAGCAAACGCCAGAGAGAAAATGGTAAACACTAACTGTCATGCAGTAAAAATAGCACAAGCTTTTACCCAGTATATTGTTCTTGGAGATTAAGCATAATGCAGTAACGGTGGTACGCAGAGAGCGTCATACTTTCTGAGGTGGTATAAAGTGTTTGCAAACCACGGCTGTAGATGGTTTTAGATGATGTGCTGATTCATCCTTTTCCAAAGCACTCCTCCTCCCCAATCCCCCAGTGGTTGGCAAGTTTCAATGTCGACTGCTTAGTGGATTATGCTTTCACGTTTTATTATTTGGCTAAAAAAATTATCTGTCCCACTTGGCACCACATGCTTTCGTGTGTGTTTTACTTCGGTCCTTTAACAAGTGCCCGATTTTGAAAGCAAATTATTTTATTTTGTAATGAATGCAGCACGTGCGACAACTTGTTATAAAGGCAAATATACTCTAATTTCTCATTAACAACAAACAGTGACTATCCAACTGTTCTGTGCTAAAATAACCACGAATATGTATCTTTCTTTCTGTGCCCAAACGTATCCCCCGTCAAATGAAAATACTCGGGTGTTTTCACTTAACCGTACGGCGGCACCGCCAGCAACATTGCAGTCGCCCGGGGCTGCAGGTTCGAGTCTGGCTCTAAGTCTGCTGATTTAGCATATCCTCCCTGTGTTTGCCTGTGGGTTTTACAGACGTGCTCTGGATTCTGGCCACCCGCCTCAGAGATACGCTTCAGGTGATCCGGTGACTCCAAGGGAAATTGTCCTTAGTGTGAGCAGCGCTGGGCGCGTTTGAATGCCCTGTAATGGACTGGCATCCCGTCCTGGCTGCCGCTCTGCCTTATCCCAAACAATCTCTGGGATGAGCACTGCACCACAGCCTCTATATAAAAAAACACATCTATGGTTTGTCATATCAGGGTTAGGAGAACACCCCCTATTGGTGAAGAGATGGTATTTTAGCAGATATTAATAGTAAGTGGCAAGTAACTTTATCTATTAAAGCAGAATTTTCTTTATTCACCGTTCGAGCTTAATATGGTGAAAATGAAAAGGAAGCTGCTTCTCTTCCCCAGTTCCCTCTTCATACCACTTACGTGACCCTCTATTACATCAGTCTTTATTTTTATATCTTATTCAGGGCAGCAATTAATTAAGTAAATATTTTAGTGTGCAGCCTTGCAGTCTCATCGTTGAACTTATTCCACTTGTGACTGGAAAGTCACCACGTTATTTGCTTGAGATCCTAAACCACAAACCATTATCATTTTTTTTAAGAAACAAGCAAGAAATGACATGTTGGCATTTAATATCTGCACAATGGATCTTTTCCCTGTTTAAACACTCCCCTTTTTAGTCTGATTCATGCTAGAGAAGAGAAACAGGAGACCTGTGCATAATAGGTAGTCCAATCCTGTCAATGAACCAAGTTTTTCTTAAAATAACCGACCTTTGACCTGTAGTCTCCATGAACACGGTACCCATAATCATTACATGAGGATCTACATTCATCTCTGACAGCAAAGTGTTTTTTTGTACACAATCAGACCTTAGCATGCCGCTCAATCATTCCCCGTGGCTTCATTTGCCTCACTGCCTTTTTACGTAACGGGACGAGCTTAGTAATCAGCAGGATCATGTCTGCGCACAAAAACAGTCGTACCTCAGAGATGACACGGTAGTCCTTCTTCGTGACTCTTTGAGATTGCGAGATTCCCATCTCTTAAAGACTATATGCAGGTTAATAATGTAGCCCTACTTTACTAATGAATAAAGAACACTGGCTTATACCTTAATTCCAGGTATTTATTTTGCAGTTGTTCCTGTCCAGACAAAAACGTACAGGACCAACTCAACATGGATGCCAGAAATATAACAATAAAAATGATAGCTTAATGAACTACGTATATCAGAGCCGATAAGATTTTACTGGTGTTAAGAAAAACATTAACATTGCAACAGAGATCCATAGAAAAATGGAACGTATATATAAATGCATATGTTTGATAAAAGTATTACTGTAGTTAGGAAACGGCCAATGTTTTGTGCTTAGAAACATACGCAAGGAATAAAATATAAACAACCAAGTGGCAGAGAGCAAGCTAACAGTCTAAGGCTTGGCCATTCTAGGCAATATAATAGATCTATACCATATATATAATAACAGAAGAGTAACAGTGGACAATATATGGTCTCCACATCAATGATACCCCATCTGTGGTCCTGCCGGTCATTTATTTATTATCTAGTGTGCAGAATGAGACTGGAATGAGTATGTTCCATGTCCAAGGTGCAGTGTCAGAACTTCCTGTCTATCACAAAATATCTTGCTCTGACAGTCTTGCAAAATGTATGGCCTCAGTCAATTCCAGTCCAACGCATTTGCACTCGCATGAAGCATGTTAATGAATGTACATAAGTTCTGTCTCCATCTGTCTGCTCCCTGTTATTTTAGGTCATAAAAGTAAACAGTTCACTTTTATTGAAACAAGTACAGCTTCACAAGACATATAAGCTACCCCCACACATCATCAGCATGTCGAAACCTTATCACATCATAAATAGAGCAACGTGCACATTAAACCATGCACAATGTCATTGTCCCTGATGCCCTCAGTCACGCTGCTCCTCTGAACATGGGTCCCAAGGACAGGATTTTATGCAGCCCTAAAATCTTAAATGTCTCTCGCCGCCTTCTGGCTTGTGAGCAGGTATTAAATGGAGAAGAGAAGGGACTGGAGTCAGTTGAGAACATGCTCTTTAATAATCACACATATGTGACTGGGTATATCACTGCTAAAATATTACGGTGCATAGCTACACTTAAATTAGCTACCATGTTATAATGTAGGATTAATGAATGTGCCATTCCACAGATACCTTCTTTCTGGTAGGGAATTACTATCTTTTTCCCTTTCAGGTCATTACTATCTTTACTAGCCATTTATTAGCCGTTAAAGTTTTACTATAATTACACTGTGTTTTTTATAATCCTGGTTTTCAGTCCTAGGCACCAATACTATCTGCTGTGTGTTTGTTTCTAACCTGTAATGTTGTTAGAAAAAGATGAGGGTGATGTCAGTTTAGCAGATTGTTGATTTAAAAGTTAAGGAAATTTGCAACATCTAGGGCAAAAGGAGGAAAAAACTCAGCGAAGTTCTCATTGTTCTGCCTTGTGCTTAATAGATCATTTGTTTGTTATTCCACCTCGCTTGCTCAAAGTGACTGATCCCGGGAACGGAAAGTCATGCGGTTGTGACCCAGTATATAATCATGCAGATACAGTCAGGATTTTTGGTGAATATTCAACAATGGAATGGAATGGACTATCTAAGCACTTTAAATGGTGTGATGACTGCTGGTGTCATACATGCCGGACCCAGCATCTCTGAAACAGCCGTCCTCTTGGGATCCACACACTGTCGAGTTTACAGAGGGATGGTGTGAAACACCAAAAACGTCCAGTCAGCCACAGTCTAGCTGCCGAAAACACCGGAGGAGAAAGGGCGGCTCATTAAGGCCAACGGGAGGCCTCAAGCGCAAAGAGGCCATGGAGCAGACACCATCAGGACATTCTCCCACGTCTTGTTAAATCCATACCTTGAAGAATTCAGGCTGTTCTGTAGACACAAACCTTCCCAGTACTAGGCAAGTGTAGCTAATACATTTGCCCGGAGGATTATATAAAGCTTACCTTTAGGACACAGTGTACATTTATTCTCTTCGTTAAAACTTATATATTGTCTTACAACAAAATATGTGGGGTGAAATAACTTGGGGTGAATGTCGTGCAACCGGTTTTAAGTTAGATCTCTACCCTCATTTTCAAATGCTGGGAGAAATAAATATAGCTGCTCCTGGATTTAATGTGAAAGGAAGTCAATCGCTTTCTCTTCTAGGGCTTTAGGGCTTGAGTATCCGCCGTACATGCATTAACTGCCAGAGAGATGGGAAGGGTGCATCATTTAAGGAGGAGCGAGACGGGACCTGGGAATGAGAGTGTGGAAGAGAAGCTGTCGGACAGGGGTCCAGTTTCAGTCGCTGTTCTTCCAGCGGGATGCCTTCAGGGCGAGAGGGAAAGTAATGAGTGGCGGTGTTTGTTAAAACAGCTGCGAAACAGACTGATTGTTTGGTAGGATATTTCATTTCCAATATAAGGAGAGAATTCTTAACCGCACTCTACAGGATGAACTACGGAACACTGCTGATGGTATGACAATGAAACATTTTATATGACTCTTGGATCACTTGTTGGTTTACTGCTGGCCTCTTATGTATACATTTTGCTCTGAGCTGCAGTATAAATCTTGTTCAAACTACTAGGTCAGACCTACTTATTTGTACTGGGGGACACAGATTCATTCATCTTCAACGCCGCTATTGTTGAAAGCGAGAGGTATTACCTGTCCCTGAGCCAAGTCGTCAGTGGCATATGCAACCTACGCATAAATCCAGGTGAGATGAGAAGGGGATGTGCTGCTGGCTATGAGGAAGCGTTTGGGGGCTTCTGCACGGCGCAGGCAGCGAGAAGGAGGTGGCGATGTCCACATTGCTGCAGAGCGGATCGGTGATGGCAGACTCACGTCTCCCAGAAAGGCAGTAGCTTATTGATGCTGAAAGTAAGTACTAAACAGAGATAATGTTGCAGTTATTTGGTGAATGCAATATTAGCAGCCTGTGCGAAAGAAAACCGGAAATTAGATATGCATATTTTATAATACCAACTCTGGTTTTCGTTGAGGAGCTGGGTAATATTGTACAAGTTGTGGCATTAAGTGTCTTCAGTGGTGCCTGGTAGCAGGTACAGCATTTAAGGCACATACGTCACGCAGGCTGAGCAAGCACCCGGCTGCATGTCTACAGATACTGTTTGTTAAGAGGTCTGAACATGACATCTAATATGTCTTGGTAAAAATATCCAACTGCATAAAAGGAGCCACTATTTAAGTAAGTTTAAATGGCCTATTTAATGAACACAAATGTACAGATTGGGATAGACAAAAGTCAAGTAGACTGTTTGATATTAAGGATGCAAGATCTTCTGGGGAGTTAACAGCGGAATGCTTTGGAGGATCGGGTGGTGGGGGGGGGGGGGGGTGACAGCTGAGCATTACCATGGGAGTGTAGGGCGTGGCCCCTGGAAAAGCAGGTCAGGATAGTCAGGGCGCTTAAACCCCAGAAAACGCACCTGCTAGCATCTGCTGGAGGCGGCCAGCTGCTGCCTGGATGAGTAACGGCTAGGCGGGAGGGCTATGCTGATTCTGTAAAATCTGGGGGGGGGGGATCTGGACCCCTTGGGGGCTGTCCCTTTTCTCTGTGAGGAATGAAACCCCGCCACCACCCCAGACATTGTGCCATGGGGAGCGAGGTGTCTAACCAGCCAGCCCCTTGAAAGGGCTTGGGGCAGAGTCCTCAGAGGCTCAGTGGGGTCAGACCGCTCGTGTGGGCACTGATTACGCAAGCGGCTGCTCCAGCAGTTACAGCATGTTCTTCTCTAGCCTCTTGACTTATACGCCAGGCCAGGCTGTCATGCCCCGCAGCATCCCACAGAAAGTCTGAGCTCATCACACAAACGTGGCTGATGTTGAAGGTAGCAGAAACCCAGGATTGTAGCCCCTCGCTACCCATTCTTTCCTCCCTCCTTCGTGACTATGCACAGTTCTCCATGCCTTCTATACATCCGTGGTGGTATTGAACGTGAAAGACACTCCAGTGCCTTTTCTCAGCGGACGGAGCGTCTTCTTTATTGCTTTCTAAGTGATTTTTAGGCGTCAGGTCGTGTTGGGAAACTTGTACAGTGAACCCCGTCAGCTGTCTTGAGCAGTCGTGTAACAGCAAATGGTTTGTGAGCAGCTTTTAAATGCTTGTGGAGTGTTTTGGGGGCATCTGCCACCCTGTACTCTGTACACAAGGACAATTGGAATATTCTCTGACATTACCCACAAGTCCTCAGGTCCCAGGAAGGTATTTTGCTGTGGGCAGATCCATGACCACCACACACTTTGATACACATCTTGATCCTCCACACGTCCGTGACAGAGGGAAAATGAGAAACAGGTATAATCCTCAGATTACAGTTAAAGCACCCAGTTATATTAAGGACAGGTACCTTTACCGATGAGGCAACACAGCCTAGTATTCAAGCTTCACCGACATATTTTTTCCCCCACATTTTTTTAAAATTTATTTGCTTATATTCCAGTCTGATAGCATATCAGAGACAACCTGTCTAGTTCTGGCTGAAATGTTTTATTAAAACTTGTGGCACAGTGTGATTGAAGACCCCACATTAAAATAACAAAGAGGGCTATAAGAATTGATTTATTCTTTTCCCTGGCAAAAGTTCAGTCCGGCCGAAATGCGGCCTGCTTCTGTGGTCATTAGAGTTCCTCTGCTGGCTGGGGACAACTACAAAAATAGCCATGACTGGGCAAGTGAAAAGCACTTGCTGACCAGACACAAAAGTTTGTTGTAAGCTGGATTTTCTGTGCTTATTTAATCACTGTTAGGCGTTGCACCCATAGGGCGATGCGACTGAATAAAATAAAATTCAGGTAAAGATTTGAGGTAGAAAAACATACAAAACTATCTGTGGGGTGTAAACTGATGGAAGCGAGAAGGAGGATCCTTGTTTGATTTGTGTTTTTTTTCCATTGTATTTTTATTTCGATGTACCGTGCAGGAATGTAAATGAGAAACTTGGCGCGGACCTACATTTCCGTATGCATCTGCACAGAAGGCTGTGTATTTGTGGAAGAGCATGTTGCCAAATCAGGGAATTAAGCTTGGGGTAAGGTCATTGCAAGATGGATGGGGCTAACTTGGCGTTAAGGCTAACCGTCCATCCATATCTGCTAAGCCTAATACTGAACAGTGGTGAGAAGAAGGCGGAGAGCAGCTGAGCTGGCCTTCCTGCCATGAGTCTTTGGCACCTACATTGGAGACAATCCCAACATGACCCATGAAGCTTTGCAACACAGTGGTTAACGGGGGAATTACAACTGCCAATCTCCTCACTGAGACTATGCATTCTGCAAATAAACACGGTGACTACAGTATATAGCTGGGAATTAATCCTGTCTTCTGTGACCCTGTGCAAGATAAGCAGCCGGAAGACGGCTGGATGGGTGATGGACGGATTGACGCTTTTGCTGTTTGTTATGTATGAGCCATGCTTTTCTATGTTTATGAAAATTGGTAAACTGAGAAGCTTTTAGGCAGCATTCCTGGACTTCGGGTGAAGATTATATAACATTGTGAAACTGTTAAGGTCTAATACATCACAAGAATATCACCACGCCGTAGCCTTACATTGAACACCATTATAAATCTACTTCCAAAAGTGATGTGACATTTATAATAGTGCAGACAGTGCATTTTGAGAGCGCTGTATGCAAACAGTGAAGTACACAGAGTACTGCATCAATAAAACCTAAAGGTGATGGATACCTGTCAGAGATATAAATCTCGTTACTCCACACCTGTCCCGAAACACTATATCCCTGCAACCTGTCGCATCAATTAAGCATTGTCCTTACCAGTGATTATTTTTCTTGCCAGAGAAGCGTGCACAGAAAAGGTCAGTCCTGCCTGTAGCCTAGGAGAAGGATTCTCTTGTCAGAAGAGATAGACATTATCTGGAGAAAAATGCAGACCCACTTTCTTACTTATTAAACTTTCCCCAAATCCCTGAAGTGATATCACTCGGAATCCCTGTGATTGGAATTTCAGACTATCTGTATTCCCTTTAATTAGCAATTAAAGGCCAAAATGACAGGGTAATAAAAACTTTATCAGTTGAGCATGCAGAATTTCTTGCTGTTGCTGTGGCAATTTCAATAATGTTGTCATGGTATCCTTTTAAAATTTGCTTTTGTTCAGAAGCCCATTACTTAACACCCTATTCAGTATTACATTGGTGTAAACAATAAAGCGAAAACCATGACAGACGATTTGTAATGTTTTTAAATGTCTGGATTTTTTCTTTGCACCCAATGTCTCCTGGTGGTATCGACTTGAGCAGAAACGTGAGCCGTTTGAGTGTGATCGGGACCGTCAAAGTCCCGTGACCCCTTATGCAATCGGGACCGTCAAAGTCCCATGACCCCTTATGCAATCGAGCTACAATTTAATCGGAAGTGAAGATGATCTTATTTATTTGAAATGAAAAATGAGAATGACTTTGCCATTGAGGCAGTGCGCGTGCAGTGAGCTCCTCAGCAGAGCTCAAGGTGATTAGCGGAGGATCTCATTTACACTCCACATCTACTCTGTTAGGACTGAATTGCTCCAGTTTTGCCTCAAACTCTGTTTATTGGTGCATAAGTCAAAATTACTCAATTATTCACTGATTCACCCCATAAGGCCAGTTAGTGTGAGTGCATGGCCCAGTGTTAGTGCAGCAAGGAAAATGTCCCTGTGACTTTCCGAGTCCTTCAGGCGGGGTCACTGTGTACAGCAGAATATGCGAAGAGACCCGACTTCATTATCGCATTTGAGAAGGTGAAAACCATTTACTACCCGTGTACTGGGAGGTGGGATGTTTGGGCCGAGTCCAAGTAACATACTGGACCTACGGAAGCCGGTGGGGAGGGAATGGCGTAGACTAAATCTCTGCTCTATGAACAGATATGGTATCCAGTTACAGATACCCTTTAGCAGGAGGTTATTGGCAGAATGTCAATCAAAGTCATGGCGCACGGGTAGATGAGGACTGTGCATCCCATAAACGTGGCAGTCATTCTCCATTACGGGAGAAGTCATGTATTACATTACTGGGCTATATTCAGCTGTTAAGGAAGCCTGGGGGTATCGATCTGTCGTTACATCCACTGTAATATGGGTGCGGCATCACTGGATGGTTTCATTCCCATCCCTGAGCATTCAAGAGTGAGAGAGAAGCGTATTACAAGGAATGATGGGAAACATTAGATGTATCTAGTAGGCGTGATTACAGGGAGAGCACGAGATGGTGTTATCCGGATATTAAGCATAGTTATGGGAGTTTCTGTAGCAGCATTATCTGCATAGCTAGCGTCAGCTTTTCCGTAAACTGGTAAACCATAAGGTCACTGTTTGCTTATGTGATCCTGGGAGACCAGCCTCATGGTGACTGCTTATAAATGCAGGAGGTGCTGAGTCACTGCTTTGCAGGGAAGGTATCACTGCGCGTCTCTCATATGGGAATAAATCATGTGTGATTCTGGGAGACCAGCCTCATGGTGACCGCTTATAAATGCAGGAGGTGCTGAGTCACTGCTTTGCAGGGAAAGTATCACTGCGCGTCTCTCATATGGGAATAAATCATGTGGTTATAAATAACGTCTGCATGCTGCTTTCCTGGAGCGTTTTGCAGTATCACGCATTGTTCTTTTTTTTTTTTAGAAAAATCTATGCGTTGAATTTAGGGCTGATTTTCTGCTTGTTTACATCATGTTTTGCTCCTGTTAAGGTTTCCCTAAGTCCCCAATACGCTTTTAGGAGGCAGCTGTGTAAACATGAACCTGTGTAAGCAGATTTCACGACACAGTTGGATGAGAATTTAAGGGGATGTCACTCTGTCCAAGTTGCTGAAAAGCTGCCATCGAAGTATAACACTACACTGACATTCCTCCCGGTCGCTTAATCGTCTCGTTGCAGATTCACAGCTATCGCTTCATCTGCATAAGAATATTTCGTGTTTCTGGCTGAGCTGTTTGCAGGACTTGTTCTGTTGATCAGTATAAGAAAAAAAAAATCTACATGTAACACCGTTAACATATTGTTTGTCAGAGCAGCTATACCTCTACAACATGTAAACAATATTAAAGTTACTTTGCTGAAGATTTATTAGCGACATTTGAAGATTGCATGTATATTTTAATTACAATGGTTGTTAATGAAGTCACTGTATGGGAAGAGTTCCTGTAGTGCATCAGAATGTCTCTTTGTCTGAAAAGGATCTCTTCCTGCTTTTTGCTTGCAGAGTCATTGTTTTTCTTGTTTTATTTTGATGTACTAGACAGGAATATAAATAGGGCCTGGGGTGCAGAATCGGCCAGCTCTGTTCTCTCCCGCTAATCCTGAACTTTTTCAGCACTTTGTGGCTTCACACCACACTACACTAATCTGTCTAATGATTTAAAGAAGCCAAGATGGCCATTCATAAACCGTATTCAGTTTTATGGAGAACATCACTGAGAATATTCATTTGCACCCTTTTATTTTACCATCATGGTCACTTGTGTGACATAGACAGGGGACTCGTCTTGACGCGGACTTCCCGAGCGCTGGCTGAATCCTGACAAGAGCAGACGGTGACCTTTATCAACTTCTAAAATTCCAAGCTTCCAAAGCAGGAGGTGTGCAGGATGCCTTCGGTGATGGCACCGTGAAGCAGGGTTCCCTGAACCACCTCCAGTTGCTGATGGTAACAGTTCAAAGTTCAAAGGAATGTGAGTCATGCTCCATAGGTATAATAATAGATTACGAAAAAAAAAAACAAGTACTCCCACAAATGCATTATTCGCAGTTTAAAAATAAAATCGGACTGTATGTGTTCTCTTTATACCGAGCCAAACTTGGCAAGGATGGACATTTAGCAAAGAGCTATGACTGTGGGCCATTAATGCCTGGCATCCTGCTTCCCGGCAGATAGGTTTCAAAAGCGTTTGCTTAATCACTTGGATCTGGCTGCAGTGTCACAGTCCAAAGTCTATTTGGGCAGATTTTACATCTGCCGCTACAGTGCATTATTGCATACGTCAGCGGGAGTTCATCTGCGATTACTGAGAGGGCAGTAATGGGGCCTAAATGGACTGGGATGGAAATGGATTTGGTTTGATAGTTACAGGTAGGGCAATTTAATGTGCAAGTGTTTTAATTTTGGGGGAATGGAATGTTAACATTTAAGCAGTGTTCAGTGTTTTAAAACAGGAGCAAGTCGTAGAGTTTCATCTGCAAAGTAGAACTGTTATCCGTGCTAGCTGTCCCTTCTGTTGTGTATTACGGATACTTGGTCAACAACCCTAGCATTTAACAGAAGGCACAGCAACCATTAGGTATTTGCTAATGTGTAGAATTACAAGTCAAAGTGCATTTATCTTATCATGTGTAGATGCCAGTATTTCATACACTGTAGCAGATTACTCATCTGTGACAGACTGTGAATATTTTTGCTTTGCTAATACAGTATGTTTACTGTACCAATCAAACGCTTAAACGCACATACTGAAAATCACCAGCTGAAAATCTTAACAACCCTAAGCACACCCTGAGGTTATGTAGGTGTTGTATTATCTTGTGAACAAGGAAGGAGATGGAGAGCTGTGACGGAAGACCTGGCCCCCAGAACTCACCCCCCCACTCCCCCACCCCCGACCTCAACCCCATGGAACTGGTTTGGGACGAGTTGGATCGAAGAGTAAGAGCAAGGTAGCCAACGTGTGCCCAGAACTTGTGAAAACTCCTTCTGGACTGCTGGAGAGCCATTCCAAATCTCGGAGCTGGGTGAAAGAAAGCGGAGTCTGCAATGCCGTCATCGAAGCAAAGGGAGGCTGTTTTGAAGGGTCTGAAATTTGAGAAAATTTTGAGATGTTGAACTCTGCTCTTGGTCATTGCAATATTTCATATGTATTACTTCATTGCCTCGAGGCCTTTTACTACAAGGTGAATATCAGGTAAAATAGAGACAATTGTATTAAAAACAGGTGTTTCCAGACTTTTGGTTGCCACTGCATATGACAGGGGATGTGATTTTGGACACACATCTTAAATAAAGGCAGCGGGATTTATAATTATTCACTGGAGTTTTGTAAACAAAACCAAGTATGCATATGGTTTCAAAACTAATGGAGAAGAGATTCACATCATTGCATCAGACAGGAGAACACAAGAAGAGTCATGAATGTCAATAGATGGGCAGCCCAAGCACTGTCTGCCTCTTCAGGGCTGCTAAAGGTGATGCTTGGGGCTACTGTCTCTGCTCGACGGCCCGTTGCTGGGAGGCACACGGCCTAATTGCACAATGTCAATTCAGGAAACCCAAGTGAGCCCTTAGCCCAGGCAGCAACAAGGCTCCAGGTGACACTGGGAGCCTCCCAGGGGCCACATGTACTGTAGGAGGGCCAAACTGCACAGGGTTTCCCATCTGAAATCCCACGGGCAGACTCTGTGGTGACTCCAAATCCAAACACGAATGCTCACACCCCGCCAAAGACATTGTTCAGTCTAGATAAATATTCAAATTCATGAGATATTTTTTGCCATTAATCACTGAAGAAAAAAATTATTTGCATTTCATTAATTAAAGTGTGACATAAATAACTGCAAGTGACATCTAGCTGGATAGTTTTGAAAATTAAACATATTTAATAAAAATATGTTGTGGTATAGTTTTTTCTTTGTGGGTTTAAAATGAATGTCTGTTTCATTTTTCTTGAAATTATGAGCTTATCAGTAAGCTTTGTCGTAGTTTAGTTTAACTAGAGTGCTTATTTTTGTTCTGCTGCGACCTTTGCATTATAGATAATGGATGATTTTTTTTTCTTCTCTTTTCTTATTTTTCACCAGTGAACAGTTGTTGTATTTGTACTTCTGACAGTAGTCTTACATATTTTTTTACCGAGTCATTTTCATCACATGCGGAGTCTTAATACACATCTGTTGGGTTGATTTCACTATCAAAGTGACAGGAGTCGGGGGCCTGTGGAAGGAAAGGGAAGGGCTGGCTTTGCACGACATTGCACGGAATGTTTACCGCTGGTGTGAGAGAGACACGCAGCTGAGCTGCATGTGCAATTGTGCATCAAGTGCGGAGCGCAACTGAGCAACCCAATCACTGTGTGGAAGTAGGGCAGTGAGCGTTAGGTCACTAATGAAAATGAATTGCCATTTGCGAGGGGGGGGGGTAATCAGGTTACACCCGGCGCTGCCAAAGACCCCTCCCCCTACGGCGATTCACGTGGCCCAGCTCTGCGTTAATATGAGAAGCTGCAGCGTGAGCAGAAAGAGGAGCTACTGGTAATGAGCGGAAAGCACTGTCTTGGGGCGTGTGGTCGCTGGGAAAAGCGGCCTTGATGTGACGATTGGAATGATCAAAGCAGGGAGACTCATGATGCAAGGGGAGAATCAGCATATGGAGGAAGGAAGCGTTTCTCCACCCCCCCGGCTCTCGCCACCAAACTCCCATGTCCTTACTCTTGATCCCCTGTGGACGATAATCCTAGCAACCGTTTCCGAGCTAAAAAGGCACAGAGGAGTGATGTACAGAGATGCGGGACCTAAGGATCCACAGATGCTGCAGCAACAATGGCACAGAGAAAGCAATTAAAAATCCAGCTCTATTGGACCGTTCAACGGGCCACAGTTTTTTGTTTTATTAAGGTAGCTAAAGCCAAATGCAAAGATGAAATGTTTATTTACATCACAGTACAGTGTTTGTATGCATTCGTTAAATGAAATCTGTTAATCTACTTGGTGAATGTAATTTGCAAAGATGAGAGGATTTTTCAATCGACACAGAAGAAAGATTATCCATTAGACTTGGACCGCACAGAAAAGATTACGTTGTTTTAAAACTCTCGTGCTTAATCTTGGCTGAGCTCAGACATGATTGTGAGTTACAATGGAAAAATAAACGGAATTAGATCCAAGTAAATCTCTTTTACTTCATGTAAAGCCATTATTTCCTTGGTGGTGATGAATCGGCGAAGGTTCGGTGTGATTTATTCCCCCCCGGCAGGGCGTATAGCATCACGGCAAGGTCAGCCCTGTCCCTTCATTGTGTGTCCACAGTTTCATGTGACGTACGGGGTCAGTTGAGTGGTGGGCGTCGTGTCAATCACAAATCAACAGCCGTGAGAGACTGAAACACAGGCGAGAAGCTACTTCCTGTCTATGGGCTCAAAGGCTAACTATCACTTACTGTATTATAAGCCCCCGATTCCTGGAGACTCCCAAGCTGAGGAGAGATGGTGGGCAAACCATCCGAAAATCACTCGTCGGATAATGGCACCGTGTGTCATAAACACTTCATGTTTACTTTCCGTAATAAGAAGAGGAAGCGAGCCTGCCTAAAATATTCCCTCCATTAGCCTATTTACTTCGTTTATATCTCACCCCCCTTCCCCCACCGGTCCTCCAAAGAGCAATGGGCCTTCCTGAATAGCACTTCCTATTTGAAATCACAGACCTTTGCATTTTTCATTGTATGAGCCTGTCTAATGGACTTTATGCTTCCTTGTGGTTAACAATTACCTTCAGAATCCTTCTTAAATTAGGTTTCCAACCATCCCGCTGTTCTTCAGAATTTGCTGTTCAGGTACGGATAGGAGTCAGTGTCGGACAAAAGTAGACATTTATATACTGATCATGTGGTTAAGTAGCTAGATTCCAGAAGATTCTTGCTACTGCAAGATGCTGGAGGCGGGGAAAGTACGCTGAGGAGGAAAAGGCCATGAAAGGTTAATGTTGCTTAGATCACATTAGACACATTGGGGGGGGGGGGGTGAGACCACATGCCCATGATCAGAAAATCACTGGTTCAGGTCGTAGCCTCAACAGAACAGTCATTTGTGCACATTGTGCAAATGGCAGATAAAGCATTTTCAAGTAAATCAGCGTTTGTGCAACTCACTAATATTACAACAAATTTGGCCTGAAATTCCAGCACTTAACTCTTTGGAACACTTACGTACTTAATGTTACTCTGAAAATTTGCATATTCATTAGTGCCGATTATCACACCTCTTTTATAGGTGACACATTCTGCCGTTTGTCATTCATTGTAAAATGACCCAGCATTGTAGCTGTGTTTGTAATTGCGATTTAGTCCCTTTTCATGTGGCGCTTCCATTATTTTCTCCAACTCCCATATGTGATGTCCTGCTATATAGCTAAATTGGTGGAAGTGTTAAATGCAAGCTATTTAATTTGCTTCCAATAAAAGCTCCTTCCAATGCAATAAAGTTATTGAGCACGGCAGCATCCCCTGCTACTGTATACAGATGTGGCCTTTTGCTGCCAGTGCCTGGCCGTACGGTACAGCACTGCACGGCAGGGCTGGAGCAGCGCCCAAGTTACCAGATTCTTCAGAAAAAAAGCGTCACAGACAAGTGTCATTTTCATTGCCACAAAGAAGCTCATCGACCTCTTCTTTTGTCGCACAATCACCAATCAAAATGCTTTTTGCTAATCAGCCTGATGTCAGTCTTGATCTCCCTCTCTGGGAAGTGATGGTGCAAATAAGATGAGGAAAAGCATTCCGTATTTTTTTATTTTGATTTTTTTTGACCGATCCCTGACAGCTTACATTTGGAATTTAGGATAATTAAGTGTCTGACTTCTGCTGCAGCTCGAGCCATAGCTGTACAGGGTAAGCTTTGTAACAGATGGAAGACCTTTCCTATTTGCTTTTTGAAACAGACATAACAAATAGCCATTATGACGTGTGTGGCAGGCAGGGGCCACGATGAGCGGCGCCGGGCGTCTCATTAACAATGAGATCAATCGTGGAACGAAGATCTGCTGAGCAAGATGAAGTGCGATGATGATGTACTTCCACCACGGTAGTATTAAGTCAGGATACGGGAGCATGTCCAGCATGCAGGGAGTCCAAGTCTCCTTCCAGCAAGATACTTATAGATTTTAACAGGGAGATTCCATATTTAAGGCTTTTCCAAGGCTTTCCAGGGCTGGTTCTCATGCTATTTACTGCGGGAAGTGACTTCGCTTCAAAGCAGTGCAGTGTATGATCTCAGTAATGAGAGAATGATTCTATAAACATCTACCTATGACAAATTAATTCTCTGTATTTCAGTGTACAGTCCCGGAACAGGGACCCAGGTGTCTGTGGTACACCATCTCCAGAGCTGATGTTTCCCTGAGCGCGTTTCAGTTGTGATGAGGCCAGAACGGCTGAACCATCCTCTGTTAATCTCACCTCAGCTACCGTTTCCAAACACCCCCAGACCTGTTGCCCCAACCCTGTGTTATGTGGAACACAGTATTGTATAAACTTCTATAACTGACTAAAAGCTGAAGAATGAAACTGTGAATGTTTTGCATATGATAATTAAAAAAAAAAATGTCATTTGTGCATCATGGCCACAGCAGGATGCACTCAGGCCATGAAACCTTGCGTGTATCACGTCTAGCTTGTTTAATGACATCGAATCTTGTCATTTTTTGTCACGGCAATTTGTCAGCCATTCCTTTGATTACCAGCAACAATCAGTCTGATTAACAGCAGCAAGAACATGACATTGCATTGACGAAGGACAATAAAATCAAGCCTTGCATGCTACTGTCAAAAGGCTGTTAATGTTTAATATACAGCAGCTCAAATTGAAATTTTACTAGCTGAAACACAGGAACCTTGTGCTTTGGTCCAGGAAATTCTAGGTGTGGCTTGATGGGCTGCGTGGATGATCCACACACCCCCAGGTGTAAGGAATTACACTTACGCTTTTCCTGGAGCCTCTGCTTTAAATGTGTCCAGCAGATCTTTACTCTGTTTCTAGGAGGGCTTGAAATGTCGATGTCAGCTTTATGGCTGAGAGTTCAAGTAACTGGCAAAAAATAACAAAACTAAATAACTAGTGTTACTACTATAGTAGGATGAGCAATAATGCACTTTGGCTGGAGTTCAACAAACTGCACAAATAACATTGGGAGTCACCCTCATATGTGGTGCTGAAGGGATTCTTATTAAACTGTTGTTGCCTGGGCTTGTTTGAGCTCAAAGATGGTCTGAACTACCCATTTCCTGTGCCGCAATATTTACTCCATCCTCCTAGAAGTCACTAAAACTCAGGTGGAACTGATGACGAAGCTGATTACAGACCAGAGGCATTATTTTCTGTGTTATGGCAGCATTTTTGCCTTTTGAATTTTGCAAGCCTTAGGCCATTCTTAAAAAGATCAGGTTATGAAAAGATCAGGAGCTCGGGATCTTAATGCATGATGTGATATTTCGTTGTGACATGTATTTAGCACCAGATGCCTGTGTAATTAACTTTAAAATAAATGAGATTTATGGATCCCACAGAAGTGATAGGACACGCTGCTCGTATTCGTACTGAACCATGTTGCCCGAAGCGCATCGAATTGTGATGTTAAGTGCAAAAGTTAAGAGAGCAGTTTAAGGGCATCAGTCCGTCAATGCACTAGAGTTATCAGGATGAGTGCTGTTTTATTACAGCCCATTGTTATGCAGATTGAAAATTCCTCATGGGACATCTGGGCAGTCTGTATGTTCCGACGATTCTAAAGCAATCATCGCCGAATGGCTCAGCGACTCAAACCCTTTGTTTAGGGGGTGGGGGTGTCAGTTTGAACAGCAGCAGCATCAGGAGAGTGCCCCACTTTGAGACAGCCACGTTCTTTCAAGATCTTTCTCTGTCTTCTTCTTGTCTTTGCCTAGCAAAATATCACCAGCCATAATCCATCTTGTAACTGAGAAGTCGTATTACTTAAAGTCTCTTTTTTTAATCTTTGCTGCACATGATACGCTAATGTTGTTCCAGGGAATCTTTGTACTGGGCATGGCAAATCGTTGACGCACATCTCCAGCAGCACCATTTGTAAACCTCCAAGCCCAACTAAACCTCCAGCCGACAATTGGGCCTGTGCGCAAGCATTACTGTAATTATTCTTTGGTTACATTTTGGACAATGCAGAGATCATGTGGGTAAGATTCATGTTGACGTAATATTTCCTAAGAGGTTATATATGCTTTTATTAATCCTCCTTAATGCTGCCCGTCCCCCACTACTCTCAGCACCCCAGGACAAATGAACCAAGTCAGTGCTGAAGAATAACTGTTATTAAGATGTGTTTTTCTAACACCTACTGTATCTGTTCTTTATTTGATAACAATTGATTTAATCATTTGTTTAATTTCCCCCGATCAATACGAAGGGGAAGCCACTCAAAGGCATCGACTAGCCAGTGCACAGTCGAAGCATTCTTTGATTTTGTGCCAATCTGTAAGATTAGGTAACCAGAATACCGGTGTCGATGTACCTCTGATGCGAACTGATAACTGATTTGCTCAATATTGAGCAGCAGGTGATCTAATATTATTTCATTCTCATAAAATAAAAGTAGACGCTGTTCTGTCTTGTATATTATATGAATCCAATGAAATATTATACTTTTACCAAACTAAAGTGGTGTTTTGTGAAACACTTCAGTATACTGTAAATATGTCTGAAGTGAGAACATGCAGTAAATTGCTGGCATAATTACAGGTATCCAGGCTACTCTTTACGGAGTTCAGAGTACAGATGTTCTTCTTATAATCGCTGCTCTTTCTGCATTCCATAATATCATTCATATGCATTCACATACCGTATATAAGTAATTTTATCATTGTGCAGCATTATCAACCAAAAACTGCATTTTTGGCTCTTTCCCCAGCTACCACATAAATTAACAAATAAAAATAAAGACATCTGCTGTTATCTCCCACATATTTCATCATCACCAGAACATTGAAAACTTACCACAGAAAGTAAGGTGCCTCTCACTGCCACTGTTTTAGATGTAATTAGTGTTCAGTGCCGCTTCTAGCTTCATCGCAGGGTTAAACTACCACTAAAGGTCAGACCTGCCCGTGGTCAGCAGTCGTCAGATTGATTGGCCTTTTAAGTTCAGGCCAGTGCCATCATTGTCCTCTGTGTTCCAGAAACTCTTAGAATTATCCTTTATCTTTTCGATTTGACACAATTGTGGCTCCTGCCTTTGTCAAAGAAATGAGCGTATAATATTCAACAGACAGACTGTCATATATATTTTTTCATTATTATTTATATATACAGCACCACAGAGTACGATCTTTGAATCACTGGGTGAACATGGTCCTCCAGAATGGTTCGGTAGTCCTTGGCAGTGATGCCCTATCTGGAACAAGTAGTGGGCGTAGGGAATGCCATGACTTTGCCGCCCAAACCGTCACCGATCCACCCCTGCACAGCACTCGTATGCAGCAATCTGGGGCGTCTCCAAACCGTAACTCAGACAGTGAAGGTGGACTCACCAGAGGCCACAGGATTTGAACTGCTGGCTCCATCGAAATCCACATTCGGCAGTGTCACGAGTGACCAAATATTTAGCTACAGCAGCCTGACCATGAATATTGACCCCATCCAGCTCCTGCCAAACAGTTTTGGTGGAAACAGGAGAGCTGAGGTGTGCATTTAATTCTGCAGTGAGATGGGCAGCTGTGGTTTTATGTTTTTTGGATGAGTAACCGGACATCCCTTTCTGACAGCTTGTTGGATGTGGTCTATCCTTTATCATGGTGGTATGCCAATATTACCCTGGATACTGTAGCTCTTGATACACCAGAAATAATTGCTGTCCACAGATGCACCGGCGAGATGAACACCTACAATTTGTCCTCTTTTGAACTATGTCTCCCATTTTGTCGTGTGGATTTGTAATATTTTATGTACGGCTGTGCTATTGCTCTGCTAATTCAACCATCACACTCTGCTCCTGCTGATTGAATGTGCAATCAATGAAGACTGGCCACCAGGCCTCGCATATATACTGTAAGCGTGAAGCCTCACGCTATTTTGGCCAGTGTTTCAGTTTCATTGTGCAACCCCTGTATGCACACACACACACACACACACACACATAGGTTTGTAATGTGGGGACTCGCCATACATTTCTGTGGGGAATACTCTAATCCCAACGTGACGACCTACCCAGCCCTAACCTTAACCATAAGTAACCAAACAAAGTATGAGACTTTTGGCTTTTTTAGTTTTTTGATTGCATTCACAGATCTTTGTGGGGACCTGAAAAATGGTCCCCGCGGTGTCAAAGTAACAGGTTTTATCACATTGAAGGACAATTGGACAATGTAATATTAACCTAATCTGCACGCACACACACCATAGATAGATAGATATATTTGCTAGTGTGAGTATTGAGAAACACAGGATCCCCATCTGGATTCTGCTTTGAGTCCATTCTATGACATTCCTGTGGGGCCCTGATATTTCCCTAATATCCATGAGTACATATGACATACCCAGGTTTGAATCTGAATATGGCAGAAAGCCTTACATGGGGCCTCCGTCACCTTCACTTCCTGTTGATCTTCCATTCTGATTTTACCTAGAAAGTGCAGCACCGAACTAATATTACTTCATTACCGGCCAGTAAGGTGCAGCTGCTGGCATTTACTTTCCCTTAAATCAGGCCTTGATCTGGACTGCAATGCAAATTAGATACCGCACATGACACCGGGTACATTAGATTTACGACCCCGCTATCCTTTGATCTACTGC
>JAABNX020000038.1:2859534-2877919 GCA_015163995.2 Mormyrus lacerda
GGTTTTGGGGGAGGGGACTCTGATCAGAGGGAGACATGGCGGTTGAAGTCCCATGGTGACGGGGGCAGCGAGGTTGAGGCGGCTCTCAATCGTCTAGATGTCTGAATTAGCGAAATTGTGAGGTATAGAAGTCGCTTCGAAGTTTGTGCTATGCAGACACATTAGGAGAGAGAAAGCCAAACAAGCGTACTGATAGCTATCGTTCGGCGCGCGGGGCTTGCGCTGACGTGATGGAGGCAGGCAGGGGGCGCTCACGTCTCACCTTCTGGCTCCACTGTGTCATCACAGTTTCCCTCCTCCCTTCAAGGAGGGTGAGGTGAGAGTCCTCCGGAGCATCTGTGGAATTTGAATTTTTTTGGGATTAGGAAAGTAGTGGGGGGATAGTTGGGAGCTTGCCGGTGAATGGGGGGGACTGCATTATTTTTCTGGGAATGGGGGGCACATTCCACAGGAAGAAACAGGTTATTGTTCCTTAGAAGAAACCGATGAACTGAATATAGAACAGAAATGCAAGGTTGGGGGGGGGGGGTGCACATTCTTCACTAATCCTATTGAAAATGTCCTTGAACAGACTGAAGCAGGCAGTCAGGGGAGAAGAAAAGAATGGAATGCGGTGAGGGGCTGGGGGTGCGTTCGATGGGAGGCCCGTTACGTTTGATGGCCGTTAGCGCTGAATGCCTTACCTGCATCAGGAAGCGTGTCTTCTGTCATATTATTGTGGCAGTTTAGTGCTCTTCGTTCTTACAGCAGCAAACTGTTTGTATTCAGTTATAAGCTACCTGTTGGGCTCCCGCTAACGTGCGTGGAGCTGGCAGCCTGTCCTGCAGCACGACGTGTTTGCTGCAGGTAAAAAAGCAGGCGAGGTGCAGTCAGCACTTTGCACATGGCGTGTCACTATTTCAGCTATTTCTTTCATTGATCTTGTATCTATTCCATATTTATATTTCATTTAGCCGTATCTTCTGTTACAGCCGTACATTTCATGTTTCTTACGCAAACAGCCATTTCTACCCTGGCAGTGTGTCGCCCTTAATGTGGGCCAGTGCCCCTGTGCTGGCTGATCCAATTGGATGTTTTTATATCTTATATTAATTTATATATAAAATACACATACACACACATACTGGCTGGATGGTTCTACTAACAATTCCTGTGTGCTGATGTACAACAAAGAACTTTATGCGTGCGTGTGTGTCATGTATATATTACATCGTGAAATGTCCCCACAATGTGATAAAAACCTGTTATTTTGACTTGGCGGGGACAATTTTTCAGGTCCCCACAAGGGAGAAACTCTGTTTTATAAAAATCAGTGACTGCAATCAAAAAACTAAAAATGCCAGAAGTCTTGTATTTTGTTTGCTCACTTATGGTAAAGGTTTGGGCTAGGTGGGGGTTAAGGTTGTTGTTGGGGTTATATAGGTAGAAATGAACGGAGAATCCCCATAATTATATGAATACAAACGTGTGTGTGTGTGTGCGCTGTTTATGTCCCATGATGCACTGCTGTCCGATTTCCGGTCTCTCCCATCCCATATGCAAGTCCCCCTCTCCTAAGCGTGCCTTCCTCCGCAGAGTTCTTCCGCGAGCTGGTGGACAACGCTGAGCGCTCCCTGCACGATATGTTCGTCCGCACCTACGGCCAGATGTATGTGAAGAATGCCGAGCTCTTCAAGCGCTTCTTCCGTGAGCTGCGGCGCTACTATGCAGCAGGTGGCGGCACCGTCGATCTTGACGCCATGCTGGCCGATTTCTGGGCGGAGCTCCTGGAGCGAATGTTCCGGCTCGTCAACGTGCAGTTCGAGTTCAGCGACGCCTACATGGAGTGCGTGAGCCGGCACACCGAACAGCTGCGGCCCTTCGGCGACGTGCCGCGTAAGCTCCGCATACAGCTGACACGCGCCTTCGTGGCGGCGCGCACCTTCACCCGGGGCCTGGCTCTGCTGCCTGACGTTGCGGCCAAGGTTTCCACGGTGAGTGTGTGGGGGTATTGGGGGGCTGCTTCTGCGGTAATACCTGTGTTTGCAGGCTTGGAAGTATTTAGCTTTTAACGAATCGTCTCTGCTGGGCTCTGGACAGAAACAGCTGCTATGTGCTCCTGAATTTAAGTAGTGACTGGTCATTTAAAGTTCACCTGCGCTTCAGTACAAATACACCCATCCATCCATCTAACCCCTCCCTTCCTCAGTCCAGGTTCATGGTCGGGGACACAGAGTCTATCCCAGACTGCATCAGGCAGCCCGTAGCACCTGCATAATGCTTTTGATTATTATAAAGTGTACGTCACCATTTTGTTTGTTGAATAAGCTGATGTTATATTCTGTATAAAAAATGCAGGGTTGTCAGGTCTAGTAAAACTTGGCTTGACAGAATTCTTTTAATAGAAGAGGTAGTTGGCAAGAGCTGAATCCAAGAAAGTAGGACCAGAATCGACATCCGCTAAACCTGACTTGGGAATCAGATTTGGGGTGGGGGCAGCTTGGGTGTGGTCTATCTGATCTGTGTGCGGGCAGGTGAGTTTCTTCCTGGTCAAGGAGTGGGCCTTGTGTGCTGTCTGGCTGTGTGTGTGTGTGTGTGTGTGTGTGTGTGTCTGTGTAGACGGTCCCTAACAGCATGCCTCCCCCTGTGCAGGTGAGTGCTTCTCCAGGCTGTGCCCGTGCAGCCATGAAGATGCTCTACTGCCCTTACTGCTCAGGCCAGGTGGCACTGAAGCCATGCCAGAGGTACTGCATCAACGTGCTGCGCGGCTGCCTGGCCAACCAGGCCGACCTGGACTCCGAGTGGAACAACTTCCTGGGTGAGCCGGGGTCGCAGTCGGGGAAGCCACTATCAGTGCGGCAGGACCCAGCTGCTGTGGTTTGGGGGCAAAAAACCAGGACTGGCTTGTGGCGCTTAATTTCATTGGCTAAGGTGGTTTTCTCGTAGCACTTTACATGTTGGTCGTTAGATGGCGCTCTTCCCCAGGTTTTACCTGGCCAGTGTGTGACTGTGAGCAGTGCACCAGACTAGGTATGTACTTAACCAGGGTTGTATATTATTTGAAATATTTTAAATAGCAATATTGCAAGTTAAAGTCTTTTAGTGAAAGCATATATTAAATATTGTGAAAAGACATGGTTGGTGAATGGCAAAGTGAGGGTCAATGATGTCTCTGTGCCACCCCCTTGTGGTGAAGAGCAGCAATGGCAGATGTCTTGATTTTTCTAACTTGGATACACAGAGTAGTGGTAAGGGTAGAATTGTGATACACCTTTGCCCTTTTATCTTCCAGATGCCATGCTGAGCCTGGCGGAGAGACTAGAGGGGCCGTTTAACTTTGAGTCTGTGATGGACCCGATTGACGTGAAGATCTCCGATGCCATCATGAACATGCAGGAGAACAGCATGCAAGTGTCGCAAAAGGTCAGTCTGTCCGTCCTGTTTCCAGTGGCCTCAATCTCTGCTGTCTTGTGTGAGTGGTTGGGGGAAAGGCCTGGCTCAAACCAAAATGGAAGTGGGGGTGTGGCCAAAGTGTGCTAGCATTGCCTGATTGGGTGGTTAATGATGTATTGCTATGGATGTGTCTGTTAATGATGACAATGGGTGGGGGGCTGATGTGGAGCCCTGTACTGGGGTTTGTGTTGTTCATGCCCAACGGTGTCCGTATTGACCAACCTCCTTTGTCCAAACCATTATAGGTGTTCCAGGGGTGTGGTCAGCCCAAACTAGCCATGAACCTCCGATCCCGGCGTGCCGTCAGTGAGGTCGGCTACACTGGCCGTTTCCGGCCGTACAGCCCAGACACACGGCCCACCACCGCCGCCGGCACCACTCTGGACCGACTGGTATGTGGACTTCAGCTTCCTGTTTCATTTTGCTTCAGATCATATGCTGCTTCCTGCCTGGACACCAACCTGCAATTCGTGGGTCACCTTCAAAGTTTGTTAACCGTGGCAACATCTGCTGTTCACGGGCGATAAAGCCACTGATTATTATTAATCCGGCAACCTGGATTTAGCCTCGTACCTGCCAAACTGCTTCCTGTTTTGAAAGCAGCCTGGTATCTTGGGTTTTGAAGCTTGGCTGTTAATCGACTCCTGTCCTTTGAAGCCAGGGGCTTACACGAGTGAATCATCACTTTCTGTGTGTTTGTAGAAGGTTATGAGTATTGTTGGCTGCGTAAAGTCACGAGTAAAGTGGCTATATTCTGTGCACCCTTGATAGTAATGAAATGAAGGGTGGTGTTTCATTAAAATGGCGGTAATAACATGCCACTTTTGCTCTCCCTCATTATTTCCTTCATGGCCATTAATTGCAAAGCGGGGATTTGCTTCCTCTCTGTGCAAACTATGTGGTTATTTATTCGAATTAAAAAAAGCCCTTGAGCTGCAGAGAGGACTGCTGCTGTGTTAGCTGCTACCCCACTGCTTGTGTAAAAGTTAAAAGTGGGTCCGGTTCTTCTGCGTGCAATCAGATGTATTTAAGCTGTACATCCTGGGCTTTGAGGTCCTCCACGTGCCCTGCCCTCACACACAAACGCGTTCCCTCGCTCCGTCCAGGTGACAGATGTGAAGAAGAAACTGAAGCATGCCAAGAAGTTCTGGTCCACGCTGCCGGAGACCGTCTGTGTCGGGGAGAGGGTTGGCCCCAACGATGACTGCTGGAACGGTACTGCCAAGAGCAGGTGAGTGAAGTTCTGGGGATGATGTGTAGAGTGGACAGGTAGACATTGAAGATCTGGACCTGGTACGAAACAGGTTCAGCTTTAGGCTTGTTGGTTCCTAATCTAGCAATATCTCAATAATGCTGAATAGATATGGCTTAAAATGTCAGCTCATTTGTTGCTGCAATATTAGTAATCCTTATAGATCTCATACACCAAGGAAAATGGCACAGGAGATTTTTTTCATCAGGATTTGTTTTCCTCCTCCGCAGATACGAGTCGGACCTCACAGACAGCGGATTGGCCAATCAGGTGTCGAACCCTGATGTGGAAGTGGACATCACCAAGCCCGATGCAGTGATCCGGAGGCAGATCATGGTCCTGAGGGAGATGACCAGCTGGCTGAAGGCCGCCCACAGCGGCAACGACATCACCACAGACAATGGTGAGGCATGTGCTCCATGCACTACAGCTGCTTTTCAATTCAGCCACATATTTTAGGCGACTGAACAGGCTGAAATTTAAGTCAGAATAACAGATGGGATACTCTCGAAAGAACAACATGCACTGTCCAAGTCCTTGTGTATCCTGTTATCGACATTGTCCCCTCTCAGGACACTTGTCCCACTTCTGCCCATTTGAACACTTTGCTCTTTGTGCCCTACAGAGATTGGCAGTGGTGCTGAGGAGAGTGGCAGTGGGTGTGATTCGCCATCCTGTCAGGACATTTACTTTTCCACTGCGGTTCCTGTCAAGCCTCGGCTGGTCAAGGTTGTACATAAGGAGCCAAATAGTGGTGCCGCCCTGTTGGCCATACATGGTACTACCTTGGCCGGGCTTGCCCTGGCTCTGCTCATTGTGCATGGGAGATAAAGGCCAAGGAAAGAGGGAAAAGGAGACCCCGAGAAAGGACAATACAACAGCCCTCTGGTTTTTGGCATGTCCACCATGTGGAAGACTCATGACTTACAGTAATTTCGCATTTTAATTTGATTGTTTTATGTGAACGGACATTAAGCATTCAGCAAAGGGATTTAATTCTTGGACACTCCACCTTCAGATTTTCCATTTAATCGTCAATGACTTTTTCTTCAGTTTTTTTTTTATTTTTTTATTTTTTAAAAAAACCCCATCATTCACATTGTTGGACGCTGTACCTCCATTTTTTTGACTGTGATTTATAGATGTGTGTGTGTGTGTGTGTGTGTGTGTGTGTGTGCGCGTGTGCGTGTGCGCACCTGTATACCTGCCTTTGCCCAAGCAGCACAATTGCTTAAAAAAGTGTCTTATGGAATTTACCCATTTTAAAAAGAACAAATGATAAGAATGTTCAAGTGTGTGACCGTGTGCGTGTGAATGAAAAAATTCAGTAGGGGAGGGGCGGCCGGGAGTGTGTTTTGGGGAAAGGGGTAATAGGGTAAGGATATGGATATCATAGGTGGCCATTTCTCATTTTAAAATCCAGGCTTTACCATGAACTGGCTGAGAGCATGAGAAAAATTAATAGACGGGGCCGTGCTCAGCAGTTCCTGGGCCATGAAACAGGCCCCTGTTTAATGCATCAGAACCACAGTCTGGTTCCCAGTGTGCAGAGGGGAACCTGGAGCTGAAGCTGGGAGCAAATGAATCCCCAGTTTCTCTTTCAGCTGGGGGATGTTGGAAGCCTGAGATCTGGGGTACGAGGGACAAGTCTGAAGGCATCTCGTCCAAGTTGAGCTGCTTAACTCAAACCCAAAAGAGTCTGGGTATAGCGCCATCTGCCTGTAGGAGGAGATCCAACCCATGGCCTGTTTCGGTGCGACAGCGCTCTAAAAGAAACTTTCACGGTTAAAAGTTTTCATTTTCAATCATTTAAGGAAGTAAGTGCTGGATGGAGCAAAGCGATGCAGGAGCATTTGAAGCCGTCTCTTAGTGATATGTAATTTTAATTGTGGTACCACGGCAAAGTTAACTCAATTGCACAGTGCTGGGGAGAAGCAAGATGGCAGCTCCGTCCCTTAGATGTTGGTTTTGCTGCTTGTAACTAAGCAACGACTTCTCTTCTTACTCATGCAGTTACATGCCGACTTTGTCAAGGCTGCGCTTCTCACACCCACACTGTACCAGTTCTCATTTCTGGTTTTATTTTTATTCTGGATCCCAGGATATTGTGCACCATTCAGTCCCAATGTCTGTCTCATATGCTTTTATCTCAGCCAATCATCCTTGGTCACAGGACAGAGGTTTACCTAACAGTCATGCTTGTGTTTGCTAATGTATTTGTGTGTATGTGAAAATCAGTGTCCATGCTGTTCTTAAAATGCCTGACTGACTTTGGGGATGTTTTTAATTAGTCCACTGTACCTGTTGTTTGCATAAATCACTTCACAATACTATTCCAAATCTTGTAGCTCTTGTACAGTAAATTATTTAATCGCATGTTTATTTTTAAAGGCCAGCATTTGAAAATCGCTCTTGTAGCTATCAGAAGTACCCTTTTCAAACCAAATATACATATTTACATAGGTGAAAAGTAATTAAGTTTGTCAAGCTAGTATTTTTATACAGCCTTCATAAAACAATGTTCTGTGTTGAAAATGACTGTAATGAGGAGTTTCACTGGTGAAAATTGGACAGACTTTGTGGGCCTCTTTTTATGGTACTGTGGAACTCAAATCCCAGAAGAGTTAGGGAGGAAAAATGCACCAGTAATTTTAAACCTCACAATGATTAGCTGAAAAACCATGGAACTGCTATAACAGGAAAAAAACCTGTTTAGGAGTAATACTAAGCATCAACTGTGTTTGGACATGACTGGGAAGATGAACAGCAGCTTGGGAAAGACATAGAGACGTACAGCATCAATATTTGCATTTAAAGATTCCAGTGCTGGGAGATATTTAGAGGTGGTGGTTTCAGGTCCAGAGAATACAAATCCAGACCAAGATTTTGTTTCAGCCAACCAGTCAAGTACTCTGACTGTGACTCTTTATACTCAACTGGTTGGTTGAAGCAAAATCTTGGTCTGGATTTGTATTCTCTGGAGCTGAAACCACCACCTCTAACCCCTAGTACCATTTAACGTACATTTTTGAATTTCTCTCATTTTTCATGTCTTTCCAGCACAAGCTAAACCCCCCCCAGCCAGCTTGCTAAATATACATGGTTTCCACTAGCGAAGGCGCAGGAAGACATTATGAGCTAAGGGTGTTGAAAGAATAGTGCTTTGTATCGACAGCTAACAGTGGCAGCCTTTTCGGAGGAATACTCTGAGCAACTGTGAGATTAGTTAAAACCTTTTGTTTTGCCCCATTGATGAATACGATTTTCAGCACCCCTACTTCCAGCTCTACCGCAAAGTGATTCTTCAAAAAGAATCACTTATTCTGGCAAGTACAGCGAATGCACCAAGTCCATTTCCTCATTTCCTCAACGGCTGGATTTTTCGATTGGTGCACTCAAAATTAGTCATATTCTCAAGCATGAAAATATCTTTCCTATAGATTTGAAGGCATACAAGATATGTAATACTGTATACTTTGGGTTGCCATTTCAGTAACCCAGATTGCACACATCTCTTTTTTTTTTTTTTAACTGTTACTATTAGCAAAAAAAAGAAAGAACCCAATGAACAGAATGAATGGTACCATACTTTCCCCTTTGACCATATATGTCCGGCAGCATTTGACATCAACCCCTCATGTCTACAAGTCCTTCTCCTTGCTGGTTTGGTTTTGACATTTTCATTGCTTTCCTTTGTTTCATGTCCTCATTTGGGGTAGAAGTCGGTGGTACTTTTTTGAGGTTAGTGCGTGCAAATTTGATCTAGCTTCTAGACAGCCGATGATAAAAGTATATGTAGGCCAGGTCCTTTGGAGGTTTTTCTGACAGACAGACTTTGTGGTCGTTGTATATCACCCACCTACAGGGGAAAAAGTTCATTATTTACACATCAGTTTAAGTCAATTTACTTTTAAATACATTTTTTCCCCTCCTAGCTCCCTACCAGACAATCCACATTAAAAACGCTTTATCACATTATCACAACTGTATTCTAATAGGCAGGATTTTATCAAATGCCAAACCGCCGGGGCGCCGCCGTTTGCTTACCTTCCCTCCTTTTTAATGTGACATACGTAATGCCCAGACATTGTTGAGGTTCCCATGTGACTTATAAAAGCGAAAAGTTCATAACCTGTAAAAGAGAGAGAAAAAAAGAAATTCATAGAGATTAAAAATGTGGAATATAAAGCATTATCTGGTTCCAAAAAAGCACATGGAGATATTTCCACATGCGGATCCTGGTAAGGGCAAGATGGGCAGTCGCCCAGGACAGCGAACTTCACCTCTGGCTACTACCATCTGAGACAAAGTGGATTTGGGCGGAGGAGTCGGGGAGGGGGGGCAATCCCACCAGCAAATCTTAACCCACTCAAGGAAATATTTAAAGACAAAGCTCATTCGGCAAAATAGCCAAGTATACATGTTCACTTATAACAGTCCTAGTTCATTTAGTAAATACTATCCAGCGATATATGATTTAAGGCCAGTTGCGTGTTCAAGGGTTGATAAATTAAGGAGGTAAAAATCAGCATTGTGCGTGTTAGTGGATTTCCCACTGTACTGTTTGAGGCACTTTTGAATAACACCAGTTGTGTTTAGCCTAAGAGAACAATTTCCTCTCAACAATTATTCCATTCCACCAGAAAAGCCATCAGTTTTACCTCCAGTGGATTGTCAGCAGGTTGAATGACGCCACTTTGAAAAACAGACAGCCTAACAAGTTAGCATTAGCTAGCACAGTTTGAACTCCCTCGGAATTTCTGAAAATCGACGAGTAGGTTCTGTGATGTTAGACTCTACTGCAACTTAAGTGACAGCTGAAGTCAAGAGTGGATCATGTATGAGGAGATCAACTGCTAATGTGGAGTGGCCCGTTATGGACACCACTGTCAATTTGGGCTTCTAACAAATTATGCAAAATAAATGTTGCAATTGTAGCTACGTCCTTTTTGGGAGAAAAAAATCTGGAAATGGAAAATTACCGACAGGTTTGTCACTCTGATACAGGTAGCCATTAGAAGTTACAAGTACATGGGATAAAACCACAAACTTGTTAACCGAGACAATGTTTTGACCATTTTTTGATTTGGACAAATATTTTCATTCATCATTGACCTAAAAGGGCAGTATACATTGTACTAGAATATTCTTAATCAATACCAATGACTACACAGTACCGGTCAATAATCAGGCTATGTTAGGACTTCTGCATAGATGGTCATTATAACAGACTGGATCCTACAAAGTGCATTAAGATGTTTTTAAACTCCTTGCTATTGGACAGTAGCCTGACTAAGGTGATATGAATACCAAATCCCCAGCCATTAGGCATTGATTCTCTGAGCACTTTTAAGTCATTATGGTCTTGATTTCCATCTTAATAGCAGCAGTTTTTTTCAGCCATCTACAGTACCAAGAAAGTTCATGGTAGGATACTCACGGCCAGGTCCGTCTTTAATCCTGGGCCCAGCCGGATCCTGATCGGGGGACAGTGTGGAGTCGCTGTGTGCGTTGGCGCTGGAGAAGGCATTGTCGTTGGGTTCTGTGTCGGCCATGTCAGACGCAGACCCGCTGTCCTCCTCGCAGTCAGGGTGCGTGAAGATCCAGTCCAGAGCTCGCTCTAGATTGTTGTTCTGAAAAACATCCAGTGAAACTGCTGTCAATGAAAGCTTCTGAAGTCCATCCTTGCAGGGCATCCCCAGCCTCTGTGCTGCACTTGCCGGGACTGGAAATCCATCACAAATTCATCAGAATAATAGAGCTTTCGAAAAAGGTAATTTAGGATTCTGATTAAACACAGACACTGACCTTCAAATGGTGGCCAATCTTTCTGAATAATGTGCTAAACAATCAGACTCTAATTCTTGTGAATCTAATGTAACATACTCCTCTTGGACAAGGGTTCGAGTCTCTGCAATGGCTCCGAGGGTGGAGTTTTCATGTCCTCTCCATGTCATCTTGGGGTTTCCCCTGTGTACTCTCGCCCCCCCCCCCACACCCATCCAAAAACATGCTGAGGTGTGAGCATTTGAGTGGCTGAATGTGTGAGCGTGCTCTGTGGTGAGCTGGCACCCCCTCCTGGACGATTCCCTGCTTTGCACCCATCGACTCGAGGCCCCCACAACCCTGAATAGGGTTAATGGTTACAGAAATCTGATTTATGGCAGATTAATGTATTCCATGAAAATCATGGACTCAAAGTTGTACAAATGTTTTATTTAAATATTATCAATTTAATATAACTTAATAAAACTGCACAAATATGCATTATTGGTGAGATATGGACAGAATACAGAGTCCAGGTGTAGTATTTATAAGACCGTGACTTTGGCAGTCCCAGACAATATGTATTTAGAATGGAGCACCCAATCTGTCCACCCATTTTCGTAAATGCTTACTCGGTACTAGGCCACACTGAGGTAGGAAGTACAGGGCATGTCAGTCCACCACAGAACTCAAATTCATGCCTTAGAACTGGGTTGGGGAACCTGTTCCATGGAGGGCCGGTGTGGGTGTGGCCTCTCAATCAGCCAATAATGAAACAGTGGTTCTCAACGACCGGTTCCCATCTTTCTAATATGTCTATATTGAACGTTATTGTTAATTCATTCAAGTTCATGAAATGCTGTTTTGTTACTGAAAATTGTAGAGAATCTGAATCTGATGCGGACCTTTCACCTAAGAGTCTGGGAAACCTGAGACGAGAGACGACAAGAGACAACAGTATGATTTTGGACTGAGGAAGGAAACTCGTACAAACTCTCATCCAAAGAGCCGGGGACTGGAATCGAACCTACAACCCTGGAAGCTCATAGCCTCAGCTTTTCTCATGAAGCATTACATTCACATCAGCTGTCCTTTGACGTGGAATGTAAACAGGTTTTTAACCCATAGTGGACAAAAATGACACTAATGTAGTATAATAAGGCAGAAATGCAATACAAAACGGTCATAAAACGTATCGCTCAGCAGTCTAATTTTGAGAAAACTCACGGTGGCTTTGAGGGCCCGGACAGCCTGGCTTCTGGGAAAGCCCATGGAGGTCAGGATGGCCACGCTCTCCTCGGGGGGCTGGCTGTCCGTGGAGGGAGCCTGACTTGCACCGGAAGGGCCCGAATCGGAGAGGGAAGGCGTAACTAACGGCTCTGCAAAGTCTGCAGGGGAGACGTGGAAATTCTCCATCAGCATGAGACCTTCAAGAGCACAGCGATAAGCGACGGAGAGTGGCCCATATGCTGGGCTGTGCAGTGGTACCAGCACACTTAATGGCACGAGCGACACCATCAGAAAGACAAATACAAGAAACAAAAATCCAGCAACAGGTCTTTATTAATGAGAACGACAGCAGTACAGTTGACTGAGAGTATAAATCCAGAAACTAAGAAGTTAACTAGAAATGAATACATGGAGTTCTTATACTCTTCTCTCCCCTCATTATCAAATGTCTACACCCAGCTGTAACTGCTCACGCTATAAATGGTATGAGAAAAGGTCACTGTTTAACACTAACACCGTAATTTTAAAACATTGTCAAATTAAGGGTCAAAGCTTTTCTGAAAAAACTACGAGCGGAAATAGTGTCATCTGGATATTCCACACTCATTTCCTGCGGGTGTTTGACATCGGCAAGTGGTAAAACTCAAGGTTTTTGAACAGCTGAAAGAGCGGGAATGAACCGCATACGTTTGATGGTGTTTCTTCTTCTAGGTGCTGCATTAAGACTAAAGGCCTGGTGTCACATTTCCATGCCAACAAAAGTCAAGGTGCTGAGATATACCAATGAGTCTAAACTGTTTTGTATCAAAAATGAGACATTATACTACATATTGTTATCAATCCTCTCAGGAGTTAAGACTCCGTACGTGGCTGATGGCACAAGATATGGATATAATCTCAAAGTGCAGATTTTTTCAAGTAGGATAAATGTCAGTCAAAGTTGTGCAATTGGAGAGTGAGTTTCATGTGATCAGTTGGAGACAGTGCTTCCTCAAACCATCCCAGCACCATTCCAGCAGAGCTGAACTGGCCACCTGGCTTGACGGTATTTTCCCAGTGGAAATGTATGTGTGGTAACCCTTAATGAACAGAGTCCTCACTGACTTTTAATTCCATCCTGCATTCTAGTGAGAAAAAGTAACCTATGTGTCACCCACTGCTGATGGCTGTAAGCTACAGTATGTGTCACCAGATAGAGTAGGATGGGAATCATGGCGAAAGACAAAAACGTGAGCAATTTCGTCTCTTGTTGACAGAATTACTGCAGTAACTAAATAGGCAAAAGGTTAAACGGTGTTTAAATCAGGTTTAAAATATACTCATGGCAGTTTTACTTACAAAAACATGTTCTGAGGCCAGAAGGAAAAATGTCTTAGTCCCACCTCCTCTAGTTGCTTGGACCCGCCTCCTCTACAATTTGATTGGTTATCTCTCTCATTTTTATTGGCAAGCTGTAATGTTCTGAGGATCCTATCCGACATATTGATCAAAACGCAATTTCTACCATCTGACGCGATGCTTAAGAACATAACCTACACAGTGTTCTTTCTCCATCAAAGCATTTTGCCACAGATACCGTGATCCACGTGCGGACAAGCTGACCATCCCTGGTGATGCTGCGAACCAACACAGAAGTGAATGCACTCCAAAACCAGCCCATGCTGTTATAGGAAAACAGACTCTGCATCCCAGTGGTATTTATCAGAGCCGCTCATGAGGGAGAAAGAAGAGCAGGGGCTCGGTTCCGAGGCGGCTTGGCCTCTGGCTGACAAGACCGCCCACCCTAACGGTCTCCATGACAAACGGCCGCGGCTCTATCACACCAGCCTCGTTAGTATGATGCGCGGCATCCACAAGATCCCTCGCAGGCCAGGTGCATTTTGGGAGGTCTTACCGGGCTCCTCCATGTGGGCTATAATCCAGTTGAAGGCCATCTCTGCCCCCATATTTCCTGTGTAATACACGGCTTTCCGGCAGGCCTCCAGGGGAAAACCCATCTCCGCCAGCTGCATCACGGCAGACTCATCTATTTCTGGAGCTAAAACAGACATAACACAAACATGGGCCAATCACAGACACACACACACACACACACACACCACACACACACACACATGGGCACACACGCACACACACACACACACACACACGCACAGACACACACACGCGCGCGCACACACACACACACAGACACACACGCACACACGGGCACACACACGCGCGCACACACACACACGCACAGACACACACACACGGGCACACACACACACACGGGCACACACACACACATGGGCACACACACGCGCGCACACACACACACAGACACACACACACGCACAGACACACACACACACCACCCACACAGGCACACACACACACGTGCACGCACACACAATGCACTACTGTCAGGCGCAGTATTTTTAACTTGAGAATGTTTGCTTTCTAATTCTGGATATTTCTCAATGTGACTGAAAAAGGCCTGACGCTGAATTATTATGATTGATAAAAAGGAAAATAAACATTTTTCAAATTTAACGATTCACAGGACTAAAATAATAAATGATATAACAATATATTAATACTTACAATCTGTCATTGAACTATCTGGGAATAAAAAGAGAAAGTAGATGTGATTAAAACAACAACAAAAAAAACTTTTAAAAAGCATTTGTAAGACAACCATTTTCTTTTCCTCAGGTCAAAATCAGCCCTCAACCTAAATAACAGTGAAGAATGCAAAGCGGAAACAAACTGATTCAGAGAGAAAAGCTTGAATGCTAAGAAAGTTTATGACTTTTAATAACTTTATTCCCTCTTTACCGCAAGAACAACAACGAATCTCAGCGCTGGCAAAAGTGAGTTCATATCTCAGTCCTGCAGCAACAGAACTATGGAAGAAGGACGACACATCAAATGCAAATTGACACTAACATCTGCCGCCGCCATTTTAAGGCGTCCAATCTGTATTACAGATGTCATTATGTCCACAAACGCATCTGTATTCCTATCCAGTCCAGCTGCGCCCGGCCACCATCACAGGCACAAGGTGGGAGCGCACCATGGACGGGGTCTCCAGTCCATTATAGAGCTCAAACGGTCACTGTTACCAACTCGCTTAGCAGCGCTCTTTTGGAGTGTGTGGAAACAAAGCTACGTGTAGCAAAATCCAGTGACAGGGAGAAGATGCAGACCCCACAGATACAGGGCTGGAGTGAGATACGAAAGCCAGCCTTGGGGCTGCCAGGCTATGGGCCGACCTACTGAGCCACAATAATGATATGAACACAACAGGCCCATTCAGAATAAAAAAGGAAGTAATCGCAGTATTTCCTCATATCAAAGCAGAACAGGACCGACAAGAAATTGCATATATTTGGCAATGCATGCCTGTAGGTCAGCGCACGCAAAATTCAAAAGAACATCTTGAGAGTGGTTTAGAAAAGATTCCTGGAACATAATCAATATTATATCATTACAAATACCAACTGTGCAGCATCCCCCATGAAACACAAAATCCTCAGGAACACACAGTCATACCTTAAATATTAAACTTTTTTATATATTTTCTCGTTCAAGTCCAACTGCCTATAGTATACATAAAATGTGGTATTCAGTAATATTTTCGCATCCCTTCATCCCTCCATCCATCCTGGTTTCAGTCATAGGGGCAGCTTAGGGCACAAGGCTGGGGTTCACCCTGGGTGAGATGCCGGTTTCCCTGTGTTCTATTCAAGTAAAATATAAACCCACTGGCTACTTTATTGGACACACCTGGAGATACAGTTAAAGTTCACACCAAACACCAGAAAGGGAAAGAAAGGTGATTTAAGTGACTTTGGAGGTTCGGTGTGGTTCTTGGTACCAGAGAGGCTGGTGTCTTTCAGAGACTGGGATTTTCACACACAGCCATCTGTAAGGTTTACAGAGAATAGGCTGGGGAAAAAAAGCCATCCAGTGAGATGCAGTTCTCGGGGAGAAAATCTCTCATTGATGGCAGAGACCAGAGAAGAATGGCCAGACTGGTTCACACTGATAGAAAGGCAACAGTAACTCAAATAACCACTCATTACAACCAAGAGCATCTCTGGGAAATAAAATGCAAATAATTAAATAAATTAAAAATGTATAATTTTAATATCTGCAATGCGCTGTTCAAATCACCTGTTCGGGATGCAACCATTTTTCTTGTTTAGTTATTAAGTGGTTAATTTATGAAATGTATGGCATTCAATTGCACTTCTGGCTTTGAGATGTTTGAGGAGTTTATAACCTCGCAGTTCCGCTGTCCTGACAGCTGGGTCAGGCTGGGGTGAGCAGCTCCTACCTCGAGTGTCTTCAGGAAGAACGATGGGAGGCATGAGATCAGGAAGCTCCTCCTCTCCTGCTTGCAGTCCCGTGGCACGCAGACGAGTCAGATCTAGGAAGTCTGGCATGTCTATGGAGAGGTCTGTAAGGGCAGGTAACCACACACACACACACACACACAGAGCCACAGTATGGTCAGCAGGACGGCCTGCGCACAGAAAAATGCTGATGATTTAAAATCATATTTATGAATTATGAACATTGTCACCTTCACATTCAGTTGCATTTAGGATAAAAAAAATGTAAGGCAGGGCAGGGTTGTGGGGTAGTGTGTGGCTTTAGTAGGTCATGAGTCTGTCCCCATGAACGGAACATTGCCAGTTTGAATCCCACGGTTGTCAGAATGATGTGGGCCCCTAACCCCAGTTGCTCCAAAGGTACCGCACACTGGCTGACTTCGCACCGTAACCCTCAAACTTTCCCCATATAGATGCATAAAGTATCACTATCCTAATTTTACAGTTTTCTGGGAGGAAAAAAATCAGAACAGCCTATTTTTTTATAATTAGATGAAAGATGCACAACCGGGAAATATTATTTTTAAAACTCACAAATGAGAAATCACAGGGTAAATACTTGGTACTTTTGCAATGAGAATATGTTGTGCAATTCATTACCCTTAGATACTTTAAGGCACAGTTAGTCAACTATCTTTTCATTTTTCAATGTTGATAGCTCAACAGTCTACGGTAATTCTGTTCTGACAGAGCTATACAGGAGTTGGTAGGAACATGAATGCGGTGTTAGAGGTTTATTTTGCTAAATTCCCTTGTCTAGTACATTTCAGGACTTGGAGACTATGAACTGTTACGTCCTGTGTGTTGCATTAGCCCCCTCTGCTGGACATCAGAGTAACTAGCGCTGATGAAATCGTGGGATTTGACGCTTTTTAGTCTGTTTTAAAAATTACTAGGAACTGTACAGTTCGTTGAAAAAAAACCTTAAATACTGCTTTCATAAAAAAGTGACCAGTTATGCACCCAGGAAAAGTCCCGAAAATCAATGATGTCCCACTGGACATTTTTAATAATAATTTTAATATTAACATTACATTTACTGAGCAGAGGCTTGGGCGTCCTGAGGCTCAGCGGGTTAAGGGTGCCGTGCCTGGGATCAGAAGGTCACAGGTTCAAATCCCAGGGCTGGAAAACTGAGTTCACTGTAGGCCCCGTGAGCGAGGCTCTTAGCTCTGTGCTACAGGAACTATCTGGCCACAGCTTTCTCAAAATATACATCACTCTGGGGAAAAAGCATCTACTGAGTAAATATAATGTAACAAACTGACATCCCGTCCAGTGTGTACCCCAGCCTTGTGTCCTGTACTGTTGAGGAAAGCCCCCACCCCCCCCACCCCCAGCTTCCAAAAACAGCTCTAAGGTTATTTTAGTAAGTGCAGTATACATTGCATACATGCAGTATATATTAAAAATGCCGACTTGCAATAAATCTACACATTAATTACGAGGTGCCCCACGACATTAGGTTCACATCGGTTGCCCGTCATGTAACCCAAACGAAACGGTGCCACCTTGCCACATACTCACCAATTTTCTTGGGCACCCAGTCAAGTCCAAATGTGAACTTCTTGATCTGCAGAACCAGATACTCGGGGAATGACAGGAATCGGGACGTCCTGCACAGAAACAGCGTTTGTAGAAGCTGAGCGAAGTGTTCATAGAGACGCCGCTCACACAATCACTGACCATAGACCTGGTCTGTTTAGCTCTATTGGTGTGTTTGTGTAGTTCTTGCTATTTGCACCAGAATTTCCCCCTGGGATCAATTAAGTTAGTCTTAATTTTAATCTAAATGTTATGCGAGGGAAATTTGATAGAGGGGGGAAAGCCTGCACGGCAAAGGATACTTAAAGACAATTAGCACGGCCTTCAGACCCTCCCCCTGCATTCCGACATTGTGCCCCCCCCCTCGCATAAGGGGGCTCTTATCAGACAGACGCCTTGCACACCATCTCGCCATCAGACTGCAAGCAGACTGGGTCACTGATTGCCCATAAACCTTCCGATGCCGATTACCTAACACCACGGGGGATGGACTTCATGTGACCCACAGACAGTCATCATAGAAAACACTGATCTTTATAACCATGATGGTATTATCCCAATGTATATGTTCAATATACCCTATTAGTTATGAATTCATTAATTGATTGATTGATTGATTCACTAAGCTAACCTCTGCCTCAGTAACCATTACTGTAATAATGCAACGCAGTGGTGAATACCTGTCAAACGTGAATACCTGTCAAAAGTGAATACCTGCCAAAAGTGAATACCTGTCAAAAGTGAATACCTGCCAAAAGTAAATACCTGTCAAAAGTAA
>JAABNX020000038.1:2882942-2910210 GCA_015163995.2 Mormyrus lacerda
AAATAAAAAAAATGTGCTCACCTCAGATTAGAGCAGTCTTGACCACATGTGAACAGGAGGTTGACTATAGAAGAAGTGGCTATTTCATTTTTGAGACAGGGTCTCTAGTGTTGGAATTATGAACAGTGTGACAACTTACCCGTGTGACAACTTACCCCGCTCTCCCCTATATATTAATTATGACAGACCAGCTCAATACAACAATACGTGCTTATTATTTCTGAATAGTACCTGATGAAAATCGGCGCGAATGTTTAGAGAATCAGTTAGAATTAGAACGATACTGAACAAAACATTGAACGACCGTGTATTGATGGCAGTAAATGATTTATTACTTTATACCTATATTATAATTTATTAAAGCTATCAATATTTTGGTGACTGACTTCCCAGGTGTCAGGATTTCACAATCGGTGTTGAACAAGTGCTGCTATATCGTTGCATAATGAACAGACCCAAAAGGGCGATTTCGAATTCTCTACGATCTGCTTTACGCTTCTTCATGCTTGTAGGTAACATTCAAAATTACAGTCTCAGCAAGGCTGAGGGGTCCATTATCGGACAAGGCCTTTGCAGTGCTGGGTGCGTAAATCACCCTGACCATTGACAAAAAAAAAAAATCTGAACAGATACTTAAGCGCATGCACACCCTACATGGGATCAGAGTCAAGGTAAAAAAAGGTAAAAGCCATTCTTGCATTTCTTGATTTTCATTCATGTAAATATCTCAATGAAACACAGACGATGCAGAACCCCAGCAGGACAGCAAGAGAAGAAACAATCCTTTTAATGTGCTAAATCAATCTCCGTTAAAAAGCAGAGAGCAGCACTGAGCCCTCAGTCCTCCGTCACGATGGCTTTTACACAGACACCGTGCTGCACATACCCAGGCTCCCACCTTGTGCTCTTCATTCATCACCTGTTCAATGAGTTCAGATTTCACTGGAGGCTTTGAGTATTGGCCTGAAAGCAAACCATGTCCCAGCTTTGCCCTGCAAAGGAGGCAAAATCTAAGTCACCCCCATCATCAATTTCACTCCCTAGAGAAAGAACAATGTTTGCAAAATTCATGCAAGCATTAGTGAACTGGAAAATAAAAAAAATGAAAATTGTAGCTCACTGTGGACGTTCATCTATCAAATAAATCACTTGGGCCATGAGTCTTTTTTACATATTGTGTGTTTCACATTTGATGAGCTAGAAGAGAAGCATTACAATGTACCTGTTGTATTTGTGCAAATGGCAAATAAATTATTTAATCATGGTCAATGAAACGCTACCTGTCACAATAGCCAGCATCCAGTACCTGCTGTCTACGTCGCATGCACGCAGGTTTTTCAAAACGTTTTCAGTCACACGGAGGTTAAAAAAATACTTACATCTGCGTGCTGAAGTCTTGCGTGGGATCAAGTGGTGAATAATCAAATATTCTCTGAAGGTTTCCCACATACCTGGAGCGGTGCCACAAACGCAGAGCAGACAGACTAATGTGAAACGCGGGCAAAAAAGGAGGCACATCAGGAACTAAACACGTCCAGAACAAATGCGGACTGTGTTTATGCACAGAGATTCTCATTAGGATTTTTGTTTTGATTTAAAAAAGAAATAGCATATAGTCGTATTTGGCAATTTTAAATACATACTGTAAGTCAAATCACACTTCTTCAACTGTTTTTTATAAGAATAAAATATGAGCTAATGTGAGACAGACAGAGGTTAGGGTCAGGTTTCCCAATTCGGGTGACACAGCTTGCCGATTTCCCTGCCCAGACATGCCTACTAAACTTGGCAATTAGCTGGTGAGCTGAATATGGTGTACTGCAAACTGGCCATCCAGAACTGAAATTGTGGAAGGGGTACTGAGGTATATACCCCCAGTGCATCAAAAGGTGCTAAGGGTACAGAGGTATATACCCCCAGTGTCCCAAAGGTCCTAAGGGTACAGAGGTATATACCCGCAGTGCACCAAAGGTGCTAAGGGTACAGAGGTATATACCCCCAGTGCACCAATGGTGCTAAGGGTACAGAGGTATATACCCCCAGTGCACCAAAGGTGCCGGCTACTCACGCTCTCTGGAATTCTGGGATGCTGAAGAGGACTTGCATAGTGGTTCCTAGATAGCAGCTGTTGGCCAAGTTTTTGATCCCAGTGTAACCAGGGCCATAAACTGCTTTGAGCTTAGAGCCTGACTCCTGGATCACCTCCCACTCAGTCATGCGTGGTCTCACCTCATTGTCCACATGACCGTTCTCCGTCTGTGTGAAACAGGGAGGCCCAGAAAGGAGGCCGGATCCTCATGAAACTTCAAACACACTGGTGCAAAGCACAACTGCTGACTGTTTCAGTGATTTGGAAAACAAATTTAAAAACTGCATTGCAAGAGAAATGTAGAGCAGAAGATCAAATGCAGCTTTAATGGTTCCAGATAAGAAAATTTAAAAACACAAACCTTTTGCATTTGTAACATATCTATTCCAAAATGTGCTAAATGGTCGGAGATATGTGGATCTAAAACAGCCTCTTCTTCATCAAAAGAATAAATATCTGGAAAAGATATGCCATATTATTCTGATTCATTTAACAGAGACGTTAAATGGATAAGAAAAGCATTGTAACCGTCTTTATGACATCACTGCAAATATCATCTGGACAAAGGGACCTGCCCTGCTGAGTCAGCACCACTGACCTGCTCCATCTGGAGTTATTGTGCCCAGTTTGACTGCCAAGGGGAAGCTGGTTTCTCTGTAGTGCTCCAAGGCGTGTCCATTACCACCATTACCGTCAAAGAACCACTTCCCACAAAGCACTGACCCATCTGTAAGGTTCAGCCACAGGTTCTCCCTCATCTCACACTTGGTACACTTCCAGCCACTGAGGAGAGAGAGTGTTATGACATCAGATTTCATCGTGTTGTGTAGTTAGTGCCTTAGGACTTTAGGTCAGGGACTGTTATGTTACTATATATTGTATACATTGTGTTTGTGGCTCTAGTTTCACACGCAGCTATTTGTGTGTCTGCTTAAATATCAAAATCTATTAGATCTGGTTAGTCAGTTTTAATGACCAATTTTCTTGCATACGAGTCGTCACAAATTAGCATGTTCGCTATTCTGCTCACAAAATCGGACAGGCGACATTTATTTGCCAACAGATGAAAGAAAATTATATATATGATCTTTAAAAATAAAGTGTGCTTCATTGGACTCCTTTTCAAGATAATGATCAGTCACACAAAGACAGAAAAGGTCTTTACGATTCATTTAGTGTGTTTGATGACGCGTTTCTGCCGCCCTAATGGAGGAGATGAGGAGGCGAGTTGTTGACAGTGCAGCACATCCCAGTTTAATGTGCAGTTACCTCATCAATGCATATTACCATATTAACCCTATAACTTTATGCAGTATTATATGTAGTTTTTGCACCCACTACACAAGAGGCAGGGAGACTGAACCTGACAGGGTCTGGATGGAGACAGGTTACCTCGGTGGGATTCGCACCCCGTTGTCCAGCTGTCGGAGATTCCTAGCGTGCTTTGACACCTGGATCTCCTCCTCCCAGGAGTCTTGTTCCTGTTTCCGAAATCCGCAGGGAGCGTTGAGCACAGCATCGCAGGCTATTGTCACCTTGGAATGATGGAAGGAGCACTGGGTTCACGAGGACTCCATACATTAAAGCATATCGTCATGCATCACATAAAAAAAAATGCATGTGCAACTGAACCCTCACATCATATAGTGTGTAAATTACAAATGGAATGGCAGACGTGCAAGGAAACGTGAAGCAGCATTGTTGTGATTATGGTATTGCAGAATAAAATAATGGAAATAATGTGGGAAACAGTCATATGCTGAATGCACTATAGCCCTAACAATTACATATACAAGTGCTATAGTACATATAAAGGCTTATCAGAGGCATGATGGTTTAAGAGGAATAGAGGGTTAGACAGCATATATTACAATGCTAATGAGTGAGCAAACCCAACTGGTGGGGGACATTTCCACAGTACAAATCAGAAAAGGTCTAACCTTAAAGCACCCTTCCGCATGCACGGCAAAGAGATTTGGGACACACTCACTGACCAGTGCAGGCAACTCCTCAATATTCGGTAACGGGATCTCGAAGTGGTCTGGGAATATTACAAGCTTAGCTTCATCTTCGTATTCATAATCATCGCCGCTGTAATTCTGGTGAACTTCTAGATCTTAAAGAAGGGGGCACAAGCTTCAGTTATAAGGACAGCATCCCTGTGCATCAGATTTAGAAGGTTAAATGACTGGCAGGTGTGGGTCAGCACTCACGACCCCGGTCTGCATCAAAGGTCACAGCTGCTGAGCGTGTGGGCGGGATACAGTATCAACATTGCTATAGCAAGCATCCAGTTATGCTGATAAGTCAAACACAAAAAAAAAAGCAGTGCAGTTTATAGTGAAGTAAAACCAGAGCAGGAAACAAGGACATTTAATGCTAATTTTCATGTTAGAGAAGCACAATCACAGTAAATCAGCAAAACAATAGATGCTGATCTTAAAAAAAAATCACTGGGAAATAACGAACTGACAGAGTACTCTGTAAATGTCTGCAAAGCTTAAGACGTTATTCATGAAGTCATTTTAAGTGCCGATGTGTTTGATAAGCTCATAAAGGCAGGGTCTGTAATACGAGCACCACATCCAATGTCACGCTGCGCCGTGTCTCTTCCGCGGATCCATATCTCGTTTTTTGTTATTTTGATGCGGGGAGGTGACACGGGTGACCACGTATTCATTGGGGTTGCCATGGCCACCCCTGACCACCCCATAGAGCCACCTCTGCCACCAAAATTAGGTTAATCCAGATGCCTACCACCGGTGTGGTCAGAAACGGTCAGGCCCTGGTCCCGCCAACAGTGTTCACGCCGCCGAGCGGCCAGCCGCCGAGCCAGAGAACCGGCCCGGATCATTTAAGCTATCGTCAGCAAGAGTGGGTCCCGCTTGGCTCGGCCTGTCTGCAGTGAGATACCGATGCCAGTGCACTGGAGCTCCACGGGGCTTGACAGAGCGAAGCAGCTGATGGAGGGGAAATGACAGGCGGAAGAGCCCACTGGAAGCCAAACCCCGCAGCCTACAGGCACAGTGCTCCCGGCCAGGCAAAGCGGCTCCGAAGATCTCGAACAGCTACTAGCTGAGCAGCAAAGCCCTAAATTTAGCAGACACAGAACAGACACTAAACAAAGCCATGTGTCACTTTCCAGATAGAGTGGCAGGGGACATGACACCCTAGGTGCAGCCCACCCATACCCATTCCCACAAATGGTAGATCTGGGTCAAGTGGGGGTGTCAGAGGGGCGTGGATACCCAGGCACACTCAGGAGGCCCTAATGCTTGAAGACTATACGTTTCTAGGTACGGCCTTAGACCCACATGAGAGCTTCTGAAAAAGACCAGCCCCGCAAAACACTCTAGTGATCACAGGATATTCCTGGCAGAATGACAGAAAATGAGTCTGTGATGCTTTGACTGTCTTACCAAGGAATGTCTTCCCATTTTTCCTCCTGGGAGCAGCACCACCAGTAGCACCTGTGGATTTCTGTGATGAAAACGGATCCATATCACTCGTCATGGACCAAGAGCACATACCATTATGGTTACATTGATGTTATGCCGATTATGTTCTACAATACAGAAACACAATACGTAATATGACATGTATTATTCAAATGATAAGCATTATTAATAATTAATTACCATTAAAACCACATCTCTGCAAGGAAATTCCACTTGTAAACTGCATTTTTATTCGGCATTTAAATACATCACTCTTTGATCTATGACAACTAAACAAAATAAAACCAAAATGAGAAGATTTCAAAAATTGCCTAATATATTGTGATATTCAACATTCTGTAATAGCTTCTCATTGAGTTCAAAGAGAAACATATTACTATGATAGTGATGACACATTTCTCATTATAACAAGATAATTTTTACGTTGAAATGAGACACCTCTCATTATAAAAAGAAACTGGGCAAATCTCCATATTCTCAGAAGCTTAATCGACTCAACTAAGAAGGGATGCCAACTACCTAACTGAGATGAGTGACTTAAAATAAAAGGTGACTGTTAAACGTGTAGTTTCAAATACGGGGTCTAACCGGTAATGCAGGACTGTAAAGCCCAGAAGCCACAACAGTCTTCATTTAGAGACGCAAAAACTGCTGCAGGTCAGACTCCTGACAATATTTAATCCAATCAGATCTTTGTTTTTCCCCCAATTTTGGATGTTGAAGTTTCTGCTGAGCGGGCATGCTTTTATATTAACAGCTTTCAGAGAAGACGGGAACCAGGAGATGCAGGAATTTTCCCAGCTGCCAGTGGAGAATTCAGACATAGCGACACTTACTGAGGCTAATCTATGGCTTATCTGGGGTCAGTTAGGATAAACAGCATTATAAAGAACACTTATTGGCAAATGTTTATTCTGCATGTTAACTCTTCAGAAAATGGGAGCACATAAATCAGCAGCTGAAAGCAAACCTAAGCCAGCTGTCCAAAACACACAGGACAATAAGCTTTCAGTTTAACAGGGAATGCCCTGACATAAAGCAGGTACTGAGTATCGCGGTTAGTGTGAAAATGCTGAACACACTGATGGGATAATTACACATAAGACTCGGGTAAATATGACCACGGTGAGTAGTGATGCAGCCCTCAGGGCCTTTAAATCCACACCCCCCCGCCCCCGCCTCTACATGTCCTTTCTGTCTTTCAGCTGGTTTCCTACTGCAGTTGCGCCATTAAGGTGCCTTTAAATTTGCCGTAGTGTGAGTGTGTACCACGCATTGGACTGACATCACCTCTGCCTTGTGCTCTAAGTCAACAGCAGGATCCTGTGTTGAATAAAGAGGTTGTGGAAAAAAAGATAAAGATCAGCTAGACAATGGTCATAAAACCTTAAATGTTATGCCTCTTAATTTCAGAGGGAAAAAAAACACTCTCTCTACTTTTAGTACTATTGATTCAATCACTGAACTCCTGCTGTTTTCTTACCCTCATACCTTTCAAATATTAAAGCAGAGTAAAGCATCCAGCATGAACAATTATATTCAATTATTTTGTAAATCATTTACTGACAGTCTTCCTTCCTGTATGGTTAAGACTTTGTTTTTTACACCAGTGAAAATCAGATGTTATTTAAATGTACATATGAAAAGACAAGAAGCTCTTTGTACAGAGCACCTATTGTATAATTGAGGGCAATTTAATGTGCGGAGGTGTGCATGTTTCTGATGTAATACTCATTATTTCACTTCAGAATTTTGACTGCTGATTTAGTATTGCATTAAGGGAATTAATCCAAGAATGGCCTGGTAAGAGGGTGTCAGAGTATAAATATAAAACATAATTCTGAGGCAAACGACTACACATCAGTGACAGCAGGTGGTTTGGTGGTTATGTACAGGTAACATGGCAGTTCCAGAAGATCTCCCGTAGGATCTCAGCACCTCTGAAAATAGGTTTTCAAAAAGCGCATCTTTAAAGTTGATTTAAACAAAAAAAAAAATAAAAGAATGACATTCTTACCAGTCTCAGATTATTGGTGCTGAGTTTGTGCTGAATATAAGCACACGTAACACTTTGGGATAAATGTTTTTTCGATAGGTGAAATATTTAAAAATGTCAAGGCATGTCAGAGTACCTCAAAAATGACTAAGAGGCCTCAGACCCCAGGGGGTTAAAAGCAAGATATTTAACTTGAATTTATAAAGTGAAAATTGCAGCCAGGTAAACATGACTGGGCTGAGGAACTTTTGGAAAGGAAAACAGCTAAGTGGGATGTAAGAGACTGGAACATCTGTGGAAGACGAGCCGCCGTACCTACCTTCTTAACGGTCCGCTTCAGATGCATGTAAACACTCTGCCCAGTTTTCCGGTAATGCCTCTCCACATGCTCTCTGCCAAAGCCCATGAATGTGTTCATGCAGATGTAGAGGCCCCCGTCAGACTCCTGGACGCATACGGAAAGAGAGATGACTGCGGTGCAGTCGACATCATGACCACATCAAGTGGACAAGTTTCAGGTCTGTGTCTAAACCAAAAGGGGTGAGATGCAGAAGAGCAGGATGTGAAGCGAGGTGATGGTGTTCGGCTGGGGATCCAGGTCAGAGAGACTGCATCCGGGGGTGGGGGGGGCAGCCCTACCGTCCTATGCCCGTATGCAGGGAGCCCAAGACAAAATAAGAGGGAAGGCGTCCAAAGCAGCCTATGTACAAAGAATACACTGCGTTTGCCAATAAGCTAAAAGGCCTCAGAGTATCAGTACCAGAGATGGGGTTCAAGTAACTGTCTGCCAGCCCACAAACACGCTGAAAACACTGAGGAATAGAAGATGAGGAGAAAACCACTGCTGTAAAATTAACAAGCACGTATTTTCAAAATAGTACACAAAAGAGCCGTGCGCGTCGGAGTCCAGGCTGGTGCCGCCGTCATCCATCGGAGCAGCAGAAAAGACTCTGCAATTTGGTTCAGCGTATCAATCTTCTCATTTGTGCCCCTCAAGGAAATGTGACACGCATCCACTCATCGCCACACCTATGAGGCTTATGTCACGTTAAACCCATTCACAAAGTGCATGCAAATGAAATCTTTTGCAGACTGGAACATATCAGTTTCCAGTAAATGATGCTTAAAAGTGTGCAGAGTTTTAGAGTTAACCTTTGCTGACATTTAGAAGGTCATTATTAGTAATGTTTTTTTTTTTTTTTACTTTTTTAAGGCAATACATTGCATTAATTACATTCAAATGACAGATACAAACTTCATAGAAAATGTTTTATGAAGAGCTTTAATAGTGGAAATAGCAATAATTCCAGAACCAAAACACCAGAACCATGTGACTGAAATTGATTCACGTTAGACAGCTGATTCTTTGAAAACATGTGAAATGTTACAAGGATTTAACCACACAAATGTATCTGTTAAATAAATTACGGATATTATGGGTTGGGGGCCATTCTGTCCCCCTCCTCCCAAGGTAAGACCTTAAGCGTGCGTGATTCTCGATTGCACACTACTATTTACCATAGCGTACTAGTAGCTTCCCAAGACTGATCCAACTCGGCATTAAATTAACAAAGCATTTCCTGTTAAACTGTACCATTCACATTATTTTATACTTAGAACAGACGACCCCTAAAGGAGTTCAGTGTGATACACGAGCTTCTAGCACCGGAGTAAAAATAACCCATCTTCAGTTAGATATGATGAACTCCAGACAGCTGAGTCACCGTTAAATTTACTACAACAGATAAAACATCACATGTGGATTTCTAGTCGTTAACGTATTCCAAAAACACCCAAGATATCTCAACAGCAGGATTACAACCATGCACAACAGCCATGAATTGTTTTTTATTTAGCCTACAAATCTACAATAATTACTTGCAGCTTGGAAACCTCGATGTGTTGAGTATAATAATTCCTTTCAGGAAGAAAACGTAAAGGCGCTAAGGGGTAAATGTGAATACAACTTTTTAAATGGTGACCCTATCATATTGTATTATCTGTGGGGGATTAGGTAATTCGTACTGGCCAACATTTCCCAAAGAAGACCGACGTCGGAGACACGGCATTTCCAGGTAGAGCAATGCAAAGGTGCCGGTTCCTGTCAATGGAAAATCTGAGCTATCGGTTTGCCGTATAATTAGTTGCTGAATAATTAGTTTACTGAGGCTGTATTCTATACATGTCACAGTGAGTAACTAATGGTTCAATTAAAAAAAAAAAAAAAAAACATTTCAGTGACAAGCATGGATTCGCAATAATCGTAGGTAATATCGGTCGATTACAAATGCCAATGTGTGGTTTGAGATTAAATGCTTGACAAAATGAAATCTGATTTTTGAGGTTAACACGGCAGTGTAAACATTACATATGGCATACTCTCCGCAAAAGTACAAAGAGATCGCTGGGTGTACCCTCGGCTGCCCCACGGAACTGCGCAGTTATTCACGTGTACTAAAGCAGCAGGCAGGATCGCCCTGTACATGCGTTACTTAAATCAAAGGCACTTACGGGGGAATCGTAGGAAAAGGCACATTCACTCTTGAAAACCCGATCTCCAGTCCTGGGAACCCTGATGGTGGGCATGTAGGGAACCAGTAGCTCTCCTAGATCTGCAGCCATCTTCGCATTCCTGCTTCTGTCCCCGCAGCGCTGCTGTTTGCGAAAGAGTTACTGGAGCAGGCTGTCAGGAAAGAAGATGATGCTATTTTTAAATCGCTCGGTCCCGACATTCCAGCTGGATTCGGGGATGTGTCGCTTCAAAACGTTAAGCACAATAAAAATACTAACTATCTGTTTATGGATTCTTATTTGTAAACCATTCCGACCGCGTTTTAATTGGGGGCGATAAGCAAATTAAGGAAATAAACGCTGGTGTTGCGGTCGTAGGAGTTATTGACGATTTGCAGTTTTCCGGAACTGGAAGAATTTTCTTCACATGGATTTTTTTTTATTTATTTAAAGGCCTACGTTGAATGGTTTGTAATGATGTATGCTCTGCTACATCTGCGCGCCTACCCAGTACGTATTAGCACGACCACGCCTACTGTGGAGGTAAAAGGCGATAACACAGCAGAGCAACTGCGTGCAACATCTGGAATCGATAGCTGAATATTGTTTACATCTGGAGGTCAATGCGGAACAGCCGTGAAACTAGACTAATAGCTCAATGGAGTTGTTTTTTTACAGAGGGGAAGAAATCCTCAATACTTAATCACCAGTAGTAGAAAAGCTGTTTCAGCAGATATTAAGACATCGCGCGTTGTCGCTTTAAGCAAAATTAAATGCAATTTTGGGAACAAAGTTTTCAAAGGCGTTTTTTCCCCTCTGTTATTGGATTATGCATAATTCAATATTATAGAATTAATAAGGATGATTGTCATTGGGGAAACACCGCAGATTTTGCCAACTAAAAGCAATTATCACGTGTGATGTATTAGATATATCAACATATTTATTTTCATCTTGAATGTTTAAAGATAACGCAGTACATTGATCTGACTCTGCATATAAAGCAGGATCTGGCACAATATCCAAATGAGAACATATACATTTATTTGGAAATTTTGTTTTCCAAAGAATCCCTGATATTAGGGTGCATTTAATTTCCAGATTATATTGTGGTCCTACGGGGAGGAAAATGTATGTACTGTACAATTGGTACTTCCTCCTCTAAATGTTTAACACTTGCTAGAGGTATTCATGTCTTTGCACAATGAGTCATACATATATTATATTATATATAGAAAATGACTGAGTGCTCTAGTCCTTGGTGAAGTAAAATATGATGGTTCGTCTAACTCATGGAAAATTTATTCATTGGAAATTTGTAATTATATTTATTTAGCAGAGAAATTCCAAATTTCCCATTTATACAAGCCCATAAAGCAAGAGGGGGGAGCCATAATGCGAAGCCCTTCATTTAGTCAATGCAGTCAGTAATGGGGAGAATGATAGAGACTCTGAACCTGATTTTAAAAAAAAAAAAAACATCTCATCTATCCTTCTCAAATAAGCTTCATATCAATTTCAGCTATCAGGAAGGTGGTCTGAAAGTTTATATGCTGTTAACAATCTACCATCTTCTAACCACTTATTATGAAGGGTGGAGCCCACCCCAGGCAGTATGGGCTGGGGTACATCAGCAATGGGCCAGTCCATCACACACACTGTGGGGAACGTAGAGGCTTTGAGTCTCCACCCTGGACAAATGTGTGAGTTATCTGGTTTTTCCTGCAGCCCAAACACTTGGTCTGGTGAGTTGGAGTTGCCAAATTGTCGGTAGGTTTGAGAATGAGTGTGAGCACTCTGTGATGGGCTGGTGTCCTCCCCAGGGTTATTCCCTGACCCCCCCCTCCCCCCACAACCCCGCACAGGACAAGCGCATCTGCAAAAAGAATTGGCCATTAATAAATCTGTATTCATAATTTATAATAATAATAATAATATATCAATCATTTCAAAATGTAATGTTAATGTTGGCGGTGAAACATTTCCTGCACCTGAATCTACCAGACATTGGAGTGGCAAAGTGATGCACAGTTTACTGTACAATTCCCGAGCGCATGCCATAAAGTTCACTTATGTCAGTAACCTGTATAGCATGAAATACAGAAAGGAACTTAAAATTATTGCAAACCTCTCTGATTAATGGAAATGGGGCATATTATATCTTTTGTTTTAAGGTAATAACTGCCATTAATATACCGTCGATTGCGTCATCTTTATTATTATTTTATTCCATTGGAAACAGTTCAGATTCAGTTCTGTTGCAAGAGCCTTAAATGCAGAAAAGATTATACGACGTCCACTTGATGAAGTAGGGGATTGTGATTGGATCAAAAGAACGAATTATGAATGTATAAACCTGTTTGTGTGCGTGTATAATATAATATGCGTGTGTATCTATAGCTTTTAACGAATCATCTATGTGAAATACGATTCTTTTCTAATGACAGAAAGTGTGAAACGCCGTGATGCATGTCGGGTAAACGTCACAGATCCAAGATGGCTGCGATCAGTGGAGGACGTGTTTTGTCACTTTGCCGTCAATTTCAGTCAGGATTTAGGATATCAACTTTACCTCTCCAGCCTCCGCACGTTTTGACCAAACTCTGTCCACTGAGGTAAAATATTGTTTTAAAATATGTACATAGGTTATGCCACGTGTTAATAAATAACAGCTTTTTTCCTTGCTGCTCTCTTTGACTTGTTCTTTCCCAAACGCAGTCCTTGTCCTCAGACTCATGTGAGGCTGGCTGCACAGTGCCGGTCATTGTACACGTCCAGCTGCAGAAAAGGACTGGAGGAGTTCTTTGACATCCCCGAAAACTGGGGGGAGCCGACCGTCAAGTCAGGTAAAAAAATTCTGTGCTTTCATGTCATATTTTGCGCTAAAATTGCATGAGGTCTTGTGTATATTTGTTAAACCTTAAATTCTGCTAATCGTCTCATTCATCTCGCTGGTTGTTCGCCTAACCGTCGATTTATGATTTCATAGGGGCGCCTTGGACTGCAAAACTACTAAGGACTAAAAGTAATGAAGATTTACACAAGCTATGGTACGCTGTATACTTAATGTCAATAATCTGCCATGTGTTTGGCGAAAGTAATTCTATATGGATTCAGAAAACCATGGGCTGCAAGTAAAATCGCAGTGTTTCTCTGCAGGTACGTGCTGCTCAAAGAGAAGAACATGTTGCTAACTATTCAACAAGAGGCGAAGAGACAAAGGGTCCCGATGCCGAGTCTGGAGCGCCTGAGGAAGGTAAAAACGGAGCGTCTGGGCTGCTTGCTCGGGTGACGCCTTTCCTGACAGTGTTGAGACCACTTCAGTGAGCATAATGTGATTCTGTGACTTTTGTCTCTGAACAATGGAAATTCTGTCCTATGTGATATAGCCTTTAAAGTAAAAAAAAAAAATGTTTAATGACTAGGTCACTTTATTTCAGGTGGACAGGTCTATGATAAGGCTTGAGACTGTAGTCAGGGAGAGAGAGGATGCCATCCGGTTGCTGCAGACTGGCCAGGAGAGAGCTCGTCCAGGTGCTTGGAGAAGAGACCTCTTTGGAAGAACATACTGGTATGGATGGAAGATGTTTTGGTTGTCTAACAAAATAGTAGTTTTGCTTTTATCTGGAAGAAAATGCCACTTAGAAATGTATGTATTTTCAAAATTGGATTTTAATGTTTATGTCATTTTCTGGTAAACTAGATAAAATTTCTGGCTAAGGGCCATTGTTATGCCCTTGGGTACAAAGCATGAAAATATACAGGTTCCAAAAATATACATCCTGTGTTAATTGCCAAATATTTCATTGCTCGCAGTGGTTTATTTTCCCCATAACTGTGAAATAACTCCCTCACTGAAGTTCTGAAAAGACCCGTGTTTGCATTGGCTGGGAAGTGCTACAGAGTTGTCATTTTGCAAATGATGTTCAGCTGTTTATGTGCCAGCATGTGCAGAAGCTGACGTTGCCTTGACCGACTTCTCAGACCTGTTACCCGATACATTAATGAAGCGTTTGTGGATTTGGCAGGTATAGATTTAAGGAGTACCCCATTCCATGGTACCTGAACACAAGATACAAGAGAAAGCGATTCTTCTCAGCACCTTTCGTTAATGACTTCATCAGGTGAGTGAGCATCTTGGTAATAAGGACACCTGATGTCATTTTTTAATTTTTATATTAGTTGGTATATTATTAGATGTCATTCATTTTAATTATTTCATTGATCCAAAGACTTTTCTGGTATCATTTCTTTGGGAACACTATGGGGGGGAAACTATGATTTTACTTACTTTATTAGTATTTATTTATTTTTTTTTTCTTTTCATGCATCATTGTTATTGAATGTCTGTACTGTCATTTTAAGCAAAGTGTTAGCCATGCCACTTTTAAATCTACCAGCATCTTTTGTTTTTTGTTCCACCAGTATCACATGTAAGTTGCCCTTTAAAGTATTCAGGTCATTGGTCAGTTCATTGAGGTGGAATAGGACACTTATCACTTGATTCTGTGACACACTAGATGGTAATCATAAGAGGGCTCAGGGCATGCCTCATGGCAAACCAAGAGCACCATCTAGTGGGGTCAGAAAATACCGCAAATGGTTCATGAGGATTCATTTGCTCATCACTAGCAGTTGTGATTTACTTTCAATGAAATTTCTATGTTAGATTTTTAACAAAAATAAAAGAACCTACAAGTAGCAAATGTAACTTGGGATAAGTATTCTTTGGTTGCTGATCTTTAATCAGTACATTTTTGTATTTGTGACTCAGGCTTCGCATAGAACAACACATGCGAAGAAGACAAAGGCAGCGATTGGCCGAAGCCAAAAGGCACCGCAAACTGATGGAGAAATTCCCAAACATGGTCTCCAAAGCATGAGGCATCAAGAACATGCTTGGAACATCATGAACGTGTGACTGATGTATGCCTTTATATAACAATAAAGCTGCTTTTTTTTTTTTCATTTTTTTTTTTTTTAATAGCCAAAACACACACACGAGATTAATTCTGCAATTCATGCCGTCTCGCAGCTCTTAAATCTCAAATAAAATTTTACCTCCAATGCAGTTCATCGTTTTCAGCTAGTTCTATGTCTTACAATAAAAGCACTGAATATCATACATAAAAGAACATCCTCTATGAATATTCTTACTTTCACAGTCCACTAGAGGGCAGGTCATTCAACATAATGCAGCTGAATTTGAAATTTAGACAAGTGAGAATGAAATCCCTGTTAAAAGGTGATGCTCTTTGATCGCATATAATGCAATGTGATACAAAGGTATATACAATGCATTTTTATCGATCACTGCTGTTTAAAATAAACATTGTATAATTAAAGACTGATTGTATAAAATGATTAATCAGTGCTTTATCAAAATATAATTATAAAAGGCTTACAACTCTTGAACTCTAACAGCAATTTGCCTGAGTGGGGATCTCATAACTAACACCACGTAAAATAACTTGATAAAAGGAAAACAATTTTAAATGCCATAGGAGGGGGGAAAATGCTATTATAGGATGTTCCTGAGTCCAGAGGAAAGACTAGCCTTTTCTGTAAAGAGTGTTGCAGCCAATCAAGGACACTTTCTGTCCACGCACTGCTTGCCCCCTTCTTCGTACTCCTGCTTTGAGATCCACATTTGCTGGAAGGTTCCCTGAAAAACAGCGTTTAGGAAGAAAGTGGTAGGGAATACATAAACACATTAGCCATCTGAATTACGCCATAAAAAATGCGAAATGCAAGTATATGAAGTAAAACTCAAACTTCAGTGAGTATAACAAAAATCGTACCAGAGACGCAAGAATGGAACCACCGATCCAGGCGCTGAACCTGCGCTCCACTGTGGTGTTGTTGGCTATCAGCTTGAGACGCATACTCTAAACGCAGAGGGGACATTTAAAAAGGATGCAAGAATACCCTTTGACTTCACATTTTTCTGTGTGACTTGGAAAAATGAAATTTTAACTGAATAGTATTGAGGCACAACACTGTCAGTTATTACAGGTACGCTCCACACGTGATGGTATTCCTACTCAGAAGATAGACACATGAATCACAAGTCATGAAGAAAAATAGTAAAAATACACTGATTTTAGATGGTATAAAAGCACCAGTGCCGGAGCTCTTTTGCAATGTGGTATATGATGGATTATTTCTGGCTTTAATGTACAGAAATGCATCACGAGGTAGGGGCTGCCCCAGTGTTGCCCTCTGTGGTCCTCACCGGGGGTGTCTTCTGGGAAAGCTCCCTGTTGAGCCGATCAGTGAAGCCTTGGATCAGCGTGTTTCCCCCCGTGACGACGACACTGCCATACAAGCCCTGCGAAGACAGGCAGGACAACTCAGTCTGCGTCTTTCTCCAACGGTGGTTTTCCACTGCCAACGAGAACCGAGCCGCCGCACAAACTAACGGTTTTCCACTGCCAACGAGAACCGAGCCGCCGCACAAACTAACGGTTTTCCACTGCCAACGAGAACCGAGCCGCCGCACAAACTAACGGTTTTCCACTGTGAATTATCTGAGCTGTACCCAGCGTGGCCCCATTTACTAGCAGTGCCAAAAGCGCGAGCAAGCAAGGCTGGCTACGTTGTCACCACCTGACTGGTCGAAATGCACAGAGATACCGGTGTTCTGATTCCTAATCCCAATTCTGCTGCCATTTGATGCTATGTTTCTGTCGCGCTCCAAACCCAGCGACCCCTTTACGGAGCCGACCCTCCTGCAGTGGAAAACCAAAGTGAGCTGGAACCGCACCGCAACTAGTTCAGTGTGGCTCGGGTACGGCTCGGATCCTGTATACCAGTTGAAACCACCCCCCGAGACAATAGGTAATTAAGGACACATCTCACATAAATATAAATGGGTCGCTGCGATTTCACAGAAGATTGCTGTTCATTGTGCACTGACTGGCATTCGCATTTGGGAACAGGAACAGCCGTTCAATTTAGGCATCTCATTATTGTAGCTGTCCATCGTGTGTACATTACTCTATGCATACATTGCTACAAGTTATACAGACAGTGGGTCATCATATGGCTGCCAGCGCTGTTCATCCTCCTGCACTGCACCCTACATCTGCCTTCAGGTGTCTCTCACTCACTGTATATCATTTACTCTGCACTTCAGACACAAATGCGATCAAGTGTAACTCGCCGCAAGACTGTATGAGTATGTGCAATAACCTACAATAACAGTCGCTTGCCGTTCCTGCGCTTTATGTCACGTTGATGTTCCATGGTCGTCGTCTTTAGAATTTCTCCATTGCCATCTAGGCCTACATTTAAATAGTTTAAGGTGACCTTCAGGTTTGGAGATGGTTTATATATAATTCACTTCTAATTTGTACACCATTGGCGCTGGAAGTCTCTAATGTAATCTCGTCTGTAACACAACGAAAATAAAACGTTTGGATCGTGAATAAAATGCGCTACTGCAAGCATTATGACCTGAACCTTTTCCAGGTGTGAAATGCGTCACAACCTCACTAGGAACAAGGTGGCCATAGCACATCATCTCACATGTGAACCTACCGGTCGGATGTCGATGTCACACATCCCTACGCTTGTCGTCACCACGTGACCCACCCCCAGCATGGTGTTCCCCGACAGACCCTGCAGAGGGACACATGGGATCAGACTAAGTGAGGGAGCTCAGCTTTCTTCAACACCATCGGAGATGAACTTGGGCGTCAAACCTTGGCATTGGAGGGATCAAACAAGCCCTCGGGGATCCTCAGCCTCTCCGCTCCAAAGTCACAGTTGTAGCCGTTGGGTAATTCATAGTGCACCGTGGGCATCTGGGCAGCCACCCTGCATGGCAACAGGTCCACCATCATGCAGCATTAACACCAAAGTGCATTATCGTACCGAGTCTCCTGCAAAACCACAATGGAGTCCATCCATCCATTTTCTGAAACCGTCCTATTGTCCCGTTCATGGTTGCGGGGGGTTCGGAGCCTATGCCAGAGGCTACAGGCACAAGGCGGTGAACAACCCGGGATGGGGTGCCAACCCATTGCAGGGCACACTCACACACCATTCAGTTACACATACGCACCTAAGGACAATTTGGCAACTCCAGTTAACCTCAGCATGTTTGTGGACTGTGGCGGGAAACCGGAGTACCCTGAGGAAACCCGGCGATGTCACGGGGAGAACACGCGAACCCCACACACAGGGAGCCACGGCGGAGACTGGAACCCGGGTTCCAGAGGTGTGAGGCGACAGTGCCAACCACTGTACCACTGTGCCACCCTCACAATGTCATTCTGGATAATGAATACTGATCATCTGATTAGACTTACTGCTCATCATATGGTGAATCGGAAACCTGCAGTACAGATGCTTGAAAATCCTGGATCACAGTCTGGGGAAATAGGAAATAAACAATTAATACATGACATCACCATCAGGTGAGGTATGTGCATGATAAGCAATCCACTTGTAAAATAAACCCCCAGTAGGAAAGCCGGTTAGCATACAGCCGGTCAGCCGCTTACATTGCACATGTAGTTGTGCCAGGAACGCCTCACTTGCGGTAGTTTCTCCCTCTTTCTCCAGCTGGCGGACGCACCTTCACGGACTTCATCCTAAAAACGTCACGGGGAAACGTCAGACCGGATCATGCCGCGGGACGTACAAGCGCGACTCGAACACCGAGGGGAGGCTGTGGGCCGCACCTTCGCCGCGATCATGTACGGAGGGATTATTTCCACGCCCAACTCCTGGAAAAGCTCCCTGCACTGCATGCTCATGAAGTCGCCAGCAAGGGGCGATTTCACGATTCCTGAAGGAAGAAGAGACGCTTTGCAGATACAGCAACCAGATATGGGTGATTCCGCTCCAGAGAATGAAAATCCAGATCGAGATTTTGTTTCAACCAACCAGTTGAGTTCTCTGTGACTGTGACTCTTTATGCTCAACTGGTTTATTGTAACATAATCTTGGTCTGGGCTTTTGCTCTCTGGACCTGAACTTTCCACCTCTGGCAATAACTAAGCAGAGCAGGAAAAGAACAATTAAATCAGAGATAAGAGAACTAGCAAAGTTCTAGAAGATGAATTCAAAGGAACGGGCTGAGAGGTCGCTGACTCAAGTTGTTGGGGGGGGTCCATACCTTGCTGGAGGACATATCCATCATGGACTGGGATGGCGGTTGTGTGTGTGGCGCCGCTGTCTAGCACCAGACCTGTAGATCGGCCGTTGGCAAATCTGTCAGACTAGTTAAAGGTAATTAAGGGGATGAAGCTCAGAGGACAGCAGGGCGTCAACGGAAGAGTTTTATTTTCTCCCTAGTTCTGTTACTCGAGATTTCTAAATTAACTAAACAGTAATTCAGCACCTTTTCCACTTAAAAACTCCTCACTGGTAGGACAATCGGAGGACAAATGCTAATCACACTCAGAAGATGACAGCAGAAATGGCAGCTACCAGCAAACATTTTTACAGTTTGCTTGTCAGGCGAATAATGCTCTCCGCTGTGTGACACTGATGCTTCGGTGTCAGTCAAACCACCCATCGAGAAATCTCCAAACCCTGCCTTGTGACGCCAGGAAAGGATACGCGGACAGGACCGCGGTTTTGCACAGAAAGAAGGCAGGGATGTTGTAGTGTTCGAACATCAACTCGGTCAGCTTCTCTCTCTTCACCCGCGTGTTCCACTGCACATGAACAACAACAAAAAAAAAACAAACTACAGATTAGACAGTGACGACCAGACGAGGGGCTACGCTGTTAATCTAGAATGAGGGGGAAAAAAACATCCACAGAAAGTGAAACAAATTTGCACTCAATTATTTGCATATATCTATGACTGAGGTGTGGCAGTCATGTTTGGCAAATCAGTCAACTTCACTGTAAAAATTTCAAAAGGTGAAGAACGCTGGAAAGCAGTTCCAGTGAACCTTAGGGGTGACGGTTAACTGCTAGCACTGCCATTCTCCTTTTCTGATCGTATAACTGCACTGGAGGGGAAAAAAAAAATAGAAACATAACTGTCATGGCGAGCAGAGACTCACCGAGGCCTCGGACATAAGCACGGGATGTAGGCTTGGCTCAGACTTGAAGTGCATCTTGTAGGTGTGGTCCAAAACAGCTTGAAAGCTGTCCCAGTTGTCAACTTCAGCCAGTCAAGGAAACAAAGGCAATTACTGGTAATTTTAGAGACAACTCTAAAACTCACTGCCACACTCGACCAATTCCCTCTCCAGCTTGAGTGCTTCAAATACCCCTAAGACACATTATACCATTTTATTGCAATAAAAGACAACTGTGTTACACGCAAGTGTGTCAGTTTCCTAGGTAAAACTACGATCACCCTATTTTTAATCCTATTAAAACATGCCAATGATTATTAATAATATCCATATATGACCCGTGACACCTTTTAATATATGAAGTCTATTCAATAACTCAAAACTGTCATTAGCTGAGAATATTTGTTATTTAACTCATGTCACGACCCAAAAGAGAGTCACAGGACCATTTTCATTGCACAGTGAAGTGTGCAGTTTAAAACAAAAAGTATTTTCAATTCCCCCCCCCCAATGTCTGACTATTTTTGACAAAGCAAGAAAGTGTTGTGCTGCTGTTACTGATGTGTTTACTATTCCTGTGCTATTTAAAATAAATTTGGTTAAAAATTTTAAGTGACATAACCAAGGACCAGTGTGAGTCCAGCTGAGAACCACTACATGTAAATTCTACTGACTATCGGGTGAACTGGATTCCATATACATATGTACACGCATACATATTTGTGTAAGACATCATAACTTCATGTTCTGATTACTGTACTGAAACATAAGACCAAACTACCTGTGACCCGATCAGCCCAGAGCTGGTCAGGTAAACTCACATTATCTCGCATACAAGAACTTACTCATGCCGTTTTTGAGAGGCGACATAACTTCCATGTTCTCACGTGGAACCCTGAGCTGGTTCGTGTCTATATAGTATGTGTGGCCACTCTGCTTGCCCTTGTCCATGTCGGTCTCCATGGGGGTGGTCCCATCCTCCCTGTCCAAAGTTACGCCGATCACAGTAGGGAAGTCAGCCTGCAGACAAACAAAGCTTCTCACTTTCAATTCACCTACAGTCAGTACGGTCATGGCCTTTTTAGGGTGAAAATCATGGGCGGGGAAAGCAAAGATTTTATATTCCGGAGCTCACCTTGGGACAGTCTTCCCCAGCATATCCTGCCCTTACACTGTAAGATCCTATATCGAAGACCAAAGCTCCAACCTCATCTACAGAAGAAAGAAAAATTGTATGTCTTGTAAAATAACACTACAATGGGATTCCAAATTCCAGTCAATGCTAAAACACTGCCTGCAAACACCATACAATTAAAATAAAACCTACGTCCGTTTCACGAATCTTAAAACTATCGCAAATGATGCACGAGGTACAATTTAAATATACGCACAAGTGTAAAGTCAGCTAGCTCTACACAATTCACAGATATCGGTTTAATGCAACGCCTGCCCACAATTTCTTTGATGTTTATTCGGTTAAGATATAATTATTTAAAAGGCTTAAACGTTTCTTTGATGTTTATTTGGTTAGGATTTAAGTATTTAAAAGGTTTAATCGTTCAAGCTATGCTGATATCTGGGTCCTCCGAATACATCATATTAATGAGGGAGGGATCGAATGTGCCGACTGGCGTCCCGTCAAGGATGCGCGCTTCGGCTCGCTGCATAGATGCCCGATCTCATCGAATCGGTTGTTAAAAGTGGGCGGGTGAATGGCTGGATGTGAACTTGTGAAGGGTCACGGTAACATAATAACGCCGTTCTTGGGGTAAACGGGGTCCAGACGAACTGCGCAGCCATCCAAAGACACGGACTTTGCGTTGCAAAACGTGGAAACGGCGTTCATGAATATGGATTTAGACAACTAGCGGAACACATAAAAAGACGAGACCGCTTCCGATTACGGACATACACGCCAAGTACTGAACAACATCTTTCCGGAGCAAAGATAGCAAAATAAAAAGAACAACGTGGCAAGTTCGTTGATACATCGCATCTCAAAACTAAACTTACCTCCTCCATACACCCCACCGCTCATTCTTGGTTTTGGTTATAATGATGGAAGAGAACAAAGTAATGTTTTATCTTAATATATATATTTTTTTTTTTAAAACCACGACGCTTAACAATAGAAACTAGAGCGCACTCATCACATTGATGGAGCGACACCTTACGTAAGGCGCCATTGCCACACGTAGCCAATCAGAGCATAGAACCTTTTAGCCACGCCTTCTCGGCGTAATGCTATTGGTGGATATCATAGACGTCACTAAGACAAAAAAACTGGAGTTGTAGTCTGGCCGGTGTTTGGGGGAAATGATGGAGATGTCAACATATATGAAAACGTCCGACAAATTACTCAGTTCATTTTCATTTATCCATATTTTTAAACCTTTTATTTAGTTACTTATGACTGTCCACGGAGGTCCCCTGTTTCTATCATTTCTTAGTCAACACGTTAGTTGCACACTTCGTTTTTTCACCAAGATAAAGCGTCAGTAGACATAACAGAGAAAACTAACATTATGCATTAGTACACCGTGTGCATATTCGAGAATATGTATATGTTTTAGAACACGTACGAGTACAAAATAGGAAAAAATCCATGCCTTTAAGAAATATTTTAATCTTTCCTTTCCAGCCCTGTTCTGCCCCAGTGCGTTGTCGTGTATCTGCTCTTCGTTTTGTTGCATCTCCACCCGCGCCAAGTATAAAGAAGGAACTGAAACCATGCCTTTACAAAAAGGCTTACTGGGCATTCATTTGTTTTGGAAAAATCATCTCTGGATAAAAGGTCAGTGTTTATCTGTTCAAATTGTTGGGTTGGGTTAATGTGTGTTAATCGACCCAGAAACGAAAAAGGTTTGAAGACCTGCACTAGTACGTATCTGAGGTGAGTACAGACCAGCACCATTGCGCCAACTACAGCAAATTATAACATATGTTTTAGGAATAGGAAGAAGGAAAGGAAAATGCCCAGTTTTTTAATGACTACGGGTGAAGTTCATGGGAATTTGTTTAGTTTGAGAAACAAAGAAGAAAATGGTATATTTTCTACCTATGCAACCTTTTGTGTCACACAAACATGGTATGCATGTTATGTGTGTTATGTATGTTTATTAAACAATAATGAGGAAAAAGTTATATACAGAAAGTCTTGGGACACTTTCCTAATTCTATAAAAATGTTGCAAATTCACTGGTTTCATAACACAAGTCCGTTAACAAGCGATGTTAAACATATCTGCACAAATCCTCCCTCCAGACTATTTAAGTGTAATTTTTTTTGACTGACTCAGTCAGTTGTGTTCTTGCCATTTTACTATGAATTGCAATTATATTCTCTGGCTCCCAAAGGGAAACTGAACACTGATGATTGGTATTCGTTGTTGCAAAATGTTACTTATTAAAAAGCCCCCAATGAGTCTGTTTGTCAATGGACGTTTTATCTCACAACAGCTTTTTTAGAACTACAATGTGGGTTTCAATTCATTACTACTTGAAATGAATGTTTTACTTCAAACTACTGGCTGGTTCAAATGTGACATACATTTTTGTAAACAAATTAATAAAGCAATGATTTTTTATTATAAAACCAATAAAAGTGATTTTTTTTGTTTTGCTGAAATAAGCAAGTATCCCAATTATTACAGATTTCAATGCCGCATGATATTTTTTTTCTTGCACTTCATCTTTGAGGGTTTGATGTTTGTGTACTCACAATGTGCATTAGGTCACACCTACACTCTGTGGAGGTCAGTGGATTCCCTTGGATTTCTGCATTGTGCCAGACTCTCACTTCTCAGTGAGAAAAGCACTGACAATGTAACAAATAAAGAATATTTGTAATGTGTAGTAAATAGGCACAGTCAGTTAAAAGGAAATACACCGCAATGGAATAATGTATATGTGGACTGGCGGCATTAATTGATTTTACAGAAACACATGGTATACTGGAAATTATCAGATTTTGTCTTTGTTTAAGCAAGCATCCTCTGTGAATAGATCTGGATGCTATATGCAAAGCTTCTGTGTCATGGAGATGCGTATATACCGGGGAGAGAGACATGCAGATGTTAATCTACGTATGCTGTGTATGTGTATGTGCCATGGACTGGAATTCCATCCAGTGTGTGCCCCACGAAGTTTTGAGACCGGCTCCCTGCCCCCCATCCTGTAACCCTGCCCAGAATCAGCAGCTGGTGGGTTAGCGGGCAGATAGACTGTTGATTGGACGGTTTTATGATGACTTCTGCCATCAAAACTAGTAAAGCGTCATATGTTGTATTTTTAACAGCACCAGCACAGAAGTGTTACCTGTCACATAATGAATGGCATGATTGACCATCACGTTTTTATTTGGAAGATCATCCACATGCAATTTGCATTTGAAATGCACATCTTGATGTAGGTGGTCACATGTGCTTGTGTTTCTGTTATCTTGATGTGAATTGCCATTTACTTTTCATATTAATTAGAAAAAGTTTTCTGGGTGACCCTTTTACAGAATAAATGTAATATATTGTTATATGGGATACCTTAACATGAATGTGTATGTAGGCACAGCAAGAATATGTACAGCTCATAATCTATTGATGAATGTCACCTTGTACGTGACTTTGGTATATTTTAAACATTAGTGTCGCTCAGGTCTGTTTTGAATGATCCATTATGCATAGTAGCTCCTGATCTCTGTGATATTTCTACCTTTTTGACGTCATTTGCCATTTCTAATTGTTGCCCAGGCAACGGCCAGCCTCCCCTAGAGATAAGTCTAGGGGATAAGACCGCTCTGATTTTTTTTTTTTTTCCTTTTTAGGTTCAAATCAGTTTCCATGTATCAGTAATTCCATTTCATTTGACTTCCGTGTTACATCTTCAATCTGATATCTACTCATGTTGTTCAAATCAGTTTCTCACTAGTTCTTTATTTCAAGATGTTGCATCCAACACACAGTATAGCATCTTTAATATTTCTTTTTGTTCTGCTGAGTGTAGGAATATCGTAACGTCATATGATTTACGGGCAATTGTTACCTTTATGTGTGGCTTCTTACTTACCCCCATTCCTCATGTATGCAAGCGGTGCTTCTGTAATGTCAGATTAGCTTTTTTCAGAAAACGGTAGGACCAGCCAGACCAAACATTTAAAAAAAATATATTACTTTTTTAAAAATCCAGATGTTCTCCCTGTTGCACAAGCTTATGTGTGTAGCCAAAGCACCTTCAGCTACAGTAAACGCTTAAGAGTTGAGCCAACATGGATGTAAACACCACCAGGCTTTGGTGCTCTACGCTTTTTTTTTTTTAGCAACCAAGCTATTGATGTGCCCCCCCCTTACAAATGACTTTTTTTTTCTTGCTTGACAAGAATTGATCTAAGATTAGATTAATATGAGTTGCTGAATGTGCCAGACCAAAATAAAGGCTGTCTTATTCAATTGACTTTTAAAAAATATTGTAGAAGAAATTATGCAGTCTCTGCCCAGGTTACAATGGGGTTACGTTCCGATAAACCTATCGTAAGCCAAAAATGCACTTTAATACAGTTCACCTAACCTAGCCCATCTTAAACATTAGTCTATAGTTGGGCAAAATCATTAACGCAATGCCTATTTTATAATAAAATGTTGAATATCTCATGTAATTTATTGAATAATGTCCTGAAAGTGAAAAACATTTACCCATCATAAAGTCAAAATATCGTAATACAAATAACCCAGGGAACATCTGTGCTCTATAATTGCTTCATACCAATATGCTTCAAGGATCTGCAGTACTGTAACTCAGATAGCAGTAAAATGCCATAAGGAAGTGGGATATCCTTCAATATAGTCAGAGAACATGTATGGTTACCCTGGCAGATTCAGGGGCACCAACATCTGACGGGGACCTTTGGAAACATAAAGATACATGCAGAATTGGGAGGGGGCCCTGCTTAGCATATATCTAATAATAATAATAATCACAACTTTATTGATCCCTGTGGGGAAATTCCTTTTTTGGGGAAATTCTTTACTGTTCAAGCAGCATGAAGCAACAGCGCCACCTACAGAGGCGGCAGAAACAGAAAAATGAACCAAAATCTCACCTGGACACTCTGAGGCTGGCTACTGTGTGCAGGAAGCATCTTGAAGCGGTCATTGTAAACAGCAAAGGCTTCTCCACTACATATTATATACATTTTACTTCGGGTGTTCAGTACCTTTTCCATGAGTCAATCCACTTAGTTGCACATAACTTTTCTATGGATTGGAATGTTACAGTTTCTTTTCCCTTGTTGTTTTATTAAGTTAATGCCTGGTCTTGTATCACGTGCTGAATAATTATTTCCCCCAATGTATGAACCAGAATGATAGTGAGGTGATTATGCTGTTTAATGTTTTTAAATACTTGCAATACTTACAAGTGTAGCATTACTGCTATTATTTTTCCATGGGGTGCATTTTTTTTTTAAATGCCTGAAGCATATTCAATTATATAATTTAAGAGGGTCGTGTTATAAATTGTATTCATGCATTGTATTGTCAAACAATGTTTTTACCTCTACATTAATAACATATTTGAATTCAACAACTATTTATGTAGTGCATTAATTAAACTGGATTATGTTGGGGAAACTGTTTAGGTTGTTCTTATAATAATAAAAAATGAGGCCAGGAATTGTATTCATTATTTGATGTACAATGAATGGCTTATTCTGACATTCTTACCCTTTTTAGTGTTAAACTTAGTTGTATCCCTTAATCCCTACAAATTTCTGATAATGTCTTCATATTCACCTTGGCTTCCAAATCTTAGCCTTGTCTACCATCATCATCAATATTAGCTGATGCTCCTTTCCAGTATTTTACAATGACTTTGGCATTATATGTCTCATGCAATAAAGCAGCTTACTATGGAAATACAACTCTAGAACTCAATATTTTGTGTCATCACTTCAGTTCACAAGTAGGAACTTACTTTTGGCACACTCTGACGAACAATATTACTGGGAAGTAGCTTGCCATTTTCAGTACTACGATGGTCAATCTGCCACCTGCATTAAGCAAGATTTAATCTGCCCCCCCCCCCCATGGCAATTCAAAAGGGACCAACAAGAGCTGGCTCTCTTTCATCTCTTCATCATTGATTATAAGTCTCACAGAGATGAGGGAAAGACTCCCCCC
>JAABNX020000038.1:2910310-2923467 GCA_015163995.2 Mormyrus lacerda
TATTTGGTAAATACCCCCCCCCCCCCCCCCCCCGAGCACTTTTATTGGCTGCATTAACAATTCAGGAGTTCCTAATGGGGGGAAAATGAATAAATAAATACAAATATTATCACGTCCAGGTTTAAACTGTTTGATGTGGTGCTGTAATGTAAATAGGTCTTTAAAATATTACTGTTTGTAACTTGGAAAGGCTCCATGTTTCGAACAGGGTCAGATTCATATTTATTTCACACATAGACGTTTTTCATTGATGGTAAATGGAGTCTTCCCTGATTTCTGTGTATTCCCTCTCAGACTCTCTACCTGACGAGATCTGGAAAAACTTAATGTCTTCAGGGAGTGTAACGTTATGTTTTTATTAGGCTTTTCCATTTTTACTGCTCTATGTATGAAAATAAATGGGTAATACTTTACTTGAAGGGGCACAAATTATGTAATAGTGAGTTTATATTTAATGTATTAATTAACCACAAACTAACTGATCTCATCTTCATTCATTATTAATCAATCATTTTCGTTCATGTATTTCTGGTAATTATTTTTTATGATTTGTGCTTGAGTAGTAACCAAGTCACTAAGTTACTTGTGCCTCCTCAAGTAATCAAGTTAAGTGTTACCAAGAAATGTATTATATATTTAATAGAGCTATCTCTGTGTGATACCACAGACTGAGGTTGGCTTAATTATACTTCACATATAAATAAGCAGTACATGGATACTTTTGAATTAACATTTTCACACACAGTTTTTTTAAGTTGTCATTTCTGTTTCTCAGGAGAGTAAAATTTTGTATAATGAACCACAAACTATTATTGTCAGCAGCAGGTGTCAATAACTTGTGACATGAGGACACTGCTTTTACGTAAAATTACATAATAAATATGTCAATCTGTTCACCATTAAAGGCATTCAGCTCAGCGCAACAACCAAATATTAATAATTAGAAAATAATTTTCTATGGCAATAGTCTGTTACATTTAACTTAGGTTTCAAAATGAATGTTTACTGTTTAGTGACACTAAGGCCAGCCCTTTATTCTCTCCATCTTCGTTGTGCAAAAATGTTTTTACAGTTAATATAAAAAACAGAATGACATTAATTTAAATGTGATCTTCGAGAATATTAGATACCGAAAAAACAATTACATGTAAGTGTATATTTTGTAATTAGTTTGTACATTAAATGTAGATCGCAAAGGGTTACCAACTATTTGTACGAGAATCCAACGAACCATTTCCAATAACCGGTGCAGAATAGCGTACATGAATTACTCCTCACTTTCACTGGCACGCGCTCAGCTTAAGTGCAATAAGAGGGATGTTCCGATACTACCAAGGGATGACACACAACTGAAGTACTAACACTGCCTGCCAGACTGACGATACTTCACAGTCCCGGAATGAATATGCATACAGAAGCAAGACGTCTACACTTTTACAAAAACAAACCTTTCTAAATTACCCCGGTCTTAGTCGTTTCCTGTTTCCCGTCCTCCCTTCTTTCTCTAAAAGCAGCTGATAGACAATACCATTAACTTTCGGGGTGGCCCCAACTATTTCGGCACAACAACTTGTTTTGCTTAGCCATAAACAAAGGGGAAACGGGAAACACCGAGAAAAGAAGTACAAATACGTTTTATGGAACCATTTAAGGTTAGGTGGTTTATAGGGAAGGGAGATTTGCTATTGAAAATAATGGCACTGTTTGTCAGGCACCCCTCCGCGTAGGCTGTTGCCATGTTCCCAGTTTCTATATGGGTGTGGTGATTAGATAGCAGAGCGAAGATTGACTCAAATCCTGCCTGAGTCAATGTTGACTGGCCCTTTAAATCCACAAAGATTTGTTTAATTGAAATATTTTAGATTCTCACTTATTATAGGGACCATGTGTGCAGTCTGAAGGGGGACACGTACAGTGTAGGCTGGAAGGCTGCGGACCGCCCAGAAACTCTACTTCAGGTAAAATAAAGTACATCTAATATCTGTTTGTATTTTCTTGGCGCATTTGTTTCCTGCTTCGCTGCACAAAATACACTCAACAACAAAAACATCTTGTACTAAACGGTACGAGGAGAAAAGTGTGTGTGTTTTTTTTTTGTTTGTTTTTTGGCAAACATTTACCCTCTTGTGTGTTTCACATTAGTCCTGAAAATGAAGTGTTATTGTTTTAAAGCCTTTTCCCAGCCTTTCCTTGCTGTTGCCTTTTAATGGTCGGATTTCTCCTTTATTGTAACGCAGCCTTGTGATAATGAGCGATATAGCTGTCGGAGGCAACAAGTACGTCGTGAGAGTAAGTTGGAGAACAAGCTGCCATTTCGTGCGGTGTGTGTGTGTATTTTTCTATATATATATATATATATATATATATATATATATATAAAATGAAAAGTTGTGCTGCTGTAAATAGGTGTGTGTGTGTGGCGGCGTATGTGGATCCCAGCCCCGCACCCCGGAGAGTCGCCCTCGGACCCGCCAGCTCCGGAGCCCGGGCGGCACACGAAGTCGCTCGTCAGGCAGTAGCTCCACGGCGCCGTCTCTCCCAGGGCCGCAGCCTTTTTGCTCTTACTAACGCCACTTTACCAACATCCATCTAAACTACTGCTTGTTTTGGTTTGTTCTTGAGATCATTCACTCAGTGTATGTGCCCCGAACACCGCACGTACACCGGGTTACGCACTGGAGTACTTCGGATTCTTTCTAATGCGGGACTGGAAAATCAAGATTTCTTTTTGCATATGGCCTTTTCCTTTAAGCAGCATTCTTATATAGGTGATATTGGTATTAGCTTTATTTGGGATTTCCTCTTCGGCACTCTCAATATTGAAAGTGGAGGTTAAAATATAGGTAATTGTAAATAACCACAATCAGATTGTTCGATATCAGGGGCACGACTTAATTTAAATACAAAGGTCTGTTTATAGGGGGGGTGAATAGAGCCAAATTAAATATTTGGGGGTACACATCTCCCTCCCACCCCTCGGGTCCTGTGCCCGTGATCACAATAACAGATCTGTAGCTGTTAATAGTGTTTGAAAACATCTATACAAACTGTGTCTTGCATGGGTCGTGGTTTAAAATAATGCGGTATGAATTTAACTGGCAGCCGTGTTTGATGGGTCGTGTTGAGCAGGTGTGTACAGCACCATCGTCTTCTGCTGCAATGTAACCTTTTAAATTCGGTTTGTAGACTTGTATTTGCCTTTTTGCACTTCATGCAGGCTTCCAATGTACTGTCAAAATGCCATGATGTTCCTGCCCTTCAGAAGTTCAGGTCTCTCAAATTTGAACCTATTCCCTTTTGCACTGTGTTTCCCAGTTATTGGCGCTTTGGCTGGTGCTTTTTGCAGCTTTATGAACTGTTGCACATACGAATAATTTGGCGTGTTCTCTTTTGTCCTTCGGGAGAGTATTACTCACGTACTATAGTCTTAATGCAACTTGGCAGTTTCATTGGAAACTAGTTTTTCTGGTATATATTTTGATAAAACTTGAATTACGGTTTCACCGTCTTGTACAAAAAGTACACTTTATTACTGTAAGACTAGTTTAAAAGAAACCTTTCAAAAGTGTTCTAATTAAAATAAGGCCATGCCTTTGTTTTTATGAGTACAGAAGATTCAAATGTGTATTGCTGGAGCAGATCTGGGTGAATGAAGCCCTAGAATTAATGCAATTTTGTTTTTCTTTGTTTATGCTGTTTTTTTTTTTTTTTTGTTTGTTTTTTTTAATATAGTGATTCTTAATCCATCCGCTTTACACTTGGCATGACGAGTACTTTCTGTTATACGCTGCTCTTTCCATGTAAGCATTTTTCTTAATATTGTGCAATCCGTTATTCCGCATGCTGCAGAACAAAGATGAGTGGGTGCCATTCCTTGTATTATTTTTCTAACCCTTTCCGTCTTGTGTTTCTTGATGGCTGTGCTAGTGTAAATGTCAGATTTTGATTTAGCTGAAATATTTTTCATGGTCAGTTAGTGCATTTTAAACAGATGCATTGACACACAGTTAAATTCTGTTAGACATCCATTCAAATACTTAACAATCAGTTCTTGTTAAGGTGGTATTAGTTATGTCTGTGTGGCATTTTTAAATATATAGGTGTGGGTTCTCCACAATAAATATTTGCAGGTTGCTCTCGTTCTAGTCCCTCATGTACAAGATACACTTCTCTTCTGAAGGAACAGTATTTTGAAAAACCGATGCCTGCATCCTAAAATCACTCTGCTTAGTTGGTGATGCTCCATGCACTGAACGTGGAGTTTTATGCACTGTAATATCATCGCTGTAAATGTCTGGGCTGTTTGGAGGTTTGGCATGGTCCAGTCAGCTTGTTTTTAAATGGAGAAAAATGTCAGTAACCGCGCACATTTCCTAGCAGTAACATCCTCAAGTATACTGTATGGATTAAAACATGTTTACAGTTAATGGTAACACGCATTCTTTTTTCTAAATCAAAATTGTTTATTACTTTTGTGTATGCACATGAATTCGAGTTAATCTCTAAGTACTGTGCTGTCACAGCAGGTTGAGTGCATGTGAAAGGAGAATAAATGTTAGCGCCCACCCACTGGTTCCTTAAAACTCGCGTAAAACGCATAGATCCCCAGATTATTTTCCTTCTAAATTGTTTAACGGCCGCCAACAAACAATGGCACCTGTTTGAATACTAAGTAGTTTAATACTCGACTTTCAGTGTGTACCTTGTCTAACACGCCTGTCTGAGAGTGACACAGAGCTGGCATCACTAACGCGATGCTCTCCTCTTCTCAGTGTCGTTGACCCATCTAGCCTGGGTGCTGAGTAGCTCAAAGAGGCTTTGCAGCACGTTGAACATCTTATCCCTGTGAGAGATGAAATTGTGATTAAGAGCCACAGTGAAGCAGGCATGTGTGTATCCTGCCAGAAGGGGAAACTACATTGTAAAGCACAATGCGTCTTGACGGGGAATTCCCTGCTTGTGAATGCACTTTCTGCTGGGCCTGAGCATTCCGGAAGAGTCTTTACGGCCATTGTTCAGAATGGCTCCACCTCCCAGGGAATCCATAAGTTTAGCGTGACCATTGGAAGGGTTTTCAACAAATGGCTCATTGTTCATCGGCCATGTCTTCAGCCGGTATCTAGATTAACTTGAGAACTGGCCCAGAGAGCTGCATACCTGTGAAAAGAACTGAGAGTGAGGTAGAAGGAAGTGAATGTGTCTCATATCCAGCGACGCTACGCTGAGATCACATTAGGCTTCTTTTCAGCGCTCGCTCTGTGTTTATGTTGAAATGTGGAGGTGTTTACTGTTCGATGCGTGAATGATGGTGAAGCTTTGCTTTTGGTATCTGTTCCAGGCGAAACAAGACCACTCTCTCTTGCTTACAACTTTTACTTGTGTCTGGTGGATTTTAAAGGCATAGGTTGTAAAATGTATGTGCTTTTGGAGCTGATCAGGTTTTTTGTTTGGCGGTCATGTGACCAATTCTGGCCACAAAGTATAGGATGTGCCCTTCTGTTTAGCACTGTGAAGTGTCAGGATGAACACCCCTTCCCCTCCCCAAGTTAAATGCATATTAATCCTTAAATTTTTCATTAATTGACCCAAAAAGACCATTCAGTGAGGAGAGACATTTAACTTTTTTTTTTTTTTTTTTTTTTTTGGTTTCCTGTTTTAAAAACAGCCATATGGGCCCTGAACCCGCCACTTGTAGCGGAAGCAGGAGGCCCTAAGCAACGCCACTGCTGGAGGAAGGCTTCTTCCTTTTCTCTTTCTCCGCCAGGGCAGTGCAGATTTAAGTGCTCGTCCCCCAGTTATGCACGGTACTCCTTGCTGCTCCTCCCTTTCCCCTCCTTTGCTCCTTCGCTGCACAAGCGTTCGCAGTATCGCGTCTGTCTGTCATGCGGGACGTCTGCTGAAGGAGGCTTGAGTTCTGACGCTATGGGTATCGCCCCAAAGGGTTTCAGAAACGATGGGTGTCCCCATAGGTCAGAGAAACCTGGGCATCTTTGACTTTCTTGTCTGAATGCCAGCTTTCCGGGAACAACTTGATTGACGTGCTTGTGGCTGTTTCTGGTTCTGTATTCAGCAGGTCGCCAAGCACATTTTACATTACTATGCAATTTTTTACGGCGGTGGTTTTGAGCCGCTTAATGAAATCACTGTAGTTTACATGGAGTAATGCTGGCAGAAGTCTGCCTTTTTCCATTTTAGCAGCTGATTGTAAATCCCAGTATGAATTTCCTGAGGCTTGTTTGTCCTCCATGCATCCCAGTGGGAGCAGTCGGAATATGGGGTGAAGCAATGCCCGCTGTCGTCACCGGCAAGCGGACGTGGCGACGCTTGGCTGCACGAGGCCGTGCCAAGCAGCGCTGCCACACACCACACAGAGCCGCCCTTTGTGTGCTGTCCTGCAACAATGCGCTGGGCCAATTACCTCGCTCTCCCTGCAGGCTGGCTTCACAGTCTTCATCCAAGATCCTGAAGAATTCCTCAGCCAGCTCTAAGTCGGGAGAAATTTTGTTGGTAGATTCTTTGTTTATACTGGCTGTGAGAGCGACAGGGTGCACTGTTGTGGAATTTTGGCCTTAACAGCATTTTTCTTCTGCATGAAACTCCAGTATATTTCCTGCTTCCAGAAATAAAACCTGAAAGCTTTGTATTTTCAGAGCTTAGTCTTGTGGATGCGCGTAGAAGGATTACAGGATCTTATTTGGCTTAAATAGCCATTTCCTCATTCCATTCTGGTTCTGCATAGATTTCCCAATGTGTGGGTTAAGGGCTTTGAAAGGAGGAAGAAGGCATTTCATTACATGCCAGCAAAGGGCTTTTGTCACTTGCTGATTAGTAATAATGATAATTAATTCCCTGATTGGAGCCATCTCAGGACACGCAGAGCAAAATACAGGTGAATGACGTGTAAAGACTGTTACACCTTTCTGTTACTGAGTGTTTTTCATAGGATAGCCCTAGCGATGAACAAATCAATTTTTATTCCAGTTTACTTCATCATAAGTCTCAGCGACATCCTGGCCCCAGGAATTATGAGCTCACATCTGCTACACCTTTCAGCCAGTAATGAAGGCCTCTCAATCTGTGATTGTCTGAAAACCTAATCCTTTTGTTTTGGGTAGAACAGCTTGCTTTTGTGCCTCACTGTTAATTCCCAGTCAGTTCCTGGCAGAATTAAAACCAGTGACTGTGGTGACAATTTTAAGATGTGAGGATTTACCAACGAGTCAGTTTTTGGTTAAAAAGCAAAGCAGTAATGAAATTTGTCAGAAGTACAGTCTTGATATGGAGCTGCATTGGTTTCGACCTTGTATGCCAACCATAAATCTGACATTATCGGGTGACTCTTCCACTGAAGATACAGTTATAGTAGCAAAGTGAATGAAGATTAAGATCTTTAAGTTATGGGTGGTAAATTGATCTTTGTCAGATCAATCAATACCTTTCATAATGCATTGTCTCATCTTAATGTCAGAGGCTTTGAGGCAAAATCATTATGCAAAATGCATTGAATGAACCAGTGGCAATATGATGGGTAGCCCTTCTAGAAAGCCAGGCACCTGATCTCAGGTCATGTGGGTCTTCGACGTTGCCTCCTTCCTATAAGGTGCCTCGGTGTTGACCATACAGGATGTTCCTTTTGGGGACTCCTGCGTCCTGGCCTCCCTGCAGCCTCCTGATCAGACAGAAACGCTGAAATGTTTTTCCTTAATGTGGTTCTGTGCTGCACATTTTAAATTTATTGTTCATGACTCTAGCGTGTGTGTGTGTGTGAGAGAGAGTGATGATGGAAAATGTTCCTCATGGCACACACACATTTTTAGTCGAAGTTCATCTCACTGTGACTGCTGCCTGTGTTTTCAGCCAAAATCTTCTTACAGTACTGCAAAAATAATTTTGTTATTCCTTTGTTTTTTATGAGCTGAAGCATCTGTTGCAAATGCCTATTTTTGGAATAGCTTGAGGGTTTTTGGCATTTAAATTTAAGCAGTAAGCAGTGCCTTTCATGAAAATAGGCATGAAATGGCCCAAGCAGACTTAATAAGTTTGTATGGTTTGTTCACGTTTGCTGGTGGAGCTGCTAATTTTATTTGGCAGTAATTTCTGCACTTTATAATTTTTTTTTTTTTTAACTTTGCAGGTTTAAAATGTTATTGCAACCGCTTGGTCCAACCTGCGATGTGAGACTTGGGGCATTTGCAGATTTGGTTTCATATGCATTTGCTGCCTTTTGACATACTTCATGTTGGCTTGCCAACAGGAATCTTCACTGCCTTTCGTTTTGAAAGGTGCCTGTCTGCGTTGCATGAGTCGGTCGGTTTTGCTGGCTGGACTGAACCATGAGTGAACTGGAACAGCTGCGGCAAGAGGCAGAGCAGCTGAGGAATCAGATCAAGGTAAGAGGACCGATTCTGCAGATGCCGACCTACAATAACCTAAAATGATGATTTAAATTATTTTTTTTGATTCATTGGAATCCATTTTATGCAACTGGCCTGCTTCCCTGTTGCTTTCAGGATGCCAGGAAAGCGTGTAGCGATTCCACTCTTGCACAGGTAAGGACTGGGGGGGGGATAGTCTGTGAGTCCCCAAGGACCTGGTTGGGAAATGCTGCTCTAGAATAAGCAGCCGTGGTGCAACTGTCTTGCAGTTTTACATTTCCTGGAACCAAAAGAACATTGTGTACTCAGAGGAAACATCATGACACTTTTTATTACTGGCCTAATGTTGCCTTTCTGTAAATGAAATGTATTCCGCTTAGTGCTCTAGTTTATAAAATGCTGACGTTCTGCACCGTAATCCAAGAAGCTGTGAATTTAGCAGCTTTGCAGCACCTGGATTGACTTGTTAATGTCCTGCTCTGCACGTCAGATCACGGCTGGTCTGGATTCAGTGGGTAGAATACAGATGAGGACCAGACGTACACTGAGAGGACACCTAGCAAAGATCTATGCCATGCACTGGGGGGCCGAGTCCAGGTCAGTGTGGCGGTCCAAGCTTCCGATGTCGCTGTAGGCCAGTCGTATGCAGACGTCAATCTTATCTTTCATAGTATTTCACTCTTGTGACGGATTTAAGTAGCACGTCTCAGTGAATCAGTCACACTTGAGCTGGGATTAAAATCGTTAATTATTGATAACTATGTCTGTTAAAGTACAGCTCTGTTGGTGACACTTTTTTTTTTTTTTTTTAATTCTCTTCCTGAGTGTGAAAACGGCTCGTGTTAAGTTGCTTTGCCCCAAGGGGAAGGATATGAGTTTTTAAACGCCCCCTGGATGACCTAGAGGGAGAGAAGGGCCCCATGTTTGTCTCATATGCCTTGGCTGACATTTGGGGCCCCCCATCGCACGCTGCCTCCCCCCCGCGCGGATTGGCTCGCCACACTTCCTCCTGCTTGCTGCGTAGGTGGGCGGGGAGAGGCACCCCTCCTACCTGACTGCACGGGCCCCGACAGATCGTGCTCCTGAATATTGCATGACACAGCACAGTTGGAGTGGGTAGTATCTGTAGGTGCGCTGACTGCGAGAATGGCAAGGGGGGGGGGGGGGGGTTTAGATGGGTGGGTGGCATATGAGGCCCTTAGCTGCTGCTTAGCCTTCATTAAAAACCCAAGTGTGGTCCTTCCTGAAGTCTGCGCAGCTCTACAGGACGCCGCAGTTTGTGCTGGTGCTTCATCTACCTTTCTAATAAACCAGTAGCCTGATAAGATGTCTTATCACATAGGTTACTAGTCAGTGCATCCCAAGACGGAAAACTGATCATATGGGACAGCTACACGACAAACAAGGTGAGTCTTGGGTCAGTGTATTCTGTGACGTGTCTCAGATACCTGTGCGAGTTCTTGAGTCCTGTCTTTCGGGTCCTGTCGTATCGGATGGCTCTGACTGTGCTCTGCCCCCCCCCCCAGACACACGCCATCCCCCTGAGGTCCTCCTGGGTAATGACCTGTGCCTATGCTCCTTCTGGCAACTACGTGGCGTGTGGCGGCCTGGACAACATCTGCTCCATTTACAGCCTGAAGACGCGGGAGGGCAACGTGCGGGTGACCCGAGAGCTGCCCGGGCACACAGGTGAGGGGTGGGATCTGGGGGGGTTGACCCTCTGACAGTATTTTCCAAACCGGCCCTCAGACACACACAAATGGGAGCTGAGAGGGAGCAAAAACGTGGACCGACTGTGGGTCCCCAGGGACCGGATTGGGAAGCGCTGCTCTATGATAATTAGGCCTCCCTGTAACAAACAGGCTTTATCAGGAGGGGAAAATGGTTCCTTATATGTTTTTCTTCATTTCCTGTCCCCCCTTGCAGGTTATCTGTCTTGCTGTCGCTTTCTGGATGACAACCAGATTGTCACTAGTTCTGGGGACACTAACTGGTTTGTTAAATTTGTTATTTTCGTTTCTACTGTGTAGTATGCGGTCATTTAAAATATTTGAGTTTGTTTAATATTGCCTGCTTGGAAGCATATCAAAGTTATCAAAGATAGGATTGGGAATGTGCGACGTGGGAAGCGGTTCTGCGTGCGCTCTCCATCTGAATGGCGTTCCCATCTGCCCTGCAGTGCATTGTGGGATATCGAGACCGGCCAGCAGACCACCTCCTTCACAGGTCACACCGGTGACGTCATGAGCCTGTCCCTCAGCCCAGACTTCAAAACCTTTGTGTCTGGTGCCTGTGACGCTTCTGCCAAGCTCTGGGACATCCGAGATGGAATGTGCCGGCAGTCCTTCATTGGCCACGTGTCCGATATCAATGCCGTCTCGGTGAGTTTGCCACCGGAGGAGCAAAGAGCTGCTTAATCAGGCTTCTGCTGGATAATTATATATTGGGCAATCGTGGTTCCTCACATATTATTCACCAGGGCGAGCATGCTCCCATCCGGGGCTTATCTCTGTCTCTCTCTCCTGTAGTTCTTCCCAAACGGACACGCCTTCGCCACGGGCTCTGACGACGCCACCTGCAGGCTGTTCGACCTCCGCGCGGACCAGGAGCTCATGATGTACTCCCACGACAACATCATCTGCGGCATCACCTCGGTGGCCTTCTCCAAGAGCGGCCGCCTCCTCCTGGCCGGATACGACGACTTCAACTGCAACGTGTGGGACACGCTGAAAGGAGAGCGTGCAGGTCAGTATCAGCGGGGGGGAGGGGGTTTCCGGGTCTGGGTTTTTTTAAACCAATGAGGTGGCTGTGGCTTGTAAACTTCTTTTCCACCTAAAATGACTATCTAATGGCTGCCTTCTTGCCCTCTAGGTGTCCTGGCCGGTCACGATAACCGTGTTAGCTGTTTAGGGGTAACGGATGACGGCATGGCTGTCGCCACCGGCTCTTGGGACAGTTTCCTCAGAATCTGGAATTAACAGGACCGAGGGTGAGGGATCGGGGGGGGGGGTGTTTGTGGCAGTGGGGGGCAGGGTCAGCGGTCACTGCTCCAGGCCACAGCTGTGTGTCACGCTCTTTCTACCTGTCCAGGTGAACTTTTTTTGTACTCCTGTATGACACAAAGCTTTCAGTATGTAGTCCAGTCAGCTGAAGAGCTAATCTTCAGAGGGGCCCCATTTGAGTTTTTTTTTTTTTTTTTTGTTTTTGCAGGGGCAACTTTAACATTATTCATTGTATGACGTGTACTGCGTTGTATTGGCATATATACCCCATGTATATATGCACGTAGAATGCAGAGGTATTGTGCGAAATCCCTGCCGCCTGCTTCTTTTGTTTCTGTCCATTTTCAATGTGCGTAATGTATTCAGTACTAGCTGATGCCAACCATCTGACATTCATATGCATTACAAAACATGCAAACATACTAATGTTGCAGTGATACACGTGAAATATAATATTAATTTCGGTATTAATATTATATTTAGTGGGTATTTCCACAAAAAAGAAGCCGTTTTCACTTGACCTGCGATGGTGCACTGTGGTTGCTAGACCTGTTCCCAGGGAGATTCTGATGCTTCTCAGTAATTTTCTTGTTAATTTTTGTGTTGTGTTAAACTGACGTTTTTGGATTTTTCTCCTCCTCCTCTCCCTCTCCTCTTCCTCACTCGTTTAGTATTTCATCTATATTCCAGTATTGCCCATTGTCTCAAAATGCCACAGTTTGCAGCGCAGGATGGCGACCACATGGCTTTGGCCGCAGTTGAAGGTCATGTCATGCAGACGTTGCATTCAAAAGGAAAATCATCAGTGTTTTATGCAATAAAGCTTCTGCAGCTGGAGGTTTGCCGTCCGTCACCCCACCCCCTCTTAGTGATATCTATGTCAGTCTGGTGTCTGGCTGAGAATCACCAAAAAAACACCCAAGGCTATGACCGCCACCCCCTCTCCCCCCGAAAGGGCATATTGTAGCTTGAGAGATGAAAATACCCACAATGCACTAGATACACTAACCTCTCTTGGGGGGGGGGGGGACTCCTTGGGGAGGCCAGTAGCGGGGGCAGCCTGGGACTCACAGCCATATGCATTTTTTTTTTTTTTCTAAATGACAGGACATGGCAATAATTCATACCAAATGAGAGCAGAAGATGGAAGGCACTATTTGGGAAAGTGTGCCAGCCTGTAGAGGGACCGTACACGTTTTAACCTCCTCCTCCACCTATGAAAATACATGTCCTCAGCGTGGCCTTGTGTGCAGGCCTGCATGCTGCGTACAGCAGGCCGCCTCTGGTAGAAGCAGGTGGGTGCAGCAGAGAAGGCCTTGCTGGAGACACCGCCTTAATTGCCTTTAACAGCCTGAATTCCAGAAAAGTGGTGTCGCTGCTAGACCTGAGCAGAATTGCACACATTACACGGCACACTCACACATACAAAAGCCTTGACTTTGGTAAACCATATATATGTGTACTCTGTAGAATTGTACTCCAGTGTTAATGCCACTCTATAAGTTGTGTGTGTTTACAGACAGTGCCGACTCACTTAAATGTACATGCCTTTCGGAGTCTGCGTCTGCCTAGTTTGTGATGTAATCGCTCGAAACCACACTCTGCCTTAATATGAGGTTCCCACGCCATCTGCTGTGTGCTCAGTTCACCACCTCAGGCTTGTAGCCTACCTGATCCTCACACAACTCTGCCCTCTGCTGGCCATCTGTGAAGCTGCAGGTAACAGTCTTGGCAAAGTATTTTGAATGAGCCATCAAAGTTGACAGGCCATGTAAATTAC
>JAABNX020000038.1:2973830-2998694 GCA_015163995.2 Mormyrus lacerda
CCAAAGTACATCAAGTTGCTTTACACTGGGAAAGAAGCGGCACAAACTGAAGTTGCACTTGTAATTGATTGATTTTTTTGGTTTTTACACTTACCTCTGTCAAAGAGCTCAAGACAAACGGATGACAGGCGTCCTGCCGAATGCTGCAATGCAAATGAATGGTGAGAGATTTAAAATTAAATCAAAACATGGCAAGATTAAAGAACTAGAAGTGTGTGTGTGTGTGTTTGCATAGATCACATTTGAGGACCAAATTGTCCCCAAAGTGCAGTAAAACCTGAATTTTCCCTACTTTTGGGGACATCTTTTGAGGTCCCCATTTGGATAAACTGTTTTATAAAAATCTGTGAATGCGATCAATAAAGTAAAAATGTCAAAAGTCTTGTATTTTGGTTGGTTACTTATGGTTAAGGTTAGAGAAGGTTAGAGGTTAAGGGTGTCCTGATTGGTATTAGGGTTTTTCCCATAGAAATGATTGGAAAGTCCCCACAGAGGAATATAAACGTGCGCACATGTGTGTGTGTGTATAAAATCTAGCCCTGTTCACATAAAACAAAACAGTTCTATGAAGGGAATAAAACAAAGCATTCCACATAAAATTGCATACTGCTGTAATTCAAATGAATGTATCTGCAAAAGTATTTCCTCTGTTCCAGAGCAGGTTCAGAATTCCGCAGGATCTGCATGTAGGCCCATATGAATCATGAGCAGAAATGATATCACAGCAGTCCCTCAGTACCTGCAGGTCATACGTAGCAAGCCCTACCGCGGCTAAAAGCAGACCATCCACAACCCCATACATAACATGCTTTTCGTGTACATGCATATGGTTATTTATAAAATCATATACAGTGAGACATTATCAACATTAAATACACTAATAAAACACATTGCACATTATTATACAGTACAGCACTCGCCTGAACGAAAGGGATACGTTTTAGCCTAATTAAAGCTAAAAGATAAATCAATAGAGCAACCAAAAGAAAAAAAAAAAAAACTTGCATGAAGGGATGACGGAACAAGGAAAAAAAAACCTCTTTTTTAAACCCCTCAGAGCATGACGTAACAGTGGTTTAAAAAAAAAAAAAAAAAAAAAAAAAAAAAAAAAAAAAAAAAAAATCACATTTTTTTGTGCTGCGGCAAACTGCGAATTGGGGAGGGGATGACTGACATACCTGACAGTGCTGCCTCAGATAAAAGTCCTCAAGGTTTATTCCTTTCCTGGGGTGATAGAGTTCAAATGCAATATTTCACTCAATGTTCATTAAAAAAGAGAGACTGCAGCGTTACATGATTTTCAGGGGCAGGCATCGAGGAAGTAGAACCACTGGGGGCCCAGTGAGAAGTATTTTTTTCCTTTGTTGGGTCGGAAAAAGAAGGAATATTCTGTATGAATTTCCCCCGGGTACTCCGGTTTCCCCTCACAGTCCAAAACCATGATGAAGTTAATTGGACTTGCCAAATTGCCAGTAGGTGTGCATGTGTGACCGAATGGTCAGTGTGAGTGTGCCCTGCGATGGCTTGGTGCCCCACCCTGGGTTGCATACCCTCCGGTATAGGCTCTGGACCCCCCGCGACCCTGCACAGGATAAACTGACGGTCCGCATTAGACTAAATTCACCCAATCCGTAAATAATTTCGACTGTTCATAGAACTTAAAAAACGCTGAAGAACAACAAAATAACTTTAAGACTATTGACTTTTCGTCAATTTGCAAATACAAGCGAATTCAGTAATTAAAAGTAGGCTAAGAAACAAGTCATGCACACAGGAAACCACGATGAAGCCAGAGACATACCCTGCAGCGCGGTGCCTCAATCTTCCACGTAATGGTTCGGAGAGATGAAACGGTGTCGCCTTATAACAAACTGCAGGCTGACTCACTACCCTGCCTATGAGCCCCACGTGTAGCGGAGAGCAACCACAAACCTGCCGGAACATGTCATCATTGAAGATCGTAATTTCACATATGGTTGACCTAATTGGGCAAAAAAAAATAATTACTTAAAAGAGAAATAATGGTATGCAGGGACGTAGGAACCAAAGGGAAAAGTGGGGGCATGTACACCTTATTTTAAAATACGCCTTTGCATTTAAATAATTATGTTGTGCCCCCCGTATCAAAATCTCCCGCCCTGATGGTACGCATTAATTTCCCTGCAAGTTGTCTGGTTAACTTTCACGTATCTGTGTCATTTTTTCTCGGAAAACTACCCATGTTCAGGATCCGTGTATGTCAATGTAATTAGTGGTTATAAAAAAAAAAACATTTCACATTTTTTTGTGCTGCGGCAAACTGCGAATTGGGGAGGGGGAGGGGATAACTGACATACCTGACAGTGCTGCCTCAGATAAAAGTCCTCAAGGTTTGTTTATTCCTTTCCTGGGGTGTTGTCTGGTTAACTTTCACGTATGTGTCATTTTTTCTCGGAAAACTAGGATCCGTGTATGTCAATGTAATTAGTTTTCAGATTTTACACGTAAAAAAAACAAACAAATAAAACAGTTCGTTTTCACCAGTTTGATTAGACCACTCGAAAGGGGAAAATAGCGGTCAGGTTGTGTATGATTAAAGAAGTATCGGAAAACGCCTCATATTCCGTTTGAATGGTAATCGAGCGTATTTCTGTTTGTTTTTTTGACTCGGTTTTATTTAGTGAAGCGACAGACGCGCGCATCCGATTGACAGGGGGGTTATAGGTGCGCCAGCTGTTATTGGCCAGGTGCTTCGCCGAGACCACGCCCCCCCGCGGGACGCTGCAGCCTCAGAGTCACGCCCGAGTCTAGCTTTAAGGCCGCGCTTGAGTACTTTGTAAACGATTTATGAATTAAAGCTGTCTGAACCAAAGAAAACATTTTAATCGCACTTGGAAAGAACTTTGCTATGGCCTTTGATCTTAAACCTCTGGGCCCAGGATTCGAGTCTCCGCCATGGCTCCGTGTGTGGAGTTTGCATGTTCTCCCCTTGTCGTTGTGGGGTTTCCTCCAGGTTCTCTGGTTTCCCTCCGGAGTCTAAAATCATCCTGAGGTTAATTGGAGTTACCTAATTGCCCTTAGGTGTATGTGTGTGTAAATGGTGTGAGTATGCCCTGCAATGGGCTGGCGCCCTATTCTGGCTCTGGGATAGGCTCCCTCACAAGCCTGAATAGCCTGAAGCCTGGATTTATGGATGGATATTGCTGATATAGCACATGTCATTTATTGAATGACTATAATTATTTTTCATTTACTCATTTTTTATCTTGTCCTTGTACATAAAATGATCTTGGCTATGAGAAAGGCACTATATTAGTTGAACGTTTATTATTATCTGATTAAAGATAAACACGGTTTAACCATTTGGATTGTAGGTTATGTAAAGCAGTGATTATAGATGTGCTTTAAAATAAAACCTAACTACTTAACTCACTCCATAAACTTAGGCCTGCTTAATAAACAAAGTCACCCAGACGGAGCGATCTAAATGAAGGGTGTGGACTGGCTGCTAGTGACTGGTAGGTATCAGATCTACATGAAGTCTCTCCCCCCCCATATGATTAAGATTTGAATCACACTGATCTCTTTCATTTGCCGTGGTTTGCGCTGTTAAATAATTTGTCACAAAATTATCTACAAAGTTCTCAAGCTCAGCTTTAAGAGAGACTCTCAGGTACCTCTGCAGTCAGGGGAGACTTGAAACTCTTACTCGATCGAATAATAATTTATAAGAACTCATTTGACAAAAGGTGGATTTTTTCAAATATGCTAGGGATCTTGAGTGGTAGGTCTGGAGCAAGTGTGTCCCCTAATGTTGTTACTGCCACACGATTTCCATATGACTGCACAATTCAAGTTCACGGTGCTGGTTATTGGGTGGTATGGTGGTTTAATGGTTACCACTGTTGCCACATCTATACCTCCAGGTCCAAATCTCGCATTTTCCTTGTGTTTTTGTAGAATTTGCTTATAACCTATGCTGTCTGACATGAGCTCCACTGCCCTCAATTCCATCCATCTACCATAACCAAGAGTCAAAAGTGAAGCATATAAAATGTATCCCGAGGCCCTATAAGATTAACAAGACATGTGGCAAACACTACCCTCAGTCGGATGCAGTAAGTGTGTTTGTAGAGGTTCGTTTATATATTGCTAATTATAGGCGCTCTTCAGCCTTCAAAAACAAGCTGCTAAATCTTTCTCATGAGTTGTTTCCAAAACATGTGTGAGAATCTACAGAAGTTCTCTTTAACCTAATTGACTTATTTCAGTCCATGAGAACATGTTGCACGTTTTCTTGAGAATTTATAAGGGAGATTAAGGCACTCGTTACCGCATAATGCATTTGTACTGATTTGTTAGCAGCCAAGCTAATAGCAGGGCATTAAAGCCCTACTGGGGATGGACGTTGTGCCCAGCTGCAAGTTTACGGGTGGTTATCACATGGTGTATTATGTGGAGGAAAATCGAATTAGTTCTGATGTATCTCATTTTTTCTCAGTTATATATGTGTGCATATTTTTTAGTATGTTAAAAATGGAAGGCAAGATGAAGGTGCATCATGTTAATTGCATTCTTTTTTCAAACTAATTAAAAAATGATAACACTTGATTCAAATACTGAGTAATAACTCAGTTATTACTCAGTCTTCACCATGACAGACCGATGCAGCAACCGCATCACTGCTGACGCCGCACCGATCCGCCTGTCGATCTCCCATCCCACCCTTCCCGGAGATACTTAAACTCCTCCACTTGGGGGAAGACCCCCTCCCCGACCCAGAGAGGGCATTCCACCCTTGTCCACCATGTGGGTGGTCTCGGATTTGGAGATGCTAATTCTCATCCCAGCCGCTTCACACGGTCCGATGAAGCCAACAGAACCACACCATCTGCAGAAGACCTAATCCTGAGGTCACCAAACCGGACACCCACAACGCCCAGGCTGTGCCTAAAAGTTCTGTCCATAAAAGGTATGAACAGAATCGGTGACAAAGTGCAGCCCTGGCAGACCCCGACCACGCGGACCAAACTGACACCAGTCATACACAGACCGAACAGCCCTTATAAGGAAGCCCGGCACAGATATAGTAACATATATAGTGTAACTGGTAGAGATAAAAGATGCGTCACAATTCATGATGAATTAACATGAAATATATATATAACTAAGACTTTGTGGTTTATTAGTACATGAGGGTAATGCTACATTATTTGTGCTCTGTGAAGTAAAGTGCTACCAAAAAAATTAACATTAATCATTCTTAGGTCTTTAATGATAATATTTCTGTAACCGGTTGGGGATCTATCCTGGGAGATTCCATGATACCTTGAACCTTTAGATTCTGGGATAGGCTCTGGACCTTTGCAACTCTGCGTCAGACAAGCACATGTACAAAATGGATGGATGGATGATGATATTTGAGCTCTGAAGAAGGGATATGCACTCTGCACTCCATCTCTGTTACATCTAAACCAGCTGTGACTGGCTAGTAACCTTGGATCTCCAACCAACATGCCTCAAGTGGCGTTCCAAAAACTCTTGGCCTTCATCACTCACGAATTTCACAGCTCACTCCAAAAAGTAAAAAAAAATCATCTTGCCATCTGCTGTAAACTTTCACTCAGTGAGCATTTAGAGGCTTCTGTCTATAACTCAACATGGCGTCTAAGGGGTACAGACAGACATCCAATCATTACTTCAGTTGTATGGAGTAATTCTCAACAATAGATACAGTTTACAACCATGAACCTGATACCTGCGAAGGAGAATGTACAGATGCGGCATGTCAAACAGCTATACAAAATACCCATCCATCCATCCATCCATCCATCCATCCATCCACCCATCCATCACCATTCGCTTATCTGGGGCCCGGGTTGTGGGGGTAACAACTTCAGGAGAGATACCCAGAGCTCGTTGGCGGTCCCCAGCAGATGGGAGGCCGTTCCTCCCAATTACCCCCCTCCAGGCCACACTGTCGTTGCCCACGTGAGCGTTAAAGTCCCCCAGCAAAACGATGGAATCCCCTCGTGGTACGCTAACCATCACACCACTCAGGGAGTCCAAGAAGGCCGGTACTCCGAACTGTCATTTGGCGCATAGGCACAGATGAGTCAGTGACCTATCCCTGACCCGAAGGCACAGGGAGACAGCCCTCTCGTTCACCGAGTTAAGCTCTGTTAATGCACCGAGCTGTAGGGCCAATACAAAATATTAATTATTTATTGTTTCCTGGATACCAGCTGCCACGTTTTGAAAGTCAATCATCTATTCCTTTATGTTAAGCTCATAGGTGCTAAGCTGCAGCATTTTTTAATATCTTGAATAGGGTGTTGCTACATTTTAAACTTCCCTGTTTGGGACATGGAATGGTATTTTAAACTTCCCTGTTTGGGACATGGAATGGTATTTTTATAACTTACTTCTAACAGAAAAGCCATTACACCTGTTTAGCAAACAAAAAAACAGACTTGCTGCGCAAATGAAATGCGACTTGTTTGGATTTCATTCGTAACCGACAGACCATTCCTGTATTTTACCCTTAAAATGTCTTAATTTCTGTTATATAAAATTATTCATATATGATCCATTATACATATGTATTCTTAACTATATATAGATATATTTAACTGAAATATTTTGGCCCTTATAGAGAATAATTTGTTTACAGATAACCCTGTTTCCGTTTACCAGTGTATGCAGGACGTTTGCTGTATTTTGCCCTTAGTAACAGGCTAGCCGTGAATTTTCTAAATGGAACACAAAACACGCCACTTTTTCTTGTTTTATTGGTTTGCCCACAACAACAACCAAAAAAGTCTCACAGAGACTGAATTAAAGAGAAGCAAATAAATACAAGTTTTATTAAAGTGGAATTTACCGGACACATTTGAAATAGCAAAAAAAAAAAAAAAAAAAAGAAAAAAGAAAAAAAAGAAACTGGGAAAGAAAATTACAACACTGAAATAGTGCAAAAATACAAATGACATACTCTTCATTGAGATTTTTGCATTGTATCTTTGTAAAGGTTATCTGACTGATGTGCCATAACCATTCTGGAGTGAACAAGCTGCAGAAAACATCAGCGCAAAGCCAGTGGGAACGTGAAACCTGGAGCTCCTCATGAAAGGTGCCACTCCCAGACATGGCCTGCAGCCCCGTCGGTGCGTCTTCAGCATTCATTCCCAGGCTGACAGGCCACCATAGCCAGCCTGCTTAAGGTGCTCCTCTGACTCTGTCCTTATGGAACGAGCAAATACAAGAGACTGAGCTAAACTGAAGATCATGAAAGGGTCAAAAGCAATAGTAACTTATGATATGTATTTGCATAATTTAACGGTCAGAGATTTCAGTTATTACAAGTACACCACACTATTGCTGTACCAAAAATATGGTAAAAAAAAATTTTTAACAGAGGCGTCTATAATCCTTTACAGAGGGAGGTGAATTTCCTGCAGCTGATAAAAAAAAGCATCCCATGTCAAATCCTCAGCATATAGCATGTGCTGTAAGAAGTGAAGGCTTCTCAGGTTAGCAGCGAGCATCCACCTACAGGACACACAGCTCCTGTAGCAACACCTAGAGTCAGTGTTCTGCAACTACAGTCTCAGCCAAATGTTATTCCTGCCTTCTTTGGATCACAAACCAGATGAACAGGTTGTAAAGTGCGCTCAGCTGTAAGATCACATTACACTTCTTGACATGAGCTACCGAAGAATGATTAAATCTACTCAAATTGCACATCCTCCAAACAGAATCTCTCTGAAGTAACATAAATACCACACAACCCCCATACTGAACTATTCACACATGCTTTTCATGTTTAGTACAAATTCAATGCTCATGCGGAAACAGCAAACATAATGGTAATACTGCTTTACATTTTTTTCTTGCCCGCACTGAGCATTCATTCTATAAATGACTACATTACCATTATGCCACTATTAGATGTGCATTCTGTAATTTTAGGACCACAAATATTTGAAAGTTCGATCTCCAGTATAAAACTGTCACCCAATCAAAGTAGATGAAAGAGTTGATTTCAGCTGTCTACTTGGGTACCTGCTGAATCTAGGACACACATGCAATACTGTAAGACCTACATTTTGCTCGTGATTTTGAAATGCATACTTATGAGTTGAGGTGTTTCTTCTGGACTGATATAACTGTTTGCTTCAGGTTACACATGGCATCGATGCATCAATATGCATCAATAATTGCATATACTTCAATACACAGAGACAAGACAACACTATGTATGTTTAAGTACTGAAATGAAAACTTCACAGAAGAACATACAAACACAAACAAAAACCTGATCGTGTTTACTTGTGCGGTGAATATTTTGCAGCCTTCGATAATCACGAGATGTACCGCTATATCAGAGTCAAAAGTTCTTAAGCATCTTGGATGCAAGCGATGGTACAACAATTATTTGACTAAGGGAGTGAATTTTTTTTCTGAGGTAATAAAACCCATACATTGCTCACTGAGCTCTGTCAGTTCACAATTAATTATTTTACTGAGGAGTGGGAAAACGTACCGTTACATAAAAGACTTTTGCAAACCAAGAGATTTGAATAGATTACATGCTGTACAAGCATCTCCTGCTTACAGGTAATGCCGAAAAGGTGAGCAAAACAGAAGATCAAGCAACATGAAATGCTGTGGTCAATGTATGGATCTTTGGCACTACAAGAAAGTACTAAAAAGGAGACTGCTCACTACACTGAGTCTGTGCAGAACCTGCAGTAATAAAGATCAATATTTCTTGGCAAACATCAGACTGAGTACAATTCAAGTACAGAATCTCAATAAAGATCAATCACCGTAAAACCGGCACCGAAGGTCAGTGGTTCTACTGTTGTGTTTGTGCAACCCACTGGTCCCTCCCAGTGCTGAGCCAAGTCTTTAGAGTCAAATAAGAACATGCTGCAGACTGAGTGGGTCTGTGCTATTTGCCCTTGGTAGACGTGGTTCCTCAGGCCATATAGCGTGAGAGGTCTTTGTCTCTTGAATCCTCCAACTGGTTGCTTTCTACTGCCCTCTTTTGGGCATTCAGAGTTAGCTGGAAGAAAAACGCCCAGAAGCTTTTGGACAAAATCATTCCTCAAATGTATTAACTGTGTCTTAAAAGTGGGACTGTTCGGTGTCCATCCTGGAAGAATACGAGGCGAGGAATCCAGTCATCGGTAGATCCACAGCAGATTGTCAGCTTCCATCATACCTGCATCCTCGACCTTTCATCCAGGAAAGGCTGCGGCCGAGACACTAAATTATGTGTCGTTGTACCTGAGAGTTAAAACAACAGAGTGAGTAAAATTCCTGTGTGTAGTAAACTGGTGGAAGTTTTGGGAATGACAAAATCAAAGCACACCTTTTACTGGAACAGTAAAGGTAATTCATAATGCAAGAAACCTGAGGTGAAAAGTTCAGGTTCAGAAAGTACAAATCCAGACCAAGATTTTGAACTTTTCACCTCTGCAAGAAACAGAGAGCAGTGGAAGCATGTGGGAAGTTATAGTGCTTAAAATGTTAGAGCCATGATCTTAAGGGAAGTAAATCAGAGTGCATTGCTTGGAAGGTTTAAAATTCAAAATAAAAGTATAATAAATAAAACCAGAAGTAAAGATCTTTACTAAGTGGCTGGAGTCACTCTGAGGGATTCTCAGTGGCTGCGTACAGCATAAATGCTCTTTCATGCCACAGACGACATCTTGCATGTACAGCTGTGTTCTCTTGGGGCATGAGCTCTGGCGCTCAGTAGAGCAGGATAGCGCCACTTACCCGCTCTGTAGGGAGAACTCTGACAGGGTCCCAAGCGAGCTCAGCTGCTCCTCAAGGGCCACAATACGCAGACCGAGGTACCCTGAAGACAGCAGGAGAAGCAGCACCCTGTGTGCAACAGCAGGAGAGCAGACAGTCACTCCATCAGAATAACACTCATCCTGTGAAATTTCACCATATAGCTGAACGTTCAAACAGCTCCGTAATACTTGTTACCCCATCAAGAACGTGATAAATAACATGTGCTATTTTAATGCACACTCTCAGACTGAATTCATTACTCACTCTGCCAAGTGAATTCCTCTGTTTGTTTTGTGTTCCCGAGTAGTTTGCATGGCTCACTGAACTCCACACACTAACTGTATCACTGTACTTGTGCTCGTATCTTCTGCACAGTGATATGACTGGTGTGTGTGTGAGTCTGGTAGAAGAAAACAGTTCTACATGATAGTGTGTGGATTATCATGACTAACCGGGTCATGATTTCAGTTAAAAGACAATGCTGTTGAATTCAAATGTATGTTTTGGAGCTTTATACACTGCAGAAATAATGCCATTCAGCCCCATTATACTCGAGAGAAGAATTGGGTGAGATTTTCATGATTTATCACAGCGTTTTAAAATTTATATGTAGAAATCAGTAAAATACGACAGGTGGTTTTGAGTTTTTGTAATCATGATGTCCAAACTGTTTTACTAATAGTTATGGCGTGACCAGTATAATGATAATTGAGGCCAACAATAGACAATAGATGGAATTTGTTTAAAAATAGTGCATTATAACTGTTAATTATGCAAGAAAACAAGTGTTTAGACTGTATCACAACATTCACAATATTCAAATGGACGACAATATGCATGTTCATAATGGTGATACGATATTTCAGCGATATACCTCCCAACCCTACTCGAGAGAATACTGACATTTCTATGGTTGATAGCTCCAAAACTAGGTAACTCACAGCAGATCAACCTAGACGGATAGATAAAAAGTCCCTCTAAAGCATATCTTTTAAGTTTTGGGGTAAAATCAGTACTCACAGTATTAAGTAGATGAAGAGCAGTGTGCTGAGGCTGCTGGAATCTCTCAGGGCGAGGAGAGACTGGACTCTCTCTGTCACTGTCCAGACCCAGTAACCACCTTAAGAAGAGTCTTACATCAGTGTCTACAGCAATGACCAGTTGCCATAGTGATGAGACTGTACGGTTTCATGTTTTCGGTTTCTGAGAGCAGTATAACATACAGAAGCCCTCACAATCACATCTACACCACCCTGAGGCTGGAGAAATTATACTAAAAGTACGGAGTCAATCAGGAAATTTACTCCACTGATCCAGTGCGGTGGGCTACCTGTCAAGTCCTGTGTGGAGTCATCCTTGTCCATATTAGTGTGTTCTGTCTTGATGGAGCTCTTCTCATAAGGCACTGCTAAGAAAGGATCTGGCTTAGGATCTGGTCTAGCTTGCCTTGCAGTTCAGCCGGATGGTTGGCCAGTGAGAGGCCTGATTATCACAGCTGTATACATGCACTCACCTTGTGTTGAGCTGGGTAAAGATGACTCCAACGGGGAGCTGGAATCTGCTTGGTCGAAGCTGTCGTCGAAACTTGACTGACTGGAAGTCTGGCGGCAACATGAGGCGAACGGTCGGTGTTACTGAGCTCTTCTTAGCAAATGTGTAAAAGTCCACCTAGCAAGGACAAAACGCCGCACATGGAGATGGAGAAACGGCCTTACCGTAAGTTTGCCAGGGTCGAAGCTCTTTTCCAAGATACTGCTGGCACTAATCTCCTATAGAGAAGCACAAACAGCATCCATCAGTACACAGAACACAAGTATGGCCTTGGCTTCGAAAGCAGCGGGCAGACGGTACATACCTCCACCTGTGGACAAACAGACTGCAGGAGCTTGAAGCAGATCTCCCGATTCCTCAAGGACATGAAGGAGAACTGAAACATAAATGGTAGGATTTAGCGAACGATGCCTCTCCCTCATAAACAGACATAAACTAAGATGTCAAGCAATACTAGATTAAGCTGATTACATATTAAACAGTCATTGACTACAATTTCAGAAATGTACCTTAAATATTACAATACTTGTTATGGTTAAACATCATGGTTATAAGGTGGAAAATGAAGGGGCATATTAAGGTAGCTCGCACCTTTTCTCCCTCGTTAGTGCGGATGGAGAGTGCATTGGGCACCAGGAGTGCTGTGTTCTGCTTCTTCAGTGTGTGTATGCTAGACACAGGAATCACCACCTATAGCAACACAAAAATGTTTATAAACATTTCCACTGCCAAATGGGTCACGGAAAATACTCCTGTGTGAAACGAATACCTGTGGAAACTCATTAGTATCGTCAGCCAGTCAGAGAACAATCTGAATTATATAGACAGAGGTGTTCCAGGAAAACGACTGGATGTGAGACAGACATTGAATACAGAGGCCTGGCTCTTACCTTGGTCTCTTTGAGCAGCACAGACGAGTAGAAGCACACATGATTCTCAGAGACGTACAGTCTGCCATGGTACGGCACCTCCTTCTGTAGGGCGCAGACAAAGGCTAGACAAGGAAAAACACACCTGCGTTAAACAAGCCCCGATCAGCACCAGCAGCCAACAATGATGCGTGACGTCAAGGCGATATCGCCGTCCTGCCATCGGCCACAACGCCTCACACAAGAACCTGGCACGGCTCCACCTATCACTGTGTGTCAAAGGTCGGCATACTCGTGGGGTACATTAGGCTTATATGAGCGTGTCCTACGTATGAGGAAAACTCAGGAACTCACCATGTATTAAATCTTCAGTTTCAGGAATGTGCGGAAACAGTTTGTGGAAAGTTTTGTTGTGCTTTAAAAAACTCTGCAAATAGGAAAAAAATAAACAGTTTTAAATGCCAGAAATGAAACAGGAATATTTTCCTGAATCTAGTAATGTTACTGAATGGCTCTATTAAAAAAAAGGATCTTTTTAAAACAATATGGTTACACAGGACTACAGAATGTACAGAGGATTAGATTATCTTCCCCTCCCTCTGTTTACTTTTGGTTTATCCGATAAAGAGGCTATTTTCTGTAGCTCTTTCCTGGGGTTAAACAAACATGAACATACGCTCCGTGTGGCGCTGCCTTCGGTCTTCTCTAGGCTCCCATTCGAGTCGAAGGTCTGCGACCTGCGGAGAATGAGAGCATGGCAGTGAACTTGCTGAACAGTATTTCACGAAGGCTGTGAAATGACTGCAGCTCTTCTGACATTCAGTCTCATAGGCAGATGCACATGTTCATATGTTTACCGGGACTCTCCATTCATTTCTATGGGAAAAACCCTAATCCAACAATGATGCCCTTAATACATACGCAGCCCTAACCCTAAACCATAAGTAACCAAACAGAATACAAGACTTTTGGCACTTTTAATTTTCTGATTGCAGTCACAGGTTTTTCTAAAAAAAAAAAAAAAAATCATATATAAATAATAAAAATCATATTGTGGACATATTTGGTCCCCACAATGTAATATATACATAAATCACACATACACACACAGACACAAACCTGAGTGGAACTTGCTTTGTGAGGTTCTTGTCCTGCTGGGTCTCCAGCTGGGTTTCATCCAGACTAAAGGCCTTCTTCAGTTCCAACTTGCGCTTGCTCTTCCGTTTCTTCTCCTTTACTGGGAGACCTCCAGACTCTCCCCCGCCCTCCACTGTATAGCTACAAAGAGAAGCATCATCTTACATAAGCATTAGCCCTTGACCTGTTTTAAACAAACCAGATTATCTCCAATATATTATGCATTAGTTCTTTATCTCTAGAATCAGTGTGACAGCTTTGTGATGTAGATCTGTGTGATGGAGATCTGACGCAAATGTCAGTGTTTTAAGGAAATTATTGCCATTTCTTCTAACAGTTATCCTAAAGCAAAGAGTTTAAAAATTACCTGGTGTTTATGTTCCAGGAGTGAGTTATTTTGCTAGACTACAATGAGTGTGTAATCGCACAGAGAAATGACTGCCTTATTGTATAAATCAAGAACGGGCAAGATTAAATTTGCTAACATCAGATTCTGGTGGCATTACATTTACGATGATTTCTTTTTTTTGGGGATTTCCAATGGTCTGAATCTCTGAACTATGTGAGGACAACTGTCCTCTAAACCATCCACTAAGCAGGACTACAAAAACTGGTAATTTAACGTGAAATTCCTAAACAAATTTGTAATCCGGAGAGACGATTGTACAGCTACTCTAGAAGGGGCAGTGCAACGTGCAGAAGGTCTCAGATTCAGAGTCAGCTGTGGTGTTCTGTTACACCAATGCCTGTTCTCTGTCCACATCATACTCAGTCATGTGCATGTATCTTCCGTAAACTAGGAGTAAATGTATTGTTTATCGTGAGAAACTTAAAATCCCATATTTAAGCAAAAAAGTCAAGGGTACGTAGCATCAACAAACATTATGTAAGCTGTAATACATGCCCAAATAAAGACCACAGCTTAAAACTCTACTTATAAATTCCAAAAGGGCTAGTTTCATAAAGAAAAAAAATAAATGATAAAAAATTCCATATCATAAATGTCCCATACTTACATAAATCTTTATCCTTTTATTAAAATATTGTTATCATACCTTTCATAACACTTTCCTTTACCAGAGCGAAAACTGAAGCAGCTCTCCATAGCAATCCTCATTTTCTTAAAATACATATAACTCAAATAAAATATTGACCACAATTCAAGCCATCATCCCTTTGTTTCAGCTCCGGAATCAATTTTCTGATTGTCAAAGGTGGCTCTTGCAAACACCTAAAGCATTCGAGAGTTTTCTCCACATCCTGGAACAGAGCCACGTAGTCCCACTGAATGAATGTATATTCCAAAAAGAAAAGTGTCAGATGTAGAGCGGCGATGCAGCTGGAGTGGGTGATGACTCAAGGGCACACCTCCTAGGGGTGTGAGCTTAACATCAGCAAAGTACACACCTGCTGACACGCACCACACATCGGGCGGGGCTTCTTTCATACTCTACAGCTTGACCAGAATGGCGGGGGGGCTCTTCTTTAATCTTCTTTACTTCTGTATTTTTACAGAATAGATTGAATCGTTTGGAATTCACAGTAATGAGTTTTGTGTAGGCTGGTGCAAATCGACATGCCAAAGACCTGCACAGACCTGCTTCTGCCGTGGGTGGGGCCACAACAATGCACCGCCTTTTAGCCATATGGTCTGACACGGCGTAATAATGACGCAATCATGGGAAGGCCGTCTCAACTCCAGCTTGAATAGAGATTGGCCAAACTGCCCTATGAGGATGCTTAGTGAACAATTCTACCCTAAATGCTTAAAGGGCAGCACCACTCACACACTTTATTGACTGTAAATGTTCTGACTTTAGGCCAGTCTGGGCCTGCAGACAGATAGAGACCTTTCTATTTGCACTTTTCCACGTGTGAGTTTGCTTCTTAGCGCTTCTCATAGCTGAAGCCCTGCCAAGCAAACCTTTTTATACTAATGCTGATGCATCGGTCATAATAATGGATGTCCGGATATGCATCATCACTTTAATCCTCATATGAGAAGTCAAGGCACAGTGTATATGATGATGAAAATGCAACAAAACTCAAACAAAACAATAAACAAGCATAAGCAGTCATCATTTGTTGTGCCGTCTGATCTCCATTCATCAATCTTGCACCCACTTATCCTGAGCAGAGCTGCAGATGAGTCTGTCCCACATTCGGATCTCCTTAAACAAAACGGCCATAGAAATTTGCTGGAATTTCCCTTACTACAAAACAGGTACTGAAAAGGGTATGCTGGCCAAAAATGTATTTTTCTATAGGGAACCGAGATGTGGATTAAAGGGAGTTGGCTCATTTGAATCAGTTATCCTGCCGGCTTTCCATTTGTGTGAACGGTTCATATTCATGATAGGATCTCTCAGTGACTTGAACAAGCTTTACAACTTTTACAGCTCATCTTCCTTGCAAGATTAGAAATCTCTGTAATACCGGAATTTGAAACACATGATTGTGTAACACACAAAGTCAGGGATCATATCTTATGAACTCAAGGACACAGGAAATTTACAGTATGTAAATGTGTTTTATATAACGTGCTGTGGTAATCTACATTTTTACCCTCCTAATTCCTGAAATCTGGCATTTTTAAAAACATACTGCTACCTTCACATGAACATCATACAGTAAGTGCATTAATGTGGAACTGGCACAAACTGGAAGGCTTTACGTCATGCCAAGCACTAGATTCACTTATGCTGCCGCTTTATAACAGCAATGCGGCATTTCTGTCACGTGGGAGACAAAGACATCTCGCATGCCTTAACCAGAGCACCAAACATTCAGCTGAGCCAAGGCTTCCTGCCTACAAGCTCCGTTCTCCTGAAATTTCAGCCTACAACCTTCTGTCTCAATTCACCAGAGTCGGCTGATCAGCAAAAGTGCGATCAGAAATACATGAAAGCCTGAGCTCTCTAAAATCATATGGAAAACTAGGAAAGGCAGCAAAGCTACAGACATACACAGCCAGACCAAACTGAAGACATATTAGTTCAGTAACATAAACAGACCCGAGTCTGCAATAAGCATTCAAACTGGGTAATTAGCGCAAGAGTACATTAGGGCAAAGGCCTTGAATTACCATGTATAATTTACTTTGACCTTATTGTACACAATACAGATGTGATGATACCAAATTAAAGGCAAAGTTCATCTTTTCTTGTTCTTAAAGTAACACCAGACTTGAAGAAGAAACGGCAGGTCTGTGACTTCGAAGCGATAACCGCCACCTAGCAAAGATGTCTTCCTTTAACAGCGAAAAGTTTTTATTAATAATTCTGCTTCACACTGGTACTACTAGCCTTGTGCTGATAGGCCTGGGAACCCACACCCCTGCATAGGACAACTGGGTACATAAAATGGAGAGATGGATGGATGAACTGGTACTGCTGATGGATCTTAGCAATGAGCTAAAAGTGGATGAATGGATGTTACCTTCTCAGACACAGCGCTGGTATTTCATCAGCTTCCAATGTGGTCTGACCATAATCCAGGTAATAAACTTTATCAAGGCTGATATGATTATTGTGGGTCAAGGTCAAGGTCAATGGAAGTTAGAAGAGCTGTGATTGCCTATGCAGATAAGACTATCTCTGCCTACTGCATCTGTCACTTCATTAAAAACTCGGCCGACGAATAGCAGAAGTGGACGGCCATTTTCAAAAACGTCACTGAACCACGGAGCGTATTTAGAAAAAATCTCATAAATTCAGTCAAAATGTTATTCCTGCAAAGTTGATGTGCGATAGAAACTACTACACTGAGAAAATAAATCAGAATACAATTTTTGAAAGGTTATTACAGCCTTACAGTTCCATGGTGCTTAAATGATTAGTCAAAATTTGTTGCTAGGAAAAAATTGAAATCTCAAAAAACTAGACATTTATTTGATTAAGCCTAGTAGCTCGTTATACTGTTGTGAATCAGTACTTTTTCTATCACTTCAATTACAGTACTTCTATTTCTGGACTTCAGTCCAGAAAATAGTAACAGTATTTTAGAACTATAACAGAAAATACAGGCTTCCACAATAAAAAGTTGAGGTTACTTTGAGTCAGACTTTGAGTCAGGTACCCAAACGGCACTGGAGTAGGAGCTACGCAACAGCTGCACAACTACACGTATGACTATTAACAAAGTAAGATCTTGTGCCAAAAGTTAAATAGATCCATCATGCACTAATGTCACAAAACTAAAAACAGAGCCGTCCCCCATTTTACCACAATAAACAAACATAAATATGACAGGCTACTATACTGCTTATTATAACAAAAACTGACTAAAATGTAACTGTATTCCTCAGGGGGTAAATAACATCCCTGATATATGCAGGTTTTCAACAAGTTTATAAAAACTAAAATATTTTCTTACATTACTGATGAATAGTTCAGAATAATTCAGAAATTCCAGTCACCCTACGTGCATGTCTTTGGACTGTGGGAAGACTGATACATTTTTAATATCATTTGTTTATCATCTGCTAAGTTACAAGTCTGCATGCAGTGACCTTGTAATTAATTCTGATGGCTGATAGATGATTAATGGTTGAGGAAAAGTGACCAGTGGCACTTCCTTCTTATAATCTGCCACATGAGAGTCAGAAAAACTGAGCTAAATGCAATGGCTGAGTCTATCGACAAACATGGCCGTCACATACAAAGGCATGGTATCACCATGAAATAATTTATAGAAGCAAAAAAACTGGATGACAGCACAGGGTTCTGTTTGCATTTCTGACTTATTGTTTAATAAATGAAGATGCATTAATATAAATATGTGTGCTAGTGAATGATTTAGCCATGTTTTACTGACTGACACTGTAACATAATGTCAGACAGGAGCACACAATCAACGTACAAACATCCGGTATGTAAACTACTGAATTATACAATTTACTGGCCCTTTCCTGTATTTAGCCCTTAAAATCTTTTATTTGTATTTTATTTGCATCCACAAATTTCATTCACATTTTCCTGGATTCTTCTTTTCTGTAGCACAAAAAATGCCAGTATACATTTACAGGAGATACTCTAAAAAGTAAGTGAATAATATATTAGCACAAATCATTTGCTGTTTGTCTGCAGTCTGTCTACAAATCCCTGTCCTTGTGGTACAGAAACTGCTATATGGTTACTGCCACAGAAACCAACACGCCTAGAGAGCGTCTGTCTCTCAGTGTCTCCATCTCCAACATTAAAATAAGATAAGGGCTGTCCTACCTCAGCATGTCCCCCAAAGGAGAAGGGTCTGCACCGTCCACCTGACGGTACCACAGGCTTTGCCCTCTGTCCATAACAAACACCACAGAGCGAGTGCTCAGGGCAGGGGCTCTATCCACACCTCTGGGATCCAAGAGGCTGCTCGACAGTCACGGTCTAAAGTCTGCTTTTTACAGCCTGACTCCAGGAAAACAGCGAGTGCGGGGCAAACGGCCACCCAAAGCCTGACTGCTTCAGTCTGATGCGAAACAAACTCGCATCTCAAAGTGGGTCATGTGTGCTGTTGTTGCATTGGATAAGCAGATTGCATCACAACTGAGAGTAAAGAAATAGACCAAACAGCACTTCATACTGCAGCATTTGCTAAAAGAACCACATTAAGTTAAAAGCATGGTTGTAAAAAAAAAAAAAACAGCACAGCAAATGCAAAAGGCTTGAGAAAGCTACTGCATAAAACATAAAACACTGCATTGACAATTATCCAGAGTCCGAAAGCATGTGAATTCATCCATAAATTAAAGACCTTATTATATAAAGCCATATTTTTACTAACTAAATCTATCTATAGGGCAGCTGCTTAAGATTAAGGCACTAATCTTGTTATGTTTTAGAAATGTAATCATTAGTAATTCATCTACGGATTCTGAAACTACTTTCTCATCCAAGTGAAATTTTCTCCTCAAATGATATAGAGGACTACAGCAGTGACAGTAAACATGGGGACATTCTGTGCTGCTCAGTGTCTTCCTTGCTTCTTAGCTAGCATAATATTACATAAAGGAAACTTTAACTGCTACCTTGTTCATCAATGATTTCTAATGTGTTTCCATGATCGGATTACTAATCTTAAATTACACATAGGCACTTAATCAGACTATGGAGACACTGGTGTTTTCTGTGTAAGGGGTCTTAGGATAGATGTAAAAAAAGTCAGTAAAACAAGCATTTATAAGAAAGTAAACAAAAGCATGAATAACTGGAAATGGTAACAGTATACTGGGAAGGCTGAAATTCACTAGTGCTGACAAATACAAGAAAGACCAGTGCTGTAGATATCTAAGATAAGTTTAACAGAAGACTGGCATGAAATATGCGGGATTTTTCCCTTCTGTATTTTTTCCATTTGCAATGCAGTTTCAGTATGTGTGCTTTTTTCTATTTGCAGTTTTTAGACTGCGTGCTACTATTGGGAAATTTCCCCAATGTGAATTCTGACAGGTTTCTTGTTAAATGCCAGAACACGATAAAGATAGATAGACAGAGCTAAACTGAGCTGACCAAGCAACCATCTGGAGCAGTTAACAGCCAGATAAAAGGAATGATGGAAGCTTCGGTAACCAACAATTTCATCTTTCGTACAGCCACACCTCCACAGTGCAGGCAGACCTTCCTTCACACGCCTACAAGCATCTGTAAATTCACTAAAAAGCTTCTATAATCAGCCAGCTTTGGAAACTGAGCTGCTTGGAAGTACTTACACTTCAGTGAGAAAAGACAGGACAGGGTCAAGCCCAGGGTCGCGAGTGAACATTTAAAGCCGTGCAAATCCTGATAACCAATCAGACACTAAACCAGCTAAACATCAGTCATACACCCAAAAAGGCCGTTACATGATAATTCCTTTTTTAACTACTGGATCATGTTCTCGAACCCTTAATTTTAAGTAGGCTGTTGCCTAATCTATTACCAGAAAACATATAATAATAATTTTCCTAGGGCTTAAACCCAAAGTAACCCCCGATAGATTGAGATTGGATTCCAGCATAATTACTTTGATCTTGCCCAACCAGGTTGTTCCCATTTGAAATATGATTGGACGATGGTTGACAGTTTTCGAGGACTGGTTTGCTATCAGTCCTACACGGCTGACCCACACCAAATGCTATTTTCAAAATGTATGATTTATGATAGGCAACACAAATGCTGTATGGCCTCACACACTCCTGTTAAGTGCCTTGGGGCAACAGTACTGTGAAAGGTGCCATACAAAAATAAACAGAAGTGAAATTTTAAATGACAAATGCAGAGCAGGATCAATGCCTTAGCTGGAAAACATTCAGAGAACACAACCAAAACACTCATGCTCAATGCACTGCTTGAACAAAAAAAGCTGAAGTAAAATATTATTAAAATCGACAGAATGTAGTCCGTAAAGAAGAGGCAGATCGCTATGATCCAAAACTGTTTTAGGAACATTGTTTGAAGATATCGAAAAGTGGAATATAATAACTCACAAATATGAAACAACAACACAATATTACTTTAGGAGTTATGCTCTTATCTACAGGCATTAAAATGGCAGGAGTACAAAACCACTTGCATATTAGCATGTAGGAATTAGCCTGACTATATTAACTTGCATACTGAAGAATGTAAAAATAATTAGAAGTAAATTTGCTAGACAGAAAGCGCACACATTTGTGCCGCTTTCTCCCACCTGTTTATTTTTGCCTGTGGTGAACTAATCTTGTAGAGCAATTTCTGGAGCCGGGGAAAACGAGAAGCATGTCATTTCTGAGCTACAGAAAAGCCCCGAGCCTGAGTTCAGCCTGTGCAGATCATGTGATCCACATACTGCAGACAGATCCTCAGGGAATACACAGAGGATGCCTGTCTCCGCAGTCACTACGCTAACAGACAACAGTTCCCTAAATGATCAGTTGCCAGAAGGGTTAGAGACAAGGTAAATATGAGAATTTACAAAAAATTCAAAAGCCACCACACATGATTTGGTAACAGAAGTTACTTATATTTCACCCTGTCTAAGCACCTCTGCCACCCACAGCTGTATGTGGTGAAATTTTCTGGAATAAATTTCACCAGTGCCATACCCAAAATGGTTCTGCATGCAGTAGTTTGAATGTTAAAGTGCACTCTCTTTACTACTGCCTGAAAATACTTACTGTTCAAGTTTCCAAAGACAATAAAACAAAATATAATAATAGGGAGGTTTCACAGACATATTTAATGTCATAACAGTGAACACCCTATGGTGGAACCCTGAAGGCTTCTGCAGTTTGCTAGAACTCAAAAAGCAAAAATTAAGAACAAATTAGTAACATTTTATTACGGCCAGATCTTGTGCTACACAACCAAACAGGTTAAGAATTAAACCCTGCTCACTCAGATTATCTAACACTCACAACAGTATTTTTGGAATAAATAAACAGTATCAATCTCACCCAGATAAGTAAATTATATAAAACGCCCTTAAATAAAAAAAACTTAGTTGATTTTGATGCCGTACATTGGTATATGATAATTTTAAATGAACTTTAAATGGCGAACTGGCTCCCTGTTTTGGGATGATGATAGTGGAGTTACATCTAGATGGGCACCACAAGATTTAAATCATATCACATCATAGTATCTTCTTTCAAGATGAATGTGTTTCCTAAAACTACAACTTCACTGCCAGGGTTCTTTTTCCACCAGGAACAGCAGTCAATTCACAAATGTAGAGACTGGGAAATGGCATAGACCATAACTTTTTCATTACACTTATCACACCATTCACAAAAAGAGATCTTCCTCATTATACAGTATGTGTCTTTTTACATTACTGTTTCGATTTGCAGATTAAACATACAGCCTTTAGTAGCAGTATTTTTCAGAACCTTGCAACAAGGTTACAAGCATTTCTGATAGTCCCCCCACCAGTCCTTCTGTTTTAACTTTCCTAAATTATCATATTTAAGATAAAGAAGCAAAATGTCCGACTCCTTATATATGTAATTTCTTCTGTTACTACGTGTATACTCATGCTACAGCAAATTAATAGATTTCATTGTATCTGCTCGCTAGCGCACTTTTTTATTTTTAATCACCCATTACCATCTTATAACATATGCATGAATGCATGCATCTTTTACATTAGTGCCACTTTGTTACTGCGGATAAACAACACCGACCACTGAATAAAGAAGGACAATGATGTTATGATTTGCATAATATTCACGTCAAGTTTTCACCTCTAACGAAATGTAGGAAGACAACGCCCCTTACGGCTGGAAACTCCTAAGGACGTGTTAAGGAAAATCCATGACCGTAGTGGACAAGACAACTCGACTCCATGTGCAGTTTAAATGTCGGATGTGCAAAGTCAAGGCCTGACGTCATCAGCTCGAGCACGAGATAAGTGCTTATCCCCAGTTAAGGCCTCAGTAACGGCTTACTCTCTTTGTGCCCATATCTTTTACCCGCAACAGCTATTTTAATTACTGAAAAAAAATATCTACCGTACCCTATAATTAGGCTAAGCTGCGCCGTTAGCTTTATGACATGTATAAAATAACATTGCCGTGCCCATGCGTAGCTTCTTGCAATACATAATTTCTGAAATAAATAGTTACAATGAATTCTGTTATTGCATAATTTCAGTTCAGATGAATTTTGTGATCCGCACAGAGAAATGACAGGAAATTGCCAACGTGTACAATAAAACCCAGAACTAAGACCTATACGTGGATACTATTTCATTAAAAAAGACATCGAAAAAACTGCCATTATTTGTACTACCAACGTAAAAATATATTTAAATAAACTGTAAGGTACATTATTTGGAAATATGACATATACGTATCCATTGCTACCCGGCTAACGATGGTTAAAAACCTTCGTGGCGACCAATCAGTCCCGGCGCGTAACGGTTTATAGGGGGATATGTAATCTGTACCTTTCTCTCATGAAGTGCTTTATCTTGAATATGGCTTTCTCGTCTATTTTCCGCAAAAACGTTTTCAACCTCTCCCTCTTGTTTTCCAGCATTTTTTCCCTGACGCCGGTGTCTATACGTTCTTCATCCGACTCTGCGGGACGGTTTCGTTTTTTTTTTTCTCGTCCTACTCCATTGATGCTGATTAAGGAAATGAGTCTGAATCGGACCAAGTCCAGTAGCCAATGAGAGGCCGCCTCATGTCGGGAAAAGCCAGTCATGTCAGGCGCGCCTTTCAATCAGAAGATCGTTCCCGACAATTGACTCCGCCCATATCCATATAAGGGTTATTAGCAATTTCCCTTGCGGTAGTGAAACAGATGATTAACAAGGCTGGGTGCAAGGCGAGGTTATAACATTCGGTTAACGGTCAAGGATTAATAATTTATTGTTAGGTGGGAAATATAAACATGACAGTGTTTATATGCTCCAAGTGGGTATTTTTTATACTACAAAGAATAATTTATCTTATTAGTTTAGGAATGGGTAGAATACTTATATTTCTGTATTTTCCTTTGGATGTTTTGAACGCATGCTTGTATGGATTTTTACGATTTCTTTTGTTCAGCATTGCTTTACCATATAAAGAAATGTAATATAATAATTTTATTACACCATATATGTCTATAATTCACTCATCCTGGATAATTCACAGCAGGTTCTCATATGGTTGCTTCCACTTCATACCAAACAATAGCTATTTCCATTAAGGATCCATTCATGCTTATTCAGTACAGGGTTGCAGTGAGCATGCAGCCTGTCTGAGGCAGGGCAGCGCCCAAGGCAGGGGTTGTGGGAAGGATTTCACACTGACGCCCTGCACGCTGCACACAGATGGAGAGCTGGGTCGGGAACCAAAGCCACAACTCCAGACATGCAAGGCCACACTGCTACCCGATGCAATACCACCCACTACTGAAGACCAATGAAAGCTTATCACTGTGCGAAATCATACCTATAATTCACATCAATCTTTAATTCAGAGGTGTATTCATTTCTCTGTTGAATATACAATTTCATTATTTTCTATGCATATACTTGCAGTGCATTGAGTAGTACGGCATTCCCACAGCATTGATAACAGCAATGTAAGTTCATTCATTATGAAAGGCCCACGATGTGATCTACTTAGATTTCCAGAAGGCCTTTGATGTTGTCCCCAACCAATGGCTCTTGCTTAAGCTCAAAGCTGCAGGGATTTTAAGAACTGTGGCACCTTGGATCAAAAACCGGTTAATAGACAGGAAGCAGCGGGTAGTTATTAGATGTACAATGTCATAGTGGGCCTGCGTTCATACTGGGATACCGCAGGTTTCAAATTTAGGACCACTATTGCTCCTAATTTACATCAATGATATTGACACCAATACATACAGTAAACTGGTTAAATTTGCAAACAACACCAAGGTGGGTGGTGTAGCAGATACTATATTAGCAACACAGAGGCTACAATGGGATCTTAATTTAATTGGCAACTGAGCTGATACCTGGCAGAAATTTAACATAGATAAATGTAAGGTAATCCATGCAGGGAGCAGAAATATAAAGTACAGATACTTTATGGGTTCCACTGAAATAAAGG
>JAABNX020000038.1:3005832-3033382 GCA_015163995.2 Mormyrus lacerda
GACGGGATGACCAGGAACACCTGCTGGTCAAACGGGGAAGGGACACAGAGTGAGACAACAGGGACTGACCCTGACACATTTGATTTATTTTTTGCTCCCAGTTTTTATAACTACGACACAGTGTATGTGGTACACGGTAACGTTTATGCGTGATTCGTATTGAAATATAAAGCTGTATTGTTATTGTTATCTGTGACTATGTACAATATAGTTTTTTTTTTAATTCAAATCAATTTAAATTCTACTTCCTTGCATTCATATTTAAGCCACAGTTCCAGTTCAGTTCAAATTCATGAATTCTGAACTGTGCACAACCATGTTTCTGATCATTCGTCCAGTACAGCGAGTCTGAAGCCAGCCGAATGCCAACAGTGTAAAGTAAAAACAAGCATACCGGTGTTTCTCAACCCGGTCTCTGGGGACCCCCTCCCCCCCCCCGAGGGTCAATGTTTTTGCTCCCTCCCAGTGTCCCGTGGGTTCCCTCCCATCGGCAAAGCCATGCAGTTAGGCTACCTAGTGTCTCTGGATTGCCAGGACAGAATGGCGGTGGGGGCATTAATGCGGCCTCTCGCTGACTTGCACCCCAGCCCCGTGCTGCGTGGGACAGACTCCCCAGTGATGCTGACCCGGACATGTGGTTGAGGCTGTTTTCAGTGAAAGTTTTTTTTAAAAAGTCGGCGACATATTCCAATGTCAATGAGATAGAATGTAAAGAGAAACCGAACTCAATAAAGGCAAATAGCTACTTCAAATGATTTAAAATCCCATAAGCGCTAACCGGGTTTTATATATGTTCTGAACATGCACTTTTTGAAGGAGACAAGCCCGCAGGAAGCAGGAAGCATCCCACAGAGTGACTAATAAGATTATGTGATCTTAGCGGGAAAAGCCAGCTGAGGCTGTTTTGGCGGACAGACAGTGGTCCTTGGGGTGCTAACGCTCGCTTTCGGAGTCCTACTCCTGGGCATATGGCTGCTCCGGGTCTGGATTTTGAAATGGAAAATGCTGCCAGATCTTGCATATGTGTTCCCAATCCCACCATGAAAAGGAATTATTCATGTTTGGATCCATTTATATTTACTAATATAAAGCACATGGGAGAAAATTTTTTGATTCCTAGCAATTTATTATGTAGTAATTAAGACACTGTATGTGTCACAATGATAAAATCACATTGTACAATACAACTGAAGAAACTGAAGAAACACAAGAGCGCAGTCAGTTACGACAAATGTAAGCTTAAATGTAAGCAGTTTCTCTTAACGTCATGTTAACCCATTTTGTTTTCTGTAAGAGCATGTCGCAAAATTAGCCAGACCTTTTGGGGCTCCTCATGGACATTACTGGGCGACAGGCCGCTCGCCGTAACACCTTGTACCGTCACCCCACCCAGACATGATTGGCCAGAGAACAAGGGCGCCCAAATCGAGCGAAGGGAAGATTGTGAGCGGGAAGGAGACCCTTCGGCTGAGATCCAAAGGGACGGCTACTGTGCAGGAGGTGGTGAGTCCGTGTCGGGGACGCGACGGGATCACATGGAGCAAATATTATGATTGGATCTTACTTTGTTCATCACTGGCCAGTGAGGGCTGTCACCTCAGAAACTTCCGGCTCTAACAGAGCAGGTTCAGCAAGCTTGAGTAAATACAGTTTCACATTGAATATCGCCACCTGGCGCATTCCCTTGTAATGGCTCTCGAAGCTCCTGTAGCCCAGCAAGTGAACAATTTTGCAAACATAGTAAAGGTTGTGGGTTCAAATCCCAGGGAGTGTGCATGAATTGTCTTTGCTCTGTTGTAAGTTCCTTTGGATAAAAGTGGCAGTTAAATGTGACCAGGATCAGTGAGGAAGGTTTCTCTCTTAGCCTAATGAGTTTGAAGAACGAGCCACCAAGAAGGTGGACGACTTGCTGGAAAGCTACATGGGAATCCGGGACCTTGAACTCGGTGAGATCACAGCAGAACTTTTTTCAAAACATAGCTGCTTTCTGATGCAATCAGACATCCGTAAACAACAGCTGTAGCCTTTTCCATATAGGGCAGTAAATATCATTACCCTTACAGGAATGAGAGAGTGAGTGAGAGAGAGAGAGAGAGAGTTTGTTCTTTCTCACAGATTTATATACCAGTGACATTACTAATGCCTTTCCCAGAACTTGTTTCTAATCACTGGAGCCATTGAACCATATCAAGTAGTAATTATCTACTTAAGTGGAGGACTGCTCTTCACTGCCAAAGCAAAATATCTCATCCCGAAAAGGGAAAAAGATGACAGCTCAATTTGCTTTCACACTATTCGAAGAACTGCCTGAAAAATGTTAGTTTTTCTGTTGGAGAGTTTAGGGTAATTATGTACTTACAGCCTTTAGTCATTCTGATAGAAAATCACTTACATTTGTTTTTCCAGTGAATGTTACTACCTGATTAAATTAGCGTCAAAATGTGTTCTACATCAGAAATGAAAATCTGTACTCATAATATCCTCGACGTACCCAGACGTAGATTTCAGTCTCTGCAGGACTCTTCATTTACAGACAGTAATGTTTCCAAACAAAAACAGCACTTTGCAAATGATCTTTGGTTGGGCTTCCTTATTTAATGAGAAATCGCAAAGTTTTCTTTGCTTTTAAATTCAAGGAATCTGCATGGTGATAATATTTTGAGATCCCAGACATTTGGTCTTGAGATTCCCTGAGCAAAGACAGTATAACACAATACAATTAGGGACAGCAGTCAGAGCAAACCCGCTTCCATAGAGGAGGCGCTCTCACACCATCAGCTCTTTGTTTTGTAGTATTCAAGTGACCCCAAGTGGTGTTTTGTCTTCCAGCGGCCACTATTGTGGAGGCTGGCAAAGACAAGAAGAACCCAGATGATTTTGCAGAGGCTCTGGACTCAGTGCTGGGCGACTTTGCCTTCCCGGATGTCTTCTTGTTCGACGTGTGGGGCGCTATTGGGGACGTAAAGAATGGCAGAGTGTAGAGGTACAGCAGAACCACTTTTATCTGTTTAACAATCATAAAACCTCTTCAGTGAATGTGGGTGACATTTTGGCATCTGAACCAAATCTAACAAACAAGGGATAGGACTATATGTTAGTGTTTTTCTTTTGACAAACTTACTAATAGACTCATATACAAACCCCTTCCTGTATCCGTATATAACAGGAAATGCTTAATGTCCGCATCATATTTGAGCTAATTATACTTATAAAAAATGCGTACTGTACTTTTATGCCTAAATAAATGAAGGTCTTCTCTGTCCAACTTCATGCCTAAGAAAATGAAGGTTTCCTGTCCAACTTTAAGTTTACACAAGTCTTCTCTGTCTGTAACAAAAAATATGTAGTTTTATGGGGTTTTTTTGTGTTAAACTGCTTGTAAATACTGCTTTGATTAAAGCAGTGAGATTGTATCTAACGCAGTATTTTGCATGTTTATCTTTATGAAAGGCCAAGGAGTATATCAAATGAAATCTGAAAATCTGGGTGTGATAGTTTAGCGGTTCATTGGTTTGGTGCATTTTGAGCCCTTGTACCCTCATGAAGACCTGACGATAATGGCGTATATCTTCACATTAATTGACTGCTAATAAAAACATTAACATTCAAATACCAATTTGAGTTTCTGTGTTACGTCTGATGGATAAGGTAATGGGTAGGCTATCAAAACAAATATATGCTCATGTAAAAGAATTTTTATTTTTAACATGAAGAACAAAGGCAGAAACGTACAAGGGAGATAAAGCTATCCTCGAGGCTGCCTGCCTCATCAAAAAATAGCAGGTAGGCGTTGAAATCGATTGGTGATATTTGAAGATATCTGCTGAAACTGCACTTCTGGCTACATGAGGGATATACACAACAAATAGTTACAGAAATGCCCTTCTAAAATGAATACGTGCTATTATGCCTGCTAAATTCTCAGGCAGCAGGGGGAGCTATCACACGCAAAATGTGCATTCAGATATACAAGCATTTTCTCTCTAAATAACATTACTGGAATCTATACAGTTTTGTGGTGTGTGATGTGCCCTGCCAGTTTACAAAGTTATTGCTCAGAAAGAAAGTAGATATGAAAACATTACATGCAAAAGTATAATTATATTCTCCAGTGACAGCTACACCTGGACACATAACTATGTACTTACCATATATTATTCATATAATATTTCATAGTGACATTTGTTCAACACATATATGCTGCTACCTATGAAATTCTCCCTATGTCCTTGATTAATTAGTTATATGCAGCAGTGGTATTTACAACCACTCAATCCCTGCAGTCACATAGGGCCCCCTGTTGGCCACAAACAGTCACTACACTGAATATTACACAAACACGTTGAAGCAGCATGTTCTGCTAACCAGCTGGCTACCTATGATCTTAGGCTAAGGTTAACATTATATGTAACCATGAGGTGATAGTATCCCAGCGGCGCCATGAAAGAATGAAAACCAAAGATAGACAGTGTGTAACCAGTCAGCCTCAACCCAAGCTCACCAATCTCCACAAACATTGACAAAGGCCTTGGGTACGAAGCCCCTTAATGATTTTTTTGAGTGGAGCCCTAGAAACAATAAACCCACCTATTTTTTATGCCCACGTATCTTATTCAGGGTTGCGGGGGGGACTGGAGCCAATCCTGCAAACTACGGGCACAAAGTAGGGAACAAACCAGGAGGGGGCGCCAACCCATGACAGGGCACACATGCACACCAGCCGGCAATTCGGAAATCTCAGTTCAACTCAGTACATTTCTGGAATGCAGAGGGAGTATTAGTACCGGCCAATGGATCCAAACATGAATAACAAATTAGATGCACATTAGAACATAGACTAGAATAAATCCCATTGTCGCAGAACCCAGCAGGGAACCAGGTCGCATTCCTCTGGAGAAGTCTTCTTTGATAACAACCTGGCTGCCGTTCACAAAGCATAAGACATCCATTTATATATACGTCCTACATAAACAATTCACAACTGATCTCTCGCTTCATTGCCGCGCTGTAAAGCCACTTCACATTTTAGACGCGTGATCCTTTGTGGAAACAAGTGGCCCATGGTTGATTGACGCTTCTGGATCACAGTGGTCGGTGTGGTCAGGAGGACAGCAGGTGGGCAGGAGTGGCCGATTCGTCGGTCGACTCCGAGGGCCTGTGTTTGGGGGTCTCGTCGAGCCCTCCTCCCAGTGACGAACGCGTCAGTTTCCTTACAGACTCCAAAAAGTTGGGGTGCATGGTCATGATGGAGTCACGAGACCAGTTAGCCCTGGGGTAGATGCGCTTAAGGATGGAACGGCGGAACAGGATGTAGACCCAGGGGTCCAAAATCTGGTTTAAGGTTGCAAAACGGATCCCCAGCAGCAGATACTCGATCTTCAGCTGGCCATCTGACAGTACGGTCCAGGCGATGAAGACCTGGTGAAGAAAGCGTGGGTGAGGTTGGTACATCAGTCTGGGATGCAAATGCAATCTGTGATCTTAGTCAAAAAGGACCACATAACTTCGTTGGGAAATCTGCCCAGGGAGCGTGAATATCAACTCAGCCTCACGGGCACTCTGCTAGATATCGCGATCAGAAGCGCTCTAGCCAGCCTTCTCACATGTCTCCACATGCACGGCACATGGCTAAATCGCAATACAACAATCATGTCCACTAGACAGCATTAAAAACAAAAACAAAGCTAATGTGTTACTGCTTTAACTCAGAACCAGCCCAAACCAGGAAGTAGCACGTCTTCCTCTGTCTGGGATGGCATTTGCTTCCCCCCCCTGTTGTTAAGATTTTGCCAGACAGCAGAGGGCAGACTTTGGAGACTTAGCTCCACCAAGTACAGGATAAAGCTCAGAATAGACGTGGAAATATTTACTAAAATGACGTGACCAAATATAGAGTGCAGGGCTACACATGCATTGGCGCTATGGGCTCTCCTAAGGAACAGCACTCCAGAGTTTTTTTTTGGGTGCTATAAGGGCTGCATTTCAAGACAGTCAAATTGCTAATGCTAATTCTGAAAGGGGTGTGCAGGTTCTGTATCTGGTGGTAGACAAACTGCATTAACAAGCCACACAGTGTGATGCAGACTTTTTCTTTTCTGGATTAGGCTGAAGAAACCAGTGGGTCAATGAGCTGAAGGGCAACTGCATAAATAATATGACAACAAATTTAACTAAGTTAAACTTAAGAATTTGGGTGCAGAAGATCAGAGGGGTGGGCCGCCTGCGTCTGCGATGAATCACATTGTTGTGATTTAGGGAAAAGTTGCTCCACTGCTGTAGATACTGGAGATTCTGGAGGATAAACTCTAGGCTCACAGCAGCAGGGGTTTAGCTGGACGTCCCAACAGGACTTAATGCAGCCACACATATGGTTACAAGAAGTCAATGCAGGAAGAACAGGAACTAGATGGGGTTTTAGATTTGGGGTTCTCAAAGTCTGGACCGCAGTCTGGATGCGGAGCGAACTGCAAGATACTCCAAGCCTAGCTAATAATGCACCTTATGAATCAAAATGGTTAATGTGGTTTGAAATGCAAAAATACAATGTAGAACTTCACGCACACATCTCGTAATGATCTCCCCCCCGAATGAAATATATATATATATATATATATATATATATGTATGTATATATATATGAAATATATATTTACAAACGAGAGGAGCTTGTTTGGGGAGAACTTAACTAATAGCTCAGAGTTGTTAAAATCTTATCTAGCTCTGATTTAAAGCAAACCAGGGTTTTAGCTTCCGCTACACTAGCAGGAAGACTATTCCATACTCCACCTACACGCTGTGTAAAGACATGTTTTAAATTCAGTTTAAAATGTAACTTCGAACAAAAATCTGATGCGGCCCTTTGATCAAAAAGTTTGAAAACCCCTGTTTTAGAGGTTCAACAGCAGACAGACTGCATTGCTGTGTGGACATGCATCCAATAGAGCCAGACAACGTCACACCACCTTGCCAGGCTCTGTGAGGTCACCCATTGATACTGGAAGGGTGGTTTTCAGGCTACCGCTGAAATGTAACTCCAGTTCTCTATGGGAGCGCCTCTGTGAAATACTTTTACCACCACGACTGTGGGTCACTAAAAGACCTACCTGAGCTTTCAGCCATGTCGACCTCCCCTGAGTTTAGGAGAAAGAGCTTAAAGGGAGACGGCCGGCCTGAGGACATCTTTGCGGATGTGACAGAGGCCCGTTATCCTGGGCTGAGCACAGAGGATTTCCTGATATTCCCCGCAGTCTAAGATCATGCGGTCAGAATGCAGCAATCAGCAGGCCGCAGACGGCTAAGGGCTAATGGTGCAGGAAGTGGAGACAGCAAACGCCTCCCGGATGGAGCTCAAAGCAGCCGCTATGCTTATTTACACAGAAAAACATGTCCAGCACCCCCGATGGGCCATTAATGATGGAATATTGAGCTCTCAGCATCATAAAAGACTATAATGGGGCCTCTCAGCATCATAAAAGACTGGAATGGGGCCTCATGTTATACCCCTGTTAAATTATTCACATGAACAGGTTGATAAAAGAGGTCTTTGGTTGTTTGGTGCAAATATTAGATATATTACGGACATTTTGTATCTTCCCTATTGGCTATCGATGAAAAAGATAATACACAATAAACAAAGCTTCATGAAGGTTATCATCTTCATTAATAACCAATAGATAAAAACAAAAAGGGCTTCACAAATGCATTAATATGAGTCAGACATGCCTTGCCTTATATTAAATATATAACTATTTGAGTGCTACTGCACGTTTTGGTATGATAATGATTAATCTTAGGGTTACTCTAAAGACAAAGAGCAGTTCTGGGAGAGAATCTGCTGTCGTAGCCCAGTAACTGAACCTGAAAATATATTATCATAAATGGACAAAGTGTTTAATGTGCGACTGTTTTTAATGAGATTTGAGGGTATAGTTAGAGAAACTCATGGCTGATGCAGCGTGTGAAATTAAGAGGCGGCAGGATATTCACCAGTAGGGGGCACCAGCAGATGGTGGCGATGATCATTATGCAGATGAGCTGCACCATCATCTCCACCTCATGGTCCCTCCGGCGCATGGTGGCGGCCTGGCCGCAGCAGACGCGGACCAGCGTCACCACGCTCACGGTGTTCAGCACGAAGGACACGGCCAACGACAGCAGCCCCAACAGGGAGAAGATCAGGCAGAAGGTCAGGTCCAGAGGCTGGGAGCTAATGCTGAAGAAGCACCAGGAGCCAGGAGTCTGCAGGCGGTAGCTGCTGAGCCCCATGACGGGAAGCAGGCCGACGGTTCCCGCCATCCCCCACACAATGAGCAGCGTGCTCAGGACGCGGCCCTTGGACATGCGTGTGGAGCGGGCAAAGGGCCGGGTGATGCCCACAAAGCGCTCCACGGCCATGGCCGCCCCCAGCAGCAGGGGGCACAGGCCGTAGAAGACCATGGACATGCCCATGAAGTTGCAGAAGTGACAGTGAGGGTCCAACTTGCCCCAGTTGAACTTGGTGATGCGGAAGGACATCACGATGGCGCCTGTCACCAGCAGCCCCATGAAATCGGTCACCACCAGGCCGGAGAGGAATATCAGGAAGGAGGAGCGCGAGCTGCTCTTGCTCCGCTGGTAGGTCTTCATCAGGACCACAAAAGCGAACAGGTTGGAGCTGAGGCCCAGCACACTAAAGACTGCAGAAAAGTAGGCGGATGCAACCACCGTCGTGTCGTTAGTGAGAGAAGGAGGTCTGTAATCGGCGAAGCATGTCGGGGGACTGGTGGCGTTAGAGGGGGCCGGAGTCGTCATGACGTCTAATGGGGAGGGGACCTTTGCCTCTTCAGCTTTCGCAGGTATTCTGTCCAGATCCGCCTGCCAGGTGAGAGAGCTGCCGATGGCCGAGTTTAACTTTTCTATTTATCTGGCATAAGGAACGAGAAAAAAGTCACTAAATTCATATTTTAGAAAGCGGCATCATGTCTGGTTTTTCGTATCACTGGTTTTAAATGCAGTGATCAATTGCAAATTACTCATCACAGTATCGTTCAGGAAGCCCATGCATATTGATTTGGAAACACAAATTTATTCAGGTCCCAGGTTTAGTTTCAGGATATATATCAGCACACTGAGCAATTAGAAAAGGGCGTGGACTCATCCTCCATCTTACGCCGCAAACATAACCCATGTTTGGGGAAACTCATGCGTAATTATCTCATAGCAAGTGACTTCCGGGTTGTGTTGGTGTAAATGTTAATATGTGTTTACACTATGGAATTTAAGGCCCTTAACATGCGTTCAGCGTGTGGCTCAGGGGGTTAAGCGTCAACGCCGGTGATTGTCAGGTTACGCCTTTGAGTCCTGGCATCGGCGGAATAGCGCTGGGGGTTGCTGCGGTAGGCGGGGGCTCTCCGCTCAGCAGTGTGTCACTGAGAGCAAGATGGGGGAGGTAAAAAGGGAATTTCCCCACGGAGATCAATAAAGTGACATTATTATTATTATTATTATTAATGCCCCTGGTCCAGATGAGCATGGAGCATATGCCATCCCACATACACACCAGCCATGGTGGGGTTACGTTCTGATGAAGCAAGTGGAAAAAAAAAAAAGGTTGAATATTCATAAATAAATAACTACTGTCACTGAATAAGTAAACACATAATTACCGTGACTAATTATCAGTACAGTAAAATCCTGTTACAATGGACTTACTTATAGCCTAACGGAATATCGTCTATAACGGACGAGGTCGGCTGGTCCCAGTGTTCTGTCAACTTGAGCTACTTTGTCGAGATAGGCTACCGTAGTGCTAATCCATAGCCCTAACCCTAACCCCCCCCAAAAAACCCTAAATCCCTTACCCCAACTCTAATCCCAAAACGGTGGAACTGCACATGTGCAGAAAGGCTCGATAGGTAGCTGAACTTGTCAGAACACCGGTCATGCACCTTTATGAACATGCAGAAAAAGCAGCGGATATAGCTGACTCGCATATAATGGAATTTCGCTAATAACGGGGAAACAATTTGGTCCCCAGGGCCGCTTTTAGCTGTAGTTTTGTTCGGCTATAACGGACATGCAGGCTCCGCGTACAAGGCTCGTGGCGTGCCAGTGATATCCAGCGCCGATACGTAGTCGGGATTATTGATAGTCATGCATCTGGTCAGGTAAAGTTGGATCACTACATGTACAGTGTATACAACAAGTGTATCTGTTGGGGTGTGGCATGAGTAAATGGTGTCCTGTAGTTGTGTTCTGGGCATACAGTAACTCTGGATATAACAGACTGTTTTGCCAGGTCCCTTGAAGTCCGTTATAACGGGATTTTACTGTAATTGACAAATAAGTAAATAAATCGAGTTTATTTGTTTAAATATAGAAGAACATGGTACAGTACATGGTTAAATACTATACAGTACAGGAGTTCAGCATTGCTGACAGATTCTGTACTGTCATATTCTATGCTTAACCAAGAGAACATCTTCAGATACCACATAACCAACCTGAAATTAAGTTCTTTTGTTTATTTATGCATTAACACATTTTCTCATTCTATCTCTCTTTTCATCTTTATTCCATTTATCGTTTCCTGTATTTTTGACTGTATGTTTAAATTATCTATTCATACCACCGCCAAAACAAATCCATTCTACTTTGTGTACATGGCAAATGCAAGGCTTCTGACTGTTTCACCTTCCTGATGATGTTCCTGCGTGTAAGGAACTCTAAAATCATGAGGAGATAAATTTGTATGCATTACAGACTTTAGGGATCCTATTCCACCGGGGACATCCTGCATCCTCAGAGGCAAAGGGAACAAATAAATTATGATTCTTATCCAAAATTATTTGCACGATAAACATTCCTGAGGCCCTTATCAAGACTGAACTCATGAACCTGCAGAATGTAGCATAAAAAGATTTGATTCAAAGCAAAAGGAAATCGGATTTAACTGCTATTTCTTTTTTTTGACATTCTATGCAGCATATTGCCACACTCACTATTCTGTTATTGCTGTTGCATGTAAATAGACACACATGGGTTTGTAATTATATCTTTATGGGGAAAACTCTAATCCCAACATGACGACCTTAACCCCTACCCAGCTTTAGATTTTTGGCATTTTTAGTTTTTTGATTGTATTCACAAATTCTTGAGGGAATTGAAAAATGGTAATATAAACATGACCCCCTCCCCTCCCCCCACACACTAGCAACCAACATCTAGCATGTGGTAATGTTTATAAGCAATCAAAGAATGCTTACAAATATCATACACTGGAGAACTGAGCATGTCACTCTCAGACAGCACAAACTGGCCAGACAGCCAAGAGCATCTGTGTTTTTCATTAATATGAAGTGGAAGAATTTAACACAGAGGTCTACATGTGGAAGATGTTTTTAGATAAAAAATAAACAAACATGTAGATCATAACTGTCATATTAGGGGCATGCAAGCTAAACAGGGCTAACAGGAAAAATCGTAACAAGAGTTACTTTGGTTAATTATGTGCTATAGGAATAAAATGGTTAAGCATAAACACATTTTTTGGGGGGAGCAGGTAAAGACAAAATACTTCCGATTCATATTAATAATGGCCTTCTATGCCATGTCCCGTTTAATCACTGCTTTCACAAAATACTATCAAAATACTCACTGTTTACAAATCTTCTGTATAACAAAGAAAAAAAGAAAAGAGAATCAAGGGCAGAGTTAAGATGTTGGACAGATCTCTCTTCGAAGGACTGAGTTTCGCATAGCTGGAAACAGCGACTCGCCCTTAGACAATCCCAGAGGGGCAAACCAGCCGGCGAGAGGGCAAAGTAGTATAATACACTAACACTGGTATTCATGTTGTATAAAAACAAAACTACAGACATAGCAAATAAGCTTCTTGTACAGAGAATATTTCTATTTATTGAAGTTCTGGAGTTCTGTTTTTAATTTGCAAAATGAACTATTGTAACAAAGATTGCTTTCGCTTTTTCAGTTGTGTTGCCTTGTTGAATATTCATTACTTAACCCGAAAATCCATTTTAGTTTTCCCTGTTATTCGTCCTCAAACAATAAGTATTCTAATGCATTAATTGCATGTGGCCGGTAAAACGTCTCTAATCTTTATCTTTGATCGTTTAGAAACGACATTGCCGTCTTTGGCAACCTGTGGATGATATTTCACTTAAACTTCTACGCATATCCACTGCATTTAAGTTTTGCATAATAGAAATATTGATCATTATCACTATACACACTAAAAACCTCGCATGCCTACTATATCTTAAATGCTAATATAACGCGTTACTTTGCATATACGTTACCATAAGCGGACACGATTATTATGCATTTTTGTGTACGTACGTATTTATGATCGGAAGTTAAAATGACCACAATAAATTAAACTAAGACGTACCTTATAGGCATTCAATCATCCTTCTTTGTTGCACTTTATCTGTATTTTGTTCCATATCATTGCTTGACATCACTACCAATGAATTAGTATGAAATGAAGACGCTCGCTTGGCGGCGGAAGGCTGAGCTGCTGCGCGCCGGCGGCAGTCAGAGAGCCGGTCTGAGCTGATGCATTTCGGCACTTTACTTGTGGGAGGGCTCTGACTTCCATTTAGGGTCAGGGGGTCCTGGCACAGCTCCCAACAGCGACCAAGATAAACATACAATAAATGCTCTTTAAAAGTGCATTTTCCCACGAAAGTCTAACCTCGCTAGTTAAAACGTTGACTCTCCATGTCACACCATTGTGTAATTGATGAATGTGTATTTCCTCCTTGCTTAAGCAATAATTGATTAATTAACTGATAATTGAATAATTGAATAATTGAATTCTAATTAACTTTTAGAAATAAGTTTTAATTAACAGTTTTTACTTGGCCTATTAATATCAAAATGGTTCAGTCGAAATACAGCATTTTCAGAGCCTTTTACCGCAGGCTAAACCGTCCAATACAAGTTTCTTTGCCAAATAAGTTATTTCCACATAAATCATTTAGAAACATTGAATAGCAAACTCATTTATCAGGTATTTAAGTTTTCTATTGACAGAGGCATACACAGATATGGACAACTTCTACTTGAGCCAACTAAGTCAACAAAGACCGTCAGCTGTTGTTAAACTCCTTAATTAGGCTGGAATGCAAAGCAGCAGCTCAACAAAACAATCAAGGACCCAAAGTTTCAAAAAAAAAAAAAAACTTGAATTGAGAAATTTAACAGCTTCAAACATATGAGACCCCAAGTCTCCCTCACCTTGGCCAATCAGCACAAGTCTTACTGTCAGTTTGACCTCAACAGTCAAAGAAAACCATTTGCCACCTGAGTGATGGTAACCAATGGCGTCTCATCACACCCAGTCCTGCTGCTGGAGACCCTTGTGCACCCCACCCCCAAAGAACGAAGAGTCCACAGACTCTTCTGAGAGCTGAACATCTGAGAATGAGCAGGCATGGTAATGTCTCAGCAGACACAGCGCAGATCTGATTGTGGATCTTTAACAGATCTCCACAAGCATGCAGGGCCCCAGACTCTATCCAGTTACAAAGAAAGACAAGGTCAATGTACTAAATGACTGATGGCCTCAGTGGTTATTAAAACCTTTGAGTGCCTGTTGCTGTTCTGCCTTAAGCTCATTACAAACTCCCTCCTCGACACTCTGCAGTTTGCATATAGGTAATGTGGTAATCGCATTGGCCAGGTGAATTCTACTCCCCATTTGCCTTGTCTAACATCACCTCCCCCCCCCCACTGCCTAAGTGCACTGTAGCTTAATTTGCATTGCAATGAACAGCTGTTTTCAGTTTTTGTACTAGTTCACTTATCACTCGGTTCTGCGTCTGTGGAATTTGCAGACTGATCCCTGCATGGTTGTGTCTCCCTTTGTAGTTTTTTTTTTAACACTCTGATTGTCACGACTCGGGGAGACACGGAGCGTGGAAACATGAACTCAAGTCCAAAATAAGGGAACGCGGGGGTTTATTAGGAAACACAGAATATCAAAGCACACGCAACATCAATGACCAGACTGGGGAAACAAAGGGAATGCCCTGTCCACACATACACAGGTATTTTTGAAAACGGTGTTTTTCCTTCTGCGTTTTTAAAAAAATCCCCGTCCACACGAACATTGTATTCTAAAATATTTTCATCCACATGAAACCGCTAAAATGCGCTGTCAAGAGCCAAACCAACAGGCGGCATTATAACCGTACTGCCATGTTAGCCAATCAGAAGCCTAATTGCCAGTCCTGTTAAGTTGAAAACCATGGCGCACATTCCGACGCCTTTGTTGATCAATATAATGTGAGAGTGACTCGACATTTATCTGTACACATGTAAGAAGTCCTGTCAGCAAGGTTAGCACAAGCGCTATTTCAGCTAAGTCCGCCATTGCTCAAAGTCGCCTAATGTATACAGCAAACAGCGCACGCTCTGGCGTTAAACAAAGTGACGTTTCAAGCCAAAAACTCTGCTTTCCCTGTCTACATGTCGACGCTGAAAACGGAGTTTCTTAAAATCTTCACCCTGGATGGAGTTTTGCAAAAGCTCCGTTTTCAGTGACCTTAGACGCCGTTTACGTGTGGACAAAAGCCCAAGCCGTATAGAAACTGGTACGTTTTAAAAAAATATCCGTGTACGTGTGGATAAGGCATGAAAGGTGGACTAAATACATTGAACAAATGACAGCAACAGGAAACAGCTGGTGAACACGGGGAATCCACAAGAGGTAGATGAGGGGGCGTGGCACACGGGAGGAGCGGACAAGCGAAGTATGACACTGATGATAATTTATTGTCTTAAGATGTCTTTCACTGTCTTTTCTGTAAATCTACAACTTCCATTGTAGTCTCTTTTTAAAAATTTTTGCACTTATTGTGCTATTGTGTTTCTCCTGTACGTTTTGCAACATTGTCTTGTAGTTCACGTTTAGCACTGAACCCCAAACATCTGTGGTATGTTTCTACATAAATAATGTGCAATAAAGTGCCTAGATGCCAATTAGCCCAGATGTCTTTGCACAACACGAGGAGAAAATTAAAATTCCTCCCCCCACACAGACACTAACCACTGGGTCACCATGAAGAAAAACACTACTCTGTATAATTGCATTGTAATGTAATGAGGTATTCGGAAGTAGAGCGCCCTCTGGCTTTCGAAAATGGCAATTCACCCCAGAGACGGAGACTACGTGGAGTTGAGCTTCACTGCATGGAAAAAACTCTATATACGGCGCACTGTTTCATCATTATATTCTGTTTATTTTGTGCCGGAACAGCAATTTCGTAAATAATAAAATTATCCGTCTCATCTCAAATTCTTATTATAAGAATTAAATAGATTGAGGGATCAGTCGTGCAGATTAAATTTTATTTAATCGACACGAAATATAGCACAATACGAGGCGGGCCCGTAAAATATGAAGTTTATATTTACAGTTTTATTAAGGCAGGTTCGTTGAAGCCTCTTCACCATTGCGGGCTACAGCCTTTAAGCTTGACTGCTCAACTTCACTGAACACCGACTTGCTGTAGAAAACCTAGCGGCCAGAAGGTGTTATTGCGTCTTTTGACTTACACATGTGACGGAACCTGGTGCGTAACGGCAGCCGCGGCTTACCGGCACTTCTAAGTTTCTCCGTTAATTAGGCGCCGCCTGTCATCCACCCAGTGGTTGGCGGGAGTGAGCAGACAGGCTCCGCTGTACATCACAGTAAGGATATAATTGTGGTGATTAATCTGCGGGCCTGGAGCCAAACCCGGCGTGAAACTCGTCACCTCGCGTCTCACCTGGAAGCGGCAGCGTGCAGAGGAAGGCGGCTGGCTGCCTCCGCGACAGGGAACCATGGAGAAGGGCACTGATTCAGGCCAGTGCACAGCTGAGGGATGGGATCACACGATCCAGACAGGAAGGTGATACATTTAGAAAATCTGTTTTTAATTACATTGGTGCAGCTCAGAGTAATCATGAACCATCTACATTTTTAAATGTTTTCAGCACTTTGCAAAACTCTTTCTAATTGTAATATTTACATTTGCATTTACATTTACAGCATTTAGCAGACGCCCTTAGCCAGAGCGACTTACATAAGTGCTTTAAGACTTTGCTATGAATTTTCCCTGATGCTAGCTCAGTAAAACCAAGGCTATGAATACAAACGATCTAATACTCTGTTGGGAAACTACAGATTTTATATATATATATATATATATATATATATATATATATATACGTGTGTGTGATAAAGCCATCAGAATGAAAAATAAACAGTTAAATATACACTATATTGCCAAAAAGTACACCTTTACACTCTTCTGGGAAGGCTGTCCACAAGGTTTAGGAGTGTTTATGGGAATTTTTGACCATTCTTCCAGGACAGCATTTGTGAGGTCAGGCACTGATGTTGGATGAGAAGGCCTGGCTCACAGTCTCAGCTCTAATTCATCAGGTCAGGGCTCTTTGCAGGCCAGTCAAGTTCCTCCACACCAGACTCGCTCATCCATGTCCTTAATTTGCTTTGTGCACTGGTGTGCAGTCATGTTGGGACAGGAAGGGACCATCCCCAAACCGTTCCCACAAAGTTGGGAGCATGAGATTGCCCAAAATGGCTTTGAATGTTGCAGCATTAAGAGTTTTTTTTCACTGGAACTAAGGGGCCAAGCCCAACTCCAGAGAAGACAACCCCAAACCATAATCACCCCTTTACACTTGGCACAATGCAGTCGGGCAAGTATTGACTCTGCAGACAGTTGGCGACTTCTGCACACTGTGCGCCTCAGCATGCGTTGTCTGTGATTTTATGTGATCTGCCACTTCATGGCTGAGTTGCTGTTGTTCCCAGTTGCTTCCACTTTATTATTATACCACTAACAGTTGACCGTGTAATATTTAGTAGCGAGTCAATTTCACAAACAGATTTATTGCACAGGTAGCATCCTATCATGGTACCATGCTTGAATTCACTGAGCTCCTGAGAGTGACCCATTCTTTCACCAATGTTTGTAGAAGCAGTCTGCATGTCTAGGTGCTTGATTTTATACTCCTGTAGCTATTGGAACACCTGAATTCAATGGTTTGGAGGGGTGTCCCAGGCATTTTTTTGTGTGTAAGGAAACAGAAAAAAACAGGAGATGCTTAGGAAGAGAACGGGGATTCCATTAGGCATCGTTAGGGTGATATGAAAGTAAGTGAATTGCTTCGTCCCCGTGACACGCTTTTCATGCTATGGAAATTCACTCACAGCACCTACACATAGTGCACAGTTCATTATCAGCAGCATAGCATAGTACAGTACGTACTATATTTCAGTGTGTTGTCTACAATCTCATTAACCCAAATAAAGAAATACAAAACTTTCAGCAAAGCAGACATACTTATGTGGCTACGACTGCAAAAACACACACGGCTACGCAGAGAATATGCATGAGAGTTTCTTTTGTTCCCGCTCAGCCTTGTTTCTGTCACTGTGCTTTCGGCTCCTGAGGATGGAAACTGCGATCAGTGCACTTTTTAATTCTTGCGGAGAAGACAAGCTGGCTGCGATGCGAGCAGGTGGGACATAAAGACTGAGCTAATCTGACATTTTGTTCTGTTTTTCTAGTCATTGCTCTGTCTCAGGAGGACCTTTTTAACTTTGGAAATGCAGTTGAATTAACTTGAAGAAGCTGTATATTTATCCGTTAAGCTGCTTCGGTTCCTGTTAACTATTGACGATTAACTATTAACAATGCAGTTGTACTGGCATCCTGTGCTGGGTTTCTCCTACCAGGGTGCCCTAAATATCCTTGGATTTACTCCAGGCCTTTCATGACCCTGTAATGAATATGCAGTACAGAAAATGGATGGATGGAATTCTGCCCTGTGTCCCTCTTAAATAATTCACAGATATCCCATAATCTGCTCTGAGTAACCTTGGATGTATAATCAATGACAATGTTTTTAAATGCACACCTGACACGAATAGTATTAAAAAGGGGAATCTTGCAGCCTCTTGTGTTAGTGATCATGCTCATCAAACAGGTTTTAAACTTTATCTGTCTCTGACTTGAAAGCCGAAGCACTCAACATCAAGGATTGTGATGGAGTATTCATACAGATCCAAAATTGTTGAAATTCAAACCCAGGTCGGAGGGATTTGTTAGCTTGAGCAAATCAGCGCCGTCTGATATTTGCAACTGCAGGAGGACATCAGATCAGCTCTCATGGGAAGCTTCTTTAACATTAACATTTAACATTAAGGCATCCAACAAGGTTTCTTACCATCACACTTATCGTTTCTTCTCGAAGACGTTCTTCTCAAGGTGGTTTATTACGGCTCACAAAGTATGTCTAACTGCTGTGGAATTATAGGGCGGCATATCGTCCCAGACAATGCTGGGGTTGTATCGTCCGGGGCAAAGAGATGTGTGAAATCGCTGTAAGTGATGCAAACCGCTACGCGGAATTGTTCTGCCCTCAAACGCCTCACAAGGACACGGACTGGAAAACAGAGGCTTTAAATCGCCGTCTTTTCCTACCAAAAACGATCGCAGTGGAGCAGCTTTAGTGAATCGATATGTTTCCTACGGAGCACAAGTCTACATTTAAATATTACGTAAAACAAATGAATACTTGCGTAAACAAAAACATGGATTATTATGACTGGTATTGCAAAGACATTTAAAGTGTGTGCGTGTGAATTTGTTTCTGCTGTAATCAATCTCTATGTCATGCTTTTCTTCTTGTGGATGTTTGCAAAATTCTGAGAAACTTGGTCCAAGCAGATCCTTAAATGCACTCAAAGGTGATGAATTAGCAGTCCCAATATGTGGGGAATGAATGCTATGGAAAGCCTGCAGCATGCAAGCACTTTAAATCACAGTATCACGGAATGCACCCGCTAATTTCCTTTTTTGGAGTTTGTTTTTCCCCCTTCAGCCACTTGTTACTAATACTGTGGGGCAGAATGACTGGGCTCAACGAAAACGCTAATGGGAGATACCAGAAAAGATGAGCTGAAAAAGCAGCCTGAAGGTTGTAAATTTGACTCATAAAGGCTTGGTTAGGGAAAAGGAGGAGAAGAAGCACATGACAAATCCCCCCTTCACCAGCATTATCTGGTCTTAATCACGGTGATCTGTCAGCACTGTCCCTTTGCACAAGAGGAGCTGACAATGAGGCGAGATGGATGAGCCAGGAGGTGCTTCAGCAGTGCTTTGGCGGACTCTCAACCTTTCAGTCAGCTCGCTAGAAAACTGACTTACATGTGTGAGAGAACTGACATTCCTTACAGGATGTACCAGTGAGATGATGTATGGATGGATGGATGGATGCGAGAAAGGATGCAATTGGCTAAAATACCAAAGTGTGGTGTTACTGTTTTGACACAGTACACAATACTACGGAGTGAGACTGCAGTCTAGACTCTACCATAAAAGAAAAAGAAACTACAGAACTCAGTTTTATATGTTTTTTTTTTTTTTTTTAAAGACGATCGCAAACACGTGACGAGCTGCGGTATATTGACATCATTGAGAAGTAAATCCCCAGATGACCACAAGAGGACAGCATTGCTTCATATGCGTGTTCACGCTAAACCTCATGAGTGATACAGGAGAAACAATTGGAGTAGAACCACTTCAAGATTTACATATGAGATAAGAATAAATTAATAATCCTTACACAACAGGTTATGTTTCAAGTATCTAAGAAGAAATGTATAGCACAGATTAAAACGGCAAGTGACTAAACCCGCTAAAATGACCAGTCAAATCAGTAAATGCTTTACTAATATTTATCACATTCAGTTTATAAGCTGATCTCTAAGACACGTGATCCATCACTTTACATAAATTCCATTCCGAATCATTTTTTTTTGCGGGGGGGCGGGGGAACCTGTTTAAATTAACCCCTGACTTTGTTTTAATGATCTTCTGTTTAATAAAATCTTTGTTCCTTTAATTTTGCCTTCTTTCATTTAATTTTGGCATCTATGCTCTCGTTTTCCGGGTATGTCCTACAGTAAACCTGCATGATGAGATCTGAATATATAATCTGTAGCTATATCTTACATGTAAAATGAGTGATTCAAACAAATGATTGACAGAATGTTTTCAGACAACCTTTTCTTTAATACAAAGTCAACATATCTACATACACAGTGGTTTTAAACCAATTATTATTTCAGTTAGAAGTAACAATTTGAAAGCGATAGCACTTGGCCCTCGTACAAAGAACGTTTTTGTGTATGAGTTCACTTTTCACCACATCTTGCTATGTTATTAATCTTTTTATTATGTTTCGTTTTCTTTTTTTTCCCGATTGGGCAAAATGTTCCGTTTGGCTGCTGTAGTTCAGTCCTAAGGCTGGTAACTTTCCGGTAAAGTCACGGATTAGCGCGCAGAGCGGGCCCCTTAGGCGTCCGGCAGTCTTCGCGGTCACGGCTGCTCGGGCGGGCAGCGTATTCACTTCCCGATTTTGCTCACGGGATGCGCGTCGGAAGGCCGGCAGGTGTCCGCCTCCCTACTGTGTGGCCCCTGAGTCTTTCATCTCCTCAAAACGGCTTCTCCTTGCTTTGTTCCTTCATACATTTCAATTTCATTCGGCCGTTCGTACGGAAAAAAAAGCGATGTTCCTGTATAATCATAAACGGAAACGAAATTCGCACAACACAACGGCTCATCGGGGCAGGAGTGAATCGAGGAAATAGCATGAATCTGTCACTCAAGCCTATCCTAATGAACAACAGGGAGAAACATGATGCCAGGTAGTGCCTTTATCCTGGGCAGCTTACGGCCGGCTATACTTGGCGTGTGAGGCACTGTGCTTCTGGTCCTTCTGAATTTTGGGACCACTATTAAAAAAAAAAAATCCTCCAATAATTGATAGACACACTGATACTGACCAACGTTAGATGATTGTTACGCAAGTCTGCAGAAGGGACACTAGTTAGAGGGGGATTAAATTAAGGGGATTAAATGTAGGGGGGAGTGGAATCAACAGGCACACTGGCCTGCAGTCAGCCGCAAGTTTCAGGTCGGTCCTCTGCTGGCCCCCCCGGCAAAACACCCATAATCCAACAGGAGAACACAGACCCTGCAAGATCACCGTGCAACACTACAGATGAGAAGTGATAAAAAGTGAGGAACAGGAAGGGAGATAGAGAATGGTGGGGAGGAGGGCCTTGAAAAATACAGACGTTAGCGGGTAACAGAAAAGATGTATTTTTGTATTAAGCTTTGTTTAAAAGAAGAAGGGCACAATTATAAAATACAAATATATTTACAGGCATTATATTCTGATTCATTACTCATGTTCGATAAACACATGATTAATCTAAGATTACTCAGATAAAAAAAAAAACAGAAATAAAAAAATCCAGAGAGAGATGGTTAAAAAAGCCCACCCTGTACAGCAATAGTTAGTTATGGTCCTGTTACGCCCCCACTTCAGTATTTTGTAGACATGTTCATCTACTTGTAAAGTAATACTTCTGCAAATACTATTATGTTTGTTCGGTATAATCAGGGGACATGCACCCACTCCTGGGCACCTTACAGTAGCAACCTAAACTCTTGCAGTGATGGTGTTTGGCTAGATATCACTGCTGTTTGTTTCCAGAGAAATGGAGACTATATATAAAAAAAAACAAATATGATTTTCATACATGAGAGATTCAACGTTTGAGTGGCACCAAAAAAATTAAAAGATATACAATCTGAGTATCATATATCTATATATTTATAATAAGTTTAAATATGTGTGCGTGTGTATGTGCGTGCATAATTATATATGTCATATATATACACGTCATACATAACCACACACACAGCCACACATTAGAACTAACATCCCTACAGTGAAAAAATAGAATGTCTTTGAACATAATATGGACAATTAAGCATTTTGTTATTTTTTTTTCATCTAATCTTAAAAACACGAACAATATCTCTGTTAAAAAATGTAACAATGCAAATTAAAATATAATAATACAACATTAATGGTTCATAATGTTACAATAACAATAAGGCTTTTTTTTGGAAATAAGAAAAGACTACTCACAGCACCTTTCAGAACTCTGTCAATGAGCACATCTAGCAAAGATCCTCAATGAATTCACTTTCAGGCTAAAAGCAAACCCCAGAGCGGCCCAGTCTATGCACAGGCCTTCCTGGTAGAAGCTGGCGGAAGGGTGTTTTTCAGACAACTAGATGGCGGACGGGCCCTAGAATATTCCGACTACGGTAAATGGATCGGCATCTGGGATGTCTTTCCACCAAGGTATCCCAATCAGAAATGGCAGGTTTGTCCACAGGAGTAAAGAGAAGCGGAGTGAGGGGGGGGGGCACTGCTGTCAGCAGGAGGTCATTACGGCTCACGTTTCGTGTCGCACACAAAAAAAACCCCGTTCCACTTCACGTGCTGCGTGCTGGAGGGAGCTGGCTTATTCCCGCATCCCGGCCGGTCAATTTGCAGGCCCGGCAGTGCCGTCGTGTAAAGTGCTACTTTCAAAGGCTGATTACAGCACAAAAGGAGACTCCGTCTGCAGTCTCCCACACCACAGCAGTCGGAGAAACAGGCCGTGCCCTCCGGCTCTCTCAGGGCTGCCTAAAAGGCCAGACGGGAGACTGAGATGCAATCCTGACTGACGGCAGACTCCGGTCAGAGAACACGAGCCTCTTCTCAGATACCTGGGCAGGGATGCACAGTATGTACACACACCAGCACACACACCAGCATGGGGTCGTACCTGATGACGGAAGCATCTAGATGGTGATCCGCCATTTTGTGCCACGCATTTCACTGCCGTGCATCAGCTCAGTGCTGCAGTTCAGCAAGGAATAAGCAGCAAGGTTGGTATTGACAATTGTGTATGATTAATTAGTAACAACAATGGCAGAAATAAAATCTGAAATGAATATCTGCCAAAACAGTAATTATTTTTTTATTAGATTACACGTCTTCATCCCTTCCATGGTCATTCTGTCTGCAACCTTCATTTGTTGGACCAACAGGTTCCCTTACAGTCATATCCAAACTCCATACATGACTCAAACACATGTAAAAAATGATTCAATTGTTTTTCTTTTTTTTTTTAAAATAAAAAAAATAAAAAAAAAAGAATGTGTGAATTCCTTTAGGCCTCACAGCCAAATCTGCAAGGCCGGGATACCAATGAGAGATCAGCTGTTGACACACAGTCTGCTTGGTTTGTCCACTCCTCATGTTCCCAGCCACACACAGAACTCACATTTGCCATGATTAGCTTTGAAGATATAAGAAATAAAGAAATTGTCTCAACACCACGGTTATTGATTAAAAGGTTCTATGTCTGCTGGCAGTCCAAAACTTTGGTTGCTGTTTTGAGCTCTGCAGGAGCATGAGTGCTGCCAGAATGACGCAGAGCTCCACGTTTCCTACGTAGAGTTACAGAAAGTCTGAACCCTCTGGGAAGCAGAGCGTAACTTCAGAGAGTCATCACTTATGACTTTGCTTCATTGGCATTTGTTTACTGGGCTTCTCGGACGGGACTTCCTGTTTTCACGCGTCCGCCGGCTTATCTTCTAAGAGGACGTGCGCCTTGGGTCGCCACCTTCAAAGCTGGTCTCCGAAAGAAGTGCTAATGCTGTTCTGGAGCCCAATCTTCTCATCTTCCTTACCCACAGCTGGAATATACTTTTCATGTAAACTACAGATGCAAATGTGTGATTCTTCTCCTCCAGCTTGTGGTTACGTTGTAGCGTTAAGTGTTGGAATGGACACACACTGATAATTAATATTAATGACCTCCACATCTGGACACTTGAGGTAAGGTTAGCAGTCTGATACTTTTTTTAGATTCCACCCCCTCAGCTTGAGCTCCAGGTCAGTTGTGATTGAGGGTCATGAATGTTTTTTGTGGATTCTTTCTGAACGTGTTCCCCCAATCCAGTTGCTATCCTTTCGCTTCTTGTTTATTTTTAATTTTTTTTGATTGATTTACCTTAAGTCGTTTTTATATTCATGTTGGTGTTCGAGTCGTCTTAAAAATTTCAAGCATGTTTCTGTGGCTCAGAAGACTTTACAGGGGGTGGAAAACGGGGCAGGGGATCGGGGGAGTAAATGGCTTTTTATGTTGCATAGTGATCAAAGCTTCCCAGATATTCAAGACCTGCTTGGTAGCAGAACTGGTATTCATCCTGTTGAAGAAAAAAAGACAACAGTTTGTGTCCGCACTTATCCCTCATATGACAGCTCACAGAGTAAAGCGCAGAGATGAGATGTCATTATGCTGGCCTTAGTGACGTCATATCTGTTGTCAGGATATATATCTATAAAACACAAATTCTGTGATGTGAAAAAAAAAAAAAACATCTTCATCTGAGTTAAAATTCCCATGTTTGGGGCTAAAGCAGGAAATAATCCTGTTTGAAATTTCGAAAGGGAGTCAAAAATAGCTAATGGTGGTGTAGACGCTAATAGCAGACAGGGGTCTCACCTCTGTCTGAACCATCGCTGGTCGCTGTGTTCGCAACATCTTGACGGTCTGGAAGATGTCGACCACGCCCTCATAACGCATCCTCTCTAGAACAATGCTGAGGGTGATGAAGACCCCGGTCCGTCCGACACCAGCACTGAAGCGACAGACAAAGAGAGGCTCTGTCACCCGTGAGGCTTTGATGTGAGATTGTTGCCTGTAAGGCTGTGTTTCCGTCGTGGGCCCTCAGATTCTCATGTCTCCTCCTGCTCCTCTCCCTTCTGGACCATGATTACCAGCTATAAGCCGCACGAGTCATATTTAAAATATCTCAAAAAATTCTGAAACAGGCATTTTATGTACCTGAAAAATCAGTTTTTACTTTATTGGCTGACAATTGGCCTCGTAAGAAAGTATAAAGACCCAGACACAGAAACGCATCTTTTTCCGGCAGTTTCCAAAACTCTCCCTAAACTCTGTTTCTGGAATGCTCCATGGTTCCTTCTTTAAGCTCTTTAGGTGTGAAATTACTTCCACTTCACCAGTGTAATTGATGTGACAACAAATTTTTTTTTTTTTTTAAAAAGTCATAATTTCTGAATGCAAAAAAGCAAAGATCCCTTAAGAAAACAGCACTAACTGCTTGAAAACGGCCATCATGCTAAAGTAAATATCCTCAAGTTCTACCTTTACAAACATTCAACAAGTTAAATAAACTGAAATGAATTGCCGACAAAAAACGACACAAATAATAATTACATAATTAAATACGTTTTGTTAAAGGAATGGGGAATTCTGCCTAGACTGGTGCGGCTAGAGGCCCCTACGGGGGGGCTAGCGAGGGAGGCTAGCGAGAGATGCTAGCTGCGGTCTGTCCTTCTTCACTTTTCATGGCACCGTACAAAATCGAGCGCCTGCGAGACTGAAAACAAGCCCTTCCGGGAGGCCGGTCACAGTCTGCCACATGGCTTAGACTCTGCATAAGCGCTTTAAACAGATAGACTTTCAAATTGTGACAGCCGTGCAGTGGCAGTGAAAAAAACGGATTTGCATTGCCATTCACTGGGAGTAATCAGGCAATTAATAACAAAGCAATGTGGCGCTATTAGATAGGAGGGTGGGAGATGGCCGGGGAGGGGAGAGACAGAGAGAGCGTCTGCTGGAATCTCCACAGACGTGTCATACGCGTCTGAAGAGGAGAGCCGAGTGCGGGGGATGGGTGACTGTGGAGAGGCCCATCCTTTGTCGGGTGACGACACAGACCAGAGCAGCTCCGAAACCCCAGGGACGCTGCTCTGTGTGCCCTTGTTCCTGCCCCAGGGACCCAGTGGCTGATTAGATCAGAGCTCGGCGTGCACGTGACCCCAACACACATCAGATAAGCGTACAGACGCAGGTGGGTGCCATCGGGGGCAGCATTCCCTTTATGACAGACCCGGCTCGCACGGCTCAGACCTCAAGCCACCATGTTCATCGCCGGCTCGCACTCCTGTTAAACTCCTCATAGACGGGAGATAATTCAGAATCATTAAAGTCCTGCCTGATGGATCCCTTCCCTGCAGGGCACGCTAAACATCCTGTGACATTACAGCAGGGCCTGATGGCAAGGAAGGGGGGGGGAGCTGCATCGCAACAGCTGCACCAGAGCATTGTGGTCCAGGCAGGAATTAGAATGGAAGCACACACAAGACTCATTAAATCCAGAACACATCCCGCAAAAGGCACCCGCCAAGGCGAAGGAGATTAAACGATCTCTGCTCCATTAAGGCCAGGTAGGGCGAAGCTTAGCGATTCATTAAATGGAGGCTTTAAATCTGCATCCTCCTTTTACCCTCCCGGACGCGCCGACAGCCTCTAGCGAGCCGACCAGCTATGTTTGCAAATGAGGCTGGAAAAACAAAGCTCATTCGGAAAGAAAGCACAGAGTTACGGCAGGGAGAAAAGCAGCGGCCGCATAAAGAGCCTTTCGAAAATAAAATAATTCCTCAGCTTGGTTTTATTACTTAGGAGAGACGTCAGACGAAACCCAAGAGCCACAGACGAAAGAGCAAAGCGTACGTCACATCTGGTAAAGACATTACTTTGTTAAAAGAGTGTGGGAGTCGTATATGATACGGCGGCGACACACTGATCCCCTAATCACGGCTGTGAATCAGCCACTGCAGCCAAACACCGTCAAGGGACTGAACACTGCTGCCAGTTTAATTATATATGAAATCTTCACTCTGACTAGATTCTTTTGCACCTAAGCGCTTGGGAAAGCCGTGTGTTTATTGGCTAGGAAATGCCACGTGTGTTTGGTTCCTGGGCTCGTGCCATCGGCAGCTCACCTGCAGTGCACAGAGATGGGCCCGTCCTGCCCAAACTGCTCCTTGGTTTTATGCACCTGGCCGATGAAGTCGATGAAACCCTCCCCAGACTTTGGCACGCCTTGCTCGGGCCAGTCGGTGAACTGGAACTGCCGTACCGTCCTGGATTGGCCGTCCTGTCGGCAGAGGGAGGGGATGGTGCGCCAGTTGTGAGACAACTCAGGGATCTAAATCCTGCCTTAGCAGACAAAACCCACACAGGGTTTCTCAGTGCCTGATGCTCTAGAATAGTGTTTCCCAACCTGGTCCTTTGGGACCCATAGACGGTCCACATTTTTGCTCCTTCCTAGCTACCTGGCAGACAGTCTACATTTTTGCTCCCTTCCGGGAGCTGCGAGGAAACAAAAGCATGGACTGTGTGCAGGTCCCCGAGGACCCTATTGGGAAACAATGTTTTAGAACATTCTAAGAGGCAAATGTCTCCCGTAATTCGCAGAAGATCTGGCGGCAGGCATCTGGCTCCGGCTTCCTCCTCCTTTTATACCTATTTTAATCTGCCGCTTTTCACTGGAATAACTCTCTGTTAAGGGAAATCAATAGCGCATTCTCCGTGACAATGTCTTATTTTGGAGACGGTGTTAAATGGAATAATCTGGAACCAATCGATGGAACATGCCACTTTCAAGTGGCCCATCGCAGAATCTGACGGATGATGTGGACGGGGAGGCCGCCAAAATACAATATGCTGCAGTCGAGATAAAGTGTGTGTGCATGCATCGTGTGTGTGTGAGTGTGTGTGTGTGTGTGTGTGTGTGGGTGGGGG
>JAABNX020000038.1:3047373-3058273 GCA_015163995.2 Mormyrus lacerda
CCCCCCCCCCCCCCGGGACACATGGCGGTTGGGCGGAGCTGCGAGGAGAAGCATGACATCACTGGGGATGCACACGCCATCTACTCGCTCGCTTTAATCTCCAGCAGTGGGAGGGCACTGGAACACTGGAATGGACACTCTCCCCACTCCCCTTGCGTGGCTCAAACAGAAATTTTCGGGAGGCCACTTCTGACATCCATCTTGTAAAGGGAGCCAAACCTTTGTGGGACTGTCACTACAAGATTTCAGTCACCTGTGTTTAAAGTATTAAACTATTCAAGCAATGAAGAACTTTAGACTGTCTGCCAAACCTGCACCCTTACCAGTGACAGTTAGGGGCCGTCTGCCAAACCTGCACCCTTACCAGTGACAGTTAGGGGCCGTCTGCACTGACACTGGCAAAGCCCTCACAGGAGCTGGACGTATATGGCTTGTTTTTAGTTAGTTTTCAATTTCAGTTATTTTTGGCGCCTGTGCGACTCACATCCATGGTGACTCAGATGCCGCAGTGACAGAGACCACTGCACCTAAATAGCTTTACTACTGTGGGACGTTTCTCCTTAAAGATGTCATATTTTCATGTACCCATTTCCGCAATCAAATTTTCAAGACTTCACTATATGTAATTAAACATGCTAAACGGGTATAATTAAATTAGGTATGTCCAATTTCCCCTTCAGTCAGTGTCCTCATTGTCTAATTCTCATCTGGATCTTATTACATTTTGCTAAATCAATGACTCGGACCTTTAGTTCATCTTTATCAAAGGAATTCTAATAAATAAAGATAATTGTCAAATCAGAGTAGCAACGTTACTTAAACCCTAAAACAGGACATTACAGGAAATATTATTTTAAAGAAATGTCTGAATTGAGTAGCAGTGATCTGGCCGCAGTTTACAAAGCCACTGTGTTGTGAGCAGGCACACAATAGTATCGAGTTAAAGACGTAAAGCACCAATATTCACACTTTTACCATACAAGCCATGAATAAAGACATGTTTCTATCATTGGTACTTAAGAATGGAATAAGCCTTTGCAGACCTGACCTGCCATAGGAGGGAAACCTGATTTATTTTTACTGTACATTTCTGCGGGACAGATCAGGTGAATAAACAGATTTATAAATGATTATTATTATTAGTTAATAAATAAATGGAACAACCTAACCGAGATCTGTCCTGCTATGAGAGGACACCCAGATCTGCTTGTCATCCACGCCTCCATGAGCGAAGATCTGATGAACACAGATCTCCAACGTCCTGCCATAATCCGGTCACGGCCACTAATTAGGCCTTGTTAAGTTCCTATTCACATGTGACACTGTTCTTCTGAGATCCAGTCAAAGCTTTACTGTCTGAGATGTAGGTGTATTGTTCCTTGTCTGCTGTCTTACTTGGTTTCCCCGCAGCCCGCCTGCTGTGGTGTTTACCATGTCTGTCCTTGGCTCGGATATCTGCCCGGCCTTTCCAGGTCCCGTTCCCCTGCCCGTCCGACTTTGACTCCTGGCAGCCCTTCCTGTTTCTATTGTGTGGCTACGCTCTTTAGCTAGCCGTCCGCTGGTGGTGGGCTGGTGCTCGGGCGAAAGCGACAGCCCGCTGCTATAATCGGAACGCGGCATGGTCAGGGACCAGATGGTACGATCGAAATGACCAAATCACGTTACGTAACCTAAACAACTCTGCTCAGATTTCTGAAAAATAAGAATCGTTAGCTCTCTCTCATTAATCCAGGCGGTATCGCCAAGGGAATGTACCCCACTCTGAATAGACTAGCTCAGCATTCATACTTGCGTGGTCTGTCCTCTCCTAGATGGAGTTAGGGCCACTTAAGTAACCTACTGTTTGCCATATACTCATGTTTTGGTAGCATTTTACTTGATGGGACACATATAACATAGTATCATGTGATTACTTATGTATTAATTAAACACAAACTAAGTCTTAATTACATACTGATCTCATGTTTATTTATCATTAATGAATTGTGATGTTATCTCTCAAGCAGTTACTGTATTTAATATACCTGTTAATTCGTTAAACCTTTGTGAACTACTGAAGAAACGAGTCATGAATATCACAAGTGAAATACTGACCTCATGTTTGTTCACCATTAATGAATCGTGATGCATCTTTTATCTCAAGTAGCGACTATTTTTGTGCATGATTTGTTCCTCAGTTGTAACTGGGTGACTCCTAAGTATTTGCGCCCCATCAAGCAGTTACCAATTTGCACTTAAATGAAATATGAAAAAATGTTGTGGACTGCGATAACAGAAAGGACCAAAAAATTAGCATGTAGCTGATGGATGCAAGCTGTAAATACATATAATATATATGTATGTATGTATGAGAATGTGTTTGGTGTCAGAAATATAGCAATTAAATGTCCATGCTTTGGACAGGAAACAGGCTTGATTCTGAAATCTGTACATTTATGAACTTATGAAGCGGGTTTGCATTTAGCAGTGTGGGAACTCCCGCTCACAGAAAACCCTTCACAGCATCAAGGCTGTGGGCCCCCATCTGGCTTCATCTGTCCCTCCCTGGGTCTCGTCCACTCCCCCTAGCCTCCGTCCACATTCCAAAGACGTGCTGTTCAGCTGAGCACGTGCAAAAGGCGAACTGCCCCGGTGAGAACTGAAAGTAATGCGTGTACATCAGCGAGCAGCACTGGGAATATGAGGAGCAGAGACAATATGCTGCAAGACACAAGTACCGCAACTTCCCAAAAGCTTGAATGTAACTCAAAGACAAAAACAGCAATTCATGGAAGTACTATCATAAGCTGACTGAGCAACTGCTACCTGATTCTGTGTCAGGAATTGAGCAGGATGGTACATTTTCCATGTCTTTCCATTTTTAAAACTGCTTGTATTATATATTTCTAATTTCAATCGACTGACTGATTAGCCAGAAGCACAAATTGTTTTGGAACGTAAAATAAAAGTCAATGATACACACATTTCAAAACAGTTACCTGCAATACCTAAGGCATGATCATCTACCTGAAGAAATTCTCAGATCAAAATTTTCTCCAGTAGAGAAAAATGATTAAAAATAGAAATCCAGAGGTGATCGGACTTTAAAGATCAACTCCATCTCCTCTCATTCACAGTAAGTATTTGTCCACATGATACACACAGTTCCAAAAACACTATTCCTGCTCAGGCCATCATCCATCTTCCTCGTCCCTTTTTTGTCCGTACCTGCCCTAGACCAGTATTACGCACTATGGTTTGCCTATCAGAACCAGTCTCTTCCAGTAAAATGTTATATGGATTTCAAATTCAAATATACCTCTCACTGAATTTATTCCATTGCATAAAACATAACTTGATCTATTTCATACCACAAGGTAGCTTATCCTAGTATTATGATGCTCCTCTGTTCATTTTCAGCTCTGTATAATGTGTACATCCACATAATTAGTTTCACTCGGTTATGTTCTATTGCAGTAAGTGACAAGACAGTTCGTTGTACTAAAGCCACTTCCCTCGTTCTGATTGTCTCACAGTGTGCTGAGCGTATTTACTCGAAAATCACAATGCTCTGCTCTGCCACACACAACTGCACACTAAACTGCTTCAAGGACATGTCTGTATCCTGTCTGTCGCTGGAGAGCGCCCCTTCCAAAGCGACGCTGTTCTGCTTCCTGAAATTCAGCAAGCTCACCATGAGCAGGGGAAAAGGAACCTGAATCTGCATGCTCACATTTCTGGTACTCCAGTTGTGTCTGACGCCTCTCAAAATTAATGATTTCCTTTGATAGCTTTTTAAGCTCTGAAGGTGCATTCATGTATTTATTTACATATAAAACAATGTCTGGGAAACCTAAATTTTCTTGTTTTCTTTTGATTGGGGGGAAGCTGCAAAATGTCAGCCCATTGTTTACTGTTGGTTTAATTAATTCTGCTCATTATCTCTGCCTCCACAAAGACCCCGTAATTTCAGATTGGAACGAGAGTAGGGAGAGGAGTGTGAATAGAGAGGGGGGACAGGAAGTCTGTAAAACCGACCATCTCTACATCAGCTGTGACTGAGGTTACAGTGACTTAATGAGCAGGCAGTGGCTCGCGGGAGCACAGCAATGCAGATACGAATCAAAAGGGGAAAATTAGACAAATGCACAATGTCACAAAGTAAATGAAATTAGTGCTGAATGCAAAAGTAATTAGAAATGTATGTTATGTAACAGAAAATTAACACCAAAAAACAAAACAGTTGAAAAGTTGGGACGGTACAAATCAAAATTACAGTCAAAAAAGACAAACAAGAACTGTATAGGTCAGAACTAACTTTCATAGTCAAAATCGACTTCGCTTAGAGGGCTGCTCAGACCAGAATCTGTGAGGGACAGCAAACATAAAAACAATGAAAGCGCTTAAAACACTGATGGTGACACTGACAACAGAACCAAAAAAAGACCAAATGATATTGAAATAAAGGCCAGCATAGCTCAGGAGACACACAAATGAAACAAAATGTACCTTACACCTTATATACATTTCATTCATTGTTTTTTTTTGTTTTTATGAAGCGGTTCACATTTACCCAAAATGACTGTTTGCGTTTCCTCTCCCTCCAGCTGAAGCCCTCCCATGTGGCATTATTGGGCAGAAATTCAGGCCCGGTCTGCACAGCGTGAGCACGGGCGCTGGCCGCGATACCACAGGAAAGTAGGCCACACAGCGGCTGCACCCTGTCCGTCCCGCCGGCCAATCAGAGCTCTGCGCTCGCTCCCTGCTTGCCAGGGGTGCTGGCTGTCTCAGTCCCAGCGAGGGCCTTTCCGCAAGACCCTGGCCTCGACCTCAATAATTACGAGTGTTGAGCGAGTAAGCAATTTCGTGTCATGATTTTGAGCTTTTCGTTAATGCGGAGAGGGCGCAACTAAATTACGGAGGAAGTTGGAAAATGGGGAGCTCAGGCTTCCTGTGCAGAACCACAGGGGCTGAATGATAAAAGGCCGTATTTCTGCCAAAAACGCTCACAGAAATCTAGGACAGATTTGGTGTGTTATGTCTGTCTGTCACCCAGAAGCGCAATGGCGCTGGGAACAGTCAGAGTCATCGCTGGTTTGCAAGAAACAGGGATAAAGGAGCGTTATTTATAGACCAGAAAACAGCTCAGGGAAAACAGGGAGGCACAGTCAGGAATGTGCAAGCATTCAGGCTGACAACACAGAATATGCTTCATTAATGTCCAAAAAACGATAGCAAAATTAAGCCGCAACGTGCATTTAAGTTCACTTAAAACTGCTTGCCGGTCAAGGCAAACTAGTTTACGTCTCCATACCTATTACTGTTTTCACGTTAACGGGAAGCTCAGGAGAAGGTTGCCAAAAATATCAGTTTTCTGCTTTATGACAGTTTAACAAAATGAACTGTCAGATGTTAGAAGGCGCGGTCGACAGGAGCTGACGAAAGCCAAAGCGAAATCCATAACAAGAGGCGGCATGTACAGAAAATATAAGCTCACAGGGGGATTGACCTTCTGAGGGAATCCACCGGACAAAATGAGACTTGACTGGAAAGCAGAGTAATCTCCATACATCAATTTAAAAGCGTGAGGCTCAACTTCCCCTGTCAACCGCTCTCGTCCATCGGGTAAAATGACACTATTAGGTGTGGATGGGATAGAGGATTTCTGCAGGTTGCTGTTTCTAAAATCAGCCACGTTTCCTGTGGCAGAAGATATTGCCTCCCTTCTGGAGCAAGTGGGGCTTATTTTACCGGCCCCCAAGAAAGATAACGGGGAAGGATGCAGACCAGTCTTGTCTCCCACTTCCGAGTCCAACATGGAGGTTTATCTTCAGGTGGACAGGATGCTGTGTTCAGAAGGTCGTGGGTTCAAAACCCGTAGTGGGCAGCGTGATGTCACCTTGGGGCCCCTGAGCAGGACCTCTAACCCCACTGCTCCAGGGCCTGGTTCACCCTGCCTTCTCAGATAAAAGCATCTGCTAAACAAGTCAATGCTTCCAACGTCATGGCAACAGGGACCCCAGCTGCTGGCAATTAACGAGCACATCATTTTACCGTTAATTCTTCTTGTCCTTTTCGGGTACCACTTCAAAAGCCTTCTCAAATTGAACAGAACATCACATTCAGAGGGTCTTAATGAGTGGGGGATGTGCTTGACGGATCGCGTCAATGAAGACGTGGAGTCTCCCCTCACTCAACTGTGACAAGGAGTATTTGAAGCTGGGGTGGGTTTAGGATAGCCATCCGTCACTGGGGGCAGTGGGCGGGATTCCGATAAAGAGCAGGGCATCCTGGGTGCTGTGGGAGGCCGGTTGTGAGGGAGGAGAGGACTCCAAAGTGTACGGAAGGGTCTCCCTGACTGGCAGACAGATTCAACGAGCCTCACAGCAATAAGAAACCTTGAAATGAAATTCGATGAGGGCATGTGCAGCCAAGGACTCGAGCCGGCACCCAACCGACTTATAATCACGGGGGTTTAAGGAATCAGACGAGGTGGATGGGGGGCTCCGGGGATGATAAGCACATGGAGACGAGCCGGCAGAGTGCGCTCGCCGCAGAGCACGGATGCCTGAGAGCTGGCACGCACGGCGAGTACGGAAGCGCCATATGTTTGGGCGTCTCGGGCATGTGATCCTGCGTGACGGGCCTGCGGCCGCATGAGTGATGGCCGCTATTAGCTGCCGCTAGCGTCCGGCGCCTCGTTTAATTGGGATAAAATGTCCGCTTTGGTGACGATATCCGAGCGAACAGATAACGACCCCCCGCGTTTCAGCAGAGGCACGGCAGTGGGAGCCGTGGCCCTTATTAATATGGGGGTGCGAAGCGCGTTAAAATAGGGGCTTGTTAAGGTGCATACGGTAAAAGGAGGGAGACGAACGGGGGCCGGGCTAATTTCATTGCAACCATCACAGCTGAGAATACAGATGGCCAATCAAGCGGCTGATTTTCGGGCACCAGTCGGCTGCCGTAACCCAGCCTGACGCAGCCGCACCGCAGGATCGCTCACATCCGTGATTTTCCTTTCTTCATTCTCGTCGCGGTGGGCGTCTTTTGGCTGGTTTATAATATGGCCGCTCTCCGCACGACTCTAGGGATTATGGGCTTTGAAATGAAGACTCTTTTGATGGACTGGAGACGGAAGACAGATGGGAGAGACGCGCAGGGAGAGGAGCCTGACAGACAGGAAGGGTGGAGGGTGGCGGACTGATTTACACGCCAAAGACAGAGAAAACGGGTGCAGGGTGGGTTCGCCGTCGTGAGTCCGGCAGATGCTGAGGGTAGATTTCGGTGGGGGGATCCCGGCTGGACATCAAGGCATCTGAAAAACGGTGTTTGCTTTCCTCTAAGAAGCTCCATTTTTACACATTTATCTTAATGTCGTTTTTCCATCCATAGCTGAGATTTCACCGTTGCTGAATTAGCTTCCAACATCCAACGCTTGTTTATTATTGCAAAGTAACGACTTAAAAGCTATTGTGGAAATAATTTTTTTGCATCATCCATGGGATTAAAAGTTGGCTGCGGTAAATATTCAGCTAAGGTGAACCAGCTGCAAACAATATAGGAAACTACTTCATGCAGCAACTCACATTTATTCAATATCATTCAATAAAATCTACCAAGATGACTATAGCAGACGATATTAGCAAAGTGTTTACAATTATTTTGTTATTTTACTTTTCGGGGATTCCCCTTTGCCTCCCCCGGTGCAGGTTTGAGAGGTCACTGTTTACACCTCTTCTAAACCACAGCCAGTAGGGGGGTATAAATACCCGATTCCTCGCTTTTCCCTGAGTGCCACTGACAGCTCATGACAAGGAAGAATGGACTCAGTGCTAACAATCTGAGGGATGGCGGGAAGGCAGGCAGACAGCGATGGCAGGACGCTTCCCCCGTCGGTCCCGCTGGGTTTGCCGTTTGAGGGAAAGCCTGCTCTTCCGAGGACTCCAAAGGGAGAGCACCTCCCTCACGAGGGCTTAGACCAAGCAAGGGTGGTCACAGGCGCGGGTGGGAGAGCATGGGTACATACATGTGCGTGTGTATGTACGTGTGCGCGTGTGTCTGTGGGTATATGTGGGTTATTTATAAATTGCATTGGGGGGGATGAAATGTCCCCACTGTATGATAACGCCGGTCCATAGAAATGAATGGAGGGTCCCCACGAAGACATGAGTACAAAGTTGTGTGCGTCTACCTGGAGTCTGGAAGTTGATGCGCCTCATCTCCACAGGGTCGGTGGGGTGGTGCGGGGCGATCTCGGCATTGTTCAGTAGGCATTTGGTTCGTGGCTCTGCGTCTTTCCTCTTGCTGCTTCATGGGGGAGTAGAGAAAACAGCATAAATATCCTGAAGCCATGATGGGCCATTTCATCAGCAGGGCCCTGCCGAGCTTCATCACTACACGATGTACAGTAATGGCACGTATAAACATGCGCTACAAATACTCTACAAGTACTCTACAAATACTCCACAATTACTCCACATGCTCTACAGATACTCTACAATTATTCCACATGCTGTACAAATACTCTACAATTATTCCACATGCTGTACAAATACTCTACAATTATTCCACATGCTGTACAAATACTCTACATTTACCCCACATGTGCTACAAATACCCTACAATTATTCCACTTGCTCTACAAATACTCCACATAGCCTTCCACACCAATGACATATAATACATCAGAGAAAGGTGTAAAAGTACATAAGGGAAATAGTTATTTATTCTGAGACCATTCACTTTGGTCCTCATTCTGAAAAGCAACAATAAAATTCAGCTAAGCCTTACCTGTCAGGTTTACTGCTTCCAAAGAAAGCGAGGGGCCGAAGTAAAAACATGAAAGGAAGGAAACAAAGGAAGGAAGGCAGAAATCAATAAAGAGCATTTTAATTCGCAGGAGAACAGAGCAGCGCCGGAAAAAGCCTATCTGCATTAGGATCAGCTTGTTGGAGAGTGGAACCGGTCCGCAGAGACACTAACTGATCCCAGCAAAGAACGCGAGCTGGAAGGGCATGGGGGTCAAGGGTAAGTCACGGAAATACAATCAGCAGGACTGGCATCCCCCCCCCCCACCGGCTCCCAGCACAGAGGCCAGGAGCAGAGGAGGCCTTTTGCCTCTGGAATCCAGCGTTCACCCGTACCAAACTTTTTACACATTCCCATGCAGGCCTCTTGGGATTACATATTGCTGACTATAGCTTTCAAATACGAAGGAGAGGAGAGCTCTTTTCTATCGGCCCAGAGGCAGGGACCGAAGAGAGGAACCCCTCGGCTGGGTTGTTGTGAATACTCACGGCATGTCGCGCATACTCACTTCTTGTAAAGCAGAATGGCAATGACGATACAAATGATGAAGACCACGGCAAGGACGGGCCCCACCACCCAAATCAGCCCGTCCCCTCCCGTGTCTATGGGCTGCGGGTCCACGTCGGGGGCAACGATACTGTCCGTGTAGGGGCTGGCCACGAACATCCTCTGAATAACGGCAAGATAGGAGGCAGAGTGGCAGCCATGTCTGATATTTCACGCGTGGGAAGAAGAACCATCAGCCAGGACTCTCTGTCTAGCAAATATATGCAACTGCTCAAATAGTATGAATAAGTAAATTATGAATTATTTAGTGTTGTCTACATCCATACTCTGTCCTCTAGGCTCAGTTCCCAGTTTGTGATTCATTTTTTCCATCTTTTTTATCCATCTCCTCCTGTCCCTATACCTACATTAGAAAACTTGCCCCGATTAGTCTGTGCATCTGTACGTGGGCAGCAAGGAAGAAACGGCCGAATCTATGTCATTTACCCCGGCAGTGGTGTTCAGCTCCGCCAGAAGGAAGACGACGTACTCCTGCCCGGGTTCGAGGGCCTTGTTCTGGTAGCCATTGTAATCCACCTGGTTGCCCAGGGTTAAGGAGCTGGGCATGGCAATGGGCTTGAAGCAGGCAGCGATGTAGGGCTTGCGTGCGTCCAGCTGCCTCCGGTGCCGGCTGCTGCGCCCGTGCGGTGTCTTCTGACCGACGTCCTTCAGCAGCTGAACACGGCGGGAGACAGTCCACGCCGTGCAGGAAGGGAAAGAAAATCAACAAAGTTTTTGGGACAACAGACCCGCGTCACAGAGCGATTCGAGCCCTTAGAGACATTCTCTCAGCTCCGTTACCAGCACAGCTACTGACTACAGGCCAGAATGAATAAGTTGATTTGTTTTTTTTTTTTCAAATGCTGAAATGAAATGACACTAATTCTGATGCCAATAGCTCCTGACTGATCACGCTGCAAGGTCATCCCTTGAGACTAAGCAATTGCCTGAGCGTGATTGGGTAGAGAAATGCAATTCTCTGCAGGACAAGGCTTGAGGGACATTTTAACACTGCCATCTTCCATCTTTCTGCCCTGAAGTATGACCATGATGTTGCTCCAACTTAACACAGATTTCTTGTTTTTTGTTTCATTTACCTCATGTTTTTTCACATTTATCACCATTCTTGTTTCTTGTATATATACTTTTCCCTTTCCCATTAACTAGCTGTGGTTTGATTATGTTTTAAAGCAGAGTCACACCTAAATATTTATTTATTTTTTATTGATGCATCTTGATAAAAGGGGCAAGACAATCATCAATATAAAAAGAGGTAACAACTGGAATTAAAATGTTTTCACATTCAAGATTTTGTTAGGGATCTGCATCAGCTCTCTGTGAGGGATCTGCATCAGCTCTCTGTGAGGGATCTGCATCAGCTCTCTATGAGGGGTCTGCCTCAGCTGTCTGTGAGGGATCTGCCTCAGCTCTCCAAGACGGATCTGTCTCAGCTCTTTATGAGAGATCTGCATCAGCTCTCTGTGAGGGATCTGCATCAGCTCTCTGTGAGGGATCTGCATCAGCTCTCTGTGAGGGGTCTGCCTCAGCTCTCTGTGAGGAATCT
>JAABNX020000038.1:3073596-3096553 GCA_015163995.2 Mormyrus lacerda
TTTTGGGCCCCCCCCCCCCCCCCCAGCTCATCAGACCCCTGCATGCACATCTACACGGGGTCGTGACATTTAAGTCTCTCGTGCGTGGTTCACTCTCAAGGCACTTGCGGTCGACGAAAACAGCGCAGCCTATATAAATAATAGCGAAGGAAAATGCACCTGACGCTTCGGTTGGGCTCTTTCCTGAATTCCGCCACATGTATAGTATGTGTTACATCAAGGCACAGCAACTGCAGTCAGAAAATGCACTGCAGCTGCTCCCCCGTTGACATAATCACTGGCACAGCCCATTAATCTAAGCAAAGAAATGCATTTCCACCTCAGCTCCAACACATATACCGAACAAACAACACGCCACACATTTATATTTGAATTTAAATCATGTACCCGTTTCACTGTTCCTGCATATTCCGACACGTGGAAGATTAAAAGATTATTTCTGGTTGCTATTCAGCATGATAACACAGAGATTCTCACATCGGTGGCATAAAGGTTTGGATGCACTTGAAGATGTCCATAATGCAGTCAAATTGAAATATGCGATTTGCAACTTCCAACAAGCTGTGCGATTTAAATCAATGCGGCAAAATGTTTAAAGAGCATCATTTGCGCTGTACTCTCGGAAGACTTCCAAATGACACAAACACGACGTAAACCTTGCATTAGTGTTTACTGTGGTCAACTTTCTGATCGGGCTTTTGATGTCACCCAACAACGCCTTTCCTCCGAGGAAATCTCTCGCGGTGACACCAAGAGAATGGTAGAGAGAGGCGAGCGAAGGGCGTCTTACTAGCTTGAGAGGTCTTCTGCATTACTTCGTTGGTGAAGGCCCCGATGCCCTTCTTGGAGATGGCAGCCAGTGAGAATGAGTAGTCGGTGTTCGCTCGCAGCCCATCCACGATGTAGGATGAGGCAGGAGCCAACTTTTTCGTCACCTAGATGGAGCAGAAAAGCAACACATTTGACTTGTACGTCTTTATAAATGTTGCAGATGACATAGGAGTTCATGGAAATTACGTCGATAAGCCAGTGATTTACTGTATCGAACTGTTATTATAGTGACTATTAGCTCTGTGAACAATGACCAAACTAACACTCCACACAGTGTTGATATATTTTGAAGGACCTCATCACAGGATAGCATTTGGTTGCTAATGACTAACAAAAAAGAATTTGGTGATCAGTGGTCATTGTTGACACACCACAGCACACAACAATGAAATGTGTCCTCTGCATTTAACCAATATGTGACATCGTGACATAGCAGGGGGCAGCTAATACAGCGCCCGGGGAGCAGTGCTTGGGGGTGGTACCTTGCTCAGGGTACCTCAGTGGTGCCTTGCTGGTCAAGGATTCAAACCAGTAATCTTTCAATCACAAGTGCACTTCTTTAACCATTAAGCCACCACTGCCCAAAAAAAAGTTATAAACAAAGTGTAATAATTTCATCTGACATAAGATTTTGTACTGTATGTTCATTGATATTTTTTATAACCCTATTTATTATGTATTTACAAAGCAGTCACACCAGTGTCTGAGGGCAGTTCAGTTCAGTACAGTGACGAAACCACTGTACATTGGGCCCTGGGGTGAAAAATGGACCATGTCCCCTCCCTTTCCAAATTCACACCTAGGGCCTGCTTACGCCAGTTGCAAGAGTTGCAGATGATGAAATTTAATTAGCTTCCAAATACCATACCCATCATGCACTGCAGTAGAGCCACAGACATGCTTTTTTCATTAAATACACACCTGGACAACATAGTTTGACTACAAATCATTACAAACTATTCCGTTTCAAAATTGTTTTAAGCATCATACCATATATTTTTGTGCTATAACTCCCACCATAATAATATTGTATAGTTAAAAATGAGAGGCATAAGAGTAGCATGTGATGAGCTAATACAACATGCATGATGTCAGTGTCTTAATTCTGGGGAATGTTTTGCATATATATGACATTTGTAGTCGGAGGGGGCCCTCGTCCATTGGCAGCTGACATGATTACCCCCCCTCCAGTCCTCCTCAGGTTCTGTATTCTTACATGCTGTAGCCGGTCCGGGCCGCGGTAGAACAGCATTCATCTTTCTTTTATTATCAATGTTAGTGGTCTGATATACGGACTGTCCAGTCGATTCGATAGATTTTTTTCTGAATAGCCATACCCTGTATCTGACTATTAAATCTAGGTGGTCAAAATTAAAATGCATAAAATGCAAAACCTGACAGTACATCTCCGACATAATTTTATTATTAGCTATCACCATCTAGTAAATGTAGACTCCTGGTGCATATAGAGGACACTTCTGCAGAATATCCCGTCTTCCCTCCTGGTCTGCAGGCTTCCTCATGGCATTTTCATCGTCACCGTCATTTCAGGGGTAATTTAGTGCCATACCATTTCATTCTGAGGCTAAATTTGAGAAACGGTCGAGCACTGTAAGTGTGTGTGTGTGTGTGTGGGGGGGGGGTGTCACAGACACATGCAGTTACTGTGCAGAGAGTGTAGAAGATGAAGCGTTTGTACCTGAGTGCCCACGCTGCCCTCCCGGTACCGCAGCTCGTAGCTTATGATGCCCTCCTTCTCATAGGCAGGCTCCCAGGTTAGCTCAATGCTCGTGTCAGACACAGTGCCCACCTGGAACTTGGCTGGCTGCCCCGGCACTACAACCAATCACATGCAAGGCACCGAGAAACAGGCAATGAAAAAAATAGATAAATAGATCTAAAGCTTAAATATCACCTAAAGGACAAGTGGTTTAATTTTTTCAACGCCTGTCAAATGGGTAAACGCAATCGTCGACCTGTCACCCTGTTTTAAAATAACCATGGTGGGCATCGACCAGGCTACCTGCATTTACTGGCTTTGGGCAGGGGTAGCGTAAAGCACATTGAAATGCGAAAATGCGATATACAGATAAGATTGAAGAGAACTGAATTGACTTACCTCCCTCCAGAACTTTGACATGGATGGGGTCTGAGAAGGGCCCATCGCCCACTGAGGTAAAGGCTAGAACTCGGATGGTGTAGGTTTCCGATGGAGTGAGGCTCTGAATAGTGGTCATCCTGCTGACCTGCACATTGTGGATCTGCCACTGGTTCATGGGTTGACTGGGGTCCATGGTGTAGTAGACACGGTACCCCTTGATGTGCCCATTGGGCTCCTCAGGCTCCTCCCATTCCACCATCATGGTGTTCTGGGAGATGATCCTTGCCTGGATATTGCGGGGAGGGCTAGCGGGTGCTTGCTCCCCTGTCCGAGCCTCGACGGGCTCGCTAGGTGGCCCCTGGCCAATGGTGTTGAAGGCAGATACCCGGATCTCATACTCAGTGTTGGGGTAGAGCCCACCGATGCTATAGCGGGTGGTGGTGATCCCATCCATGACCTCGAACTTGCTGTCCGGGGACTTGGCACGGTACTGGATGATGTAGTAGGAGACGGGGTCTGGGTTGCCCGAGTCCCAGGTGATGGTTACACTGGTGGCCGTGGTTTCTGTCACCACAGGGGTCCCCGGTGGTTTAGGTAGGGCTGACAGGAAAGGCAGAGCAGGGACCAAAATAAATGAATACTGCTGTAGCTTTCAGCTACGTTAACATGTCACAACAGATAATGAACGAATGGTGCACTGGGGGCTCAGTAGCTAATATTATTCCATCTGAATATGACCCCAACACAGTCTCTGTATGTTTGAATCTGTGTCTGCAAGGGTTATTCTTACTTTATTTTTAGTTGCCACCAAAATATAAAGACCCTAAAGAGTCACATGACTGGGTGGTATGACTGGGTATGACTCTGCAAGCAAATCTGCGTGCATGTGTACGTGTGCCATCCACAGTAAACCTGAATAGTGGATAATAAAATAACTGCATTAATGTAAGATATCCCAGTAATGCTTTAAAATGGGCACAGGCCAAATTTAGTCCATTTGGGTACTAGACAGTACTCCTTGCTCTCAGCTGTTTACGATCTTTGTAACCTTGAAACGAGAGCATTCTGAGAGTGCCGGGTGCACAGACAGCTAACGGAGACACCGGCAGGCAGTCTTACACTTGACTATGATCTGGGCCACAGCCTCGATGATGCCCAAACTGCTCATGGCCACACAGGTGTAGTTGGCCGACTCGCGCACGCTGTTGAGCTCCAGCACGTTGCGGCCCACCGGCATCTCGTCCTCCGGGGTGAGGTCTTCGGAATTGAGCATCCACTTGACGTAGGGCATGGGTGAACCCACCGCCACGCAGGTGATGTTGACGCTGCCACCCGGCATGATCTCGTGGCTGGTGGGCAGGATGGAGAAGCGGGGAGGGACGCGTCGAACTGGTGGAAAGCAAAGAGAGAGAGGTAACAACACCTTCATGAAAATACGCCCCCCTTCGTGTGGAATCCTTGTCCAAGAAAGAAAAGAGCAAACTAAAATACAATCAAGGATTCAAAAGTAAAATTAAATAACTATGAAAACTAAAACTAGCAGAACTGTTTCACCAACAATATAGATTGACATTAAAGCAACCATTCATGGCAACAAGGATCCACTGACCAAAATTCGACCCATCACAGCACATTTAAAAAAAAACACAAAAATCTATTATCAGTTTCTCATCCTTTCAATGTAACTAGCTAATTAGTGAGGGACCTAATGCTGTACGTAGCCTTTGCTCGTAGAATAAACAGTAGGGGCTACCGTCTCTGTAATACGACGATCACGCACATCTATACAACAACAAGATCTTCAAAGCAATATACTCTCACACTGAAGTCACATGCAACTAGAAAACAGCCTGCACCAGGCCCTGTCAGGCCCTAAATAACGACTCAGAAACTGATGCTGTGTTTTTCTTAAGTGTACGCTACTGTACTTTGCTGTATGTAGACAAGCAGGCTCTACCTTTCAGCCCTCACTAAAGATGAGAAACTTTAATGCGATTTTTGTGATTCAGGTAGATCAACTGGACAAAGCCTTTTTGAGATCTGACACGGTTCCATTGATAGATGCAGCTATCAGTTTCACAGACAGCATGCATAATAGGTCGAAGTAAATAAAGAAGTAAATGATAAAAATGAAATCAGATATAAACGAAAGTATAATGCATAGAGGGATATAACTGAGGGATCACTTGCATGCCTGGATGAAGAAGACTGGAGGAGGAAAGTGAAATTTGAGAGGTATGAGTGAGAGAAAGAGTGAATGAGAAAAGAGGAGGTTTGGGAAGAAGAGAGATGGAAAGCCAAACCAGTGCTGTGTAAGCTGTTTTTTTAAAATATTATTTTTTTTCTTATTTTCATTCCAGCTTATTTGACCTCATATGACAGGACCATACTGTCACATTACACTCTGGGAAGAAATAAGACAAAATTTATACACATAGAGACATGTACTGTCATAGGGATGGGTGCTCTTAACAGTACTCATTAGGTAGCATAGAGTAAACAAAATACATCAAGAATTTAGAAAAACAGTGAAAACAATGAGAGTGGGTGAAGCCAGAGGTTCACGTCAGATTACAAAGGTCAAGATTTTGCATAATAATAATGGAACTTTATTGATCCCCGTGGGAAAATTATTTTTACGCCTCCCTCAACTTGCTCTTTTTTTTTTTGTAGAGCAAGCTGTCTGCATCTCCATTCCAGAGATGTTGATGGAGCTTTATGAAAGGTAGGAGCGAAGATGGGTGAAGAGGAAATAGCACGGGTAGGGGTAATCAGGTGGTATGGAAGGCTCCAGCTTTGGAACATGATTCACTGGACCCTTTATGGATCCCTTACATTTGTTATTTCCCTGTTAGCCAGAGACCAGCCAGTGGCACATCACTGCTGGCTGTCAACATGTGTGAACTTAATGGTGAGCTTAAGACCATTAACCACGTACCCTAACTATGCACCGTTTAGGATGAAATAGGGCAGTGTAGAGTCTTAGTAAACAAAACAGCGGAAGGGTATGAAAAAAAAGGCATGAGGATAGAAATTTATCATGCAGACGTAAAGAGAATCAAATGGAAAGGGGAAGAGGATTGAGGTGTGGAGGAGGAACGAAGCTGGGATTAGAGACAGACAGACAGATAAACAGACAGACAGAATGTGAAGACAGACACCACATAAGGACAAGGACACACAGGCACAGCAAAATCCAAGCAGCAAGACAGCAGGGTGGGACCACAAGGACAGACAAACGAATACCATGTGTGAGGAGACACGGGCCAGGGGCACAGGGGGAGGACATGCCCGGCGGGGGACAGGGGAACAGGGTTAGGACCTCATGATTCCAGTCAAACTAAAGAGAAGAGGATGGTTCTCAGTGGGTTTGGGTCTCACACATCGAGGCTTGAAATCCAAGATTCAAACTCCCCCAAAAGTTTGTCTCATATCGGTACAAAAGATGGGAACAGGAGAATGAGATCCGCACCCGATGCATAGCATACTGACCCCTGATTTATCAGTATATACTTCGCAAAAGAAGCGAGCTGGTAGCATTAGGACACTTACACCATTCTAAAGTCTCTCCCTTTACTTGGTGATGCATAGCACATTTCTTTCTGTCTATGATCTCAGTTCGTAACCTCTTAAAATGATTGATTCCGTGGTTTTGTTTTATTTTGAGTAACCCAGGTGTTACGGCTTTTATGGATTCATTTTATCAGCATAGGAACGAAGAGTTTTTTCGGGCATGCGTTTTTAAGGAAACTGCTCTTAAGCTATGACATTTTATTTTTTAAGAAGCACGTCAGGTACTTCCTTCACCATTTCGCTTGCTAGGAGACACTAAGCGGTTACTTGGTGTTTCCTCACTTTGCTTGCTTTTCATACACATCCTGTGCGCAGACTTTGTCGGCAGAACCGCAACACAATATTATATGCTACTAGAGCTTTTCCAAATATTTATGCAAAATAATACTACATAATACAATACATAATCCAAAAATTAAACTGTTGAAATAAACTGTCAGGCAGTCTGAAAACATAAGCATATCTGGATTATTCTAATAATTTTTCTTAAATTGTTTTTTTTTTTTTTTTTTTTTTGGCGAGGTGAAGAGGCAACCCATTCCTCACAAGGACATGCAGGACGAAGGCCGTCCGCCAAGGCTGTGAACCCAAGTCCCGCTACAGTCACAGCATGTCACCACAGCCAATCCCAGCATGCCATTCCCAGGTGCGACACCAGCGACGTCAGAGGGAAACCAACACATAAATGAAACAGAAGCCATCTGCACGGCACAGACGACGTCACAGCACAGAGAACTAGAGCTTCTGTAGATCACATCAGCACACAGAAGAACACGGGGCAACATGCTGCCCCCACGTTAACCCACAGAGACTGAGCTCAGGACGCCGGGTCCCCTAGGAGAGTCAGTGTGGCTTCTGAGCTCAGGACAGGCAGCTCTGCTGGCGGCCTGGGGGCTGCAGCGCCTGTGTGAATGAGGTTAGCGCGAGGCAGTGTTGCCTTTCCCCTCTGAAAACCTGTGTTTGTGGGCTGTCTGAACAAACCTGGGCTTCACTTCACATGCTATTCAGCATTTTCAGGACCCAGAAATAGACACAGAACTTCAAATATAGAGTGGTTATTACATGGATGGTAGGTCCATCACTTTGGCCATTATTCCCCTTATTGTAACATTATTATTCGAGATATTACTAATTTCACACCATTAGCCTTTGAATATCTAGGATAATGGGTTCTGCTGGGTCGGGTCCTGTTTATGGTTAATTATAGCCCTGATTCAGCTCAAACCCTACTCAACGTTTTCAGACCACATGGAATTCTTAGCATGAAGTGTTGGCAACGGTGGCGATTACATGGATGGCAGGGTCCGTCTCTATGGTCATAATCTCTCTTTATTATAACTATATCATTTCAGATATTAATAATTTCACACTATTATGGCAGAAGATGCACATCACAGAGGTCCTGATTGACTATCTAAAATAAACAAAGTACAATCATATTTATTACAACATAATAATAAAAAGCAATGCTTAGGTGCAGTTCCAATAGAAGCATCTACTCTTTGCTTTGATAAATTCTTGATTTTATGAACTTATTGTCATAGCTACTTATGTTTATGTGTTGACAATATGCTACATTACATGTACAGTCATTCATCACATTACATCCCTGTAATTCTCTCGTGTATGTAATGGAAGAATTGTCCATTGTCATCTATTAACCAAAGTTAATGTACAGTACGGGTGCTGTGTATGAAAGCTTTGTTTGACTTTCATAAGTTGGCCCAGTTCGATGTGCAGTAGGACAATGGGAGATAATTATTGTCCAGAGAACCAAACAAAGTCTAATCCAATTCAATGGACAAGGACCTCATTCACATAGACCAGGAGCCTGTAGGGGCGAGGGGGGGGGGGTCCCAGATAAGGGATGGTATCGCAAACGCTTAGGGGATCCCATACATCTCAATATTTCAAGCCCCGGTGTGGAGAGAGGGACAACTGAAAAGTGTAAAGTGACGTGTCGCATAGCAGTCAAGAGAGTATTCCACCAATGCTTTACGTACACAAATACGTACACATGCCATAACAGAGGTCAGCAGGCAGACGTTACAGGCCATTTTGGTGGGAACAGTCAAGCAAGCCTGTCCTGCTCCAAAATGAGGGAAGATGCTGGTATAATGTGCAGCCTTTTAGTGTCACATTGAAGCTAGGATTACACCCCTCCCGGAATCTGACCAGGGGACACAGGACGCGTTTAGCATGGGGAGTGCTAGGCACAGACTACAGCCACTAAACCTGAAAGGGGTGGCGAATGTCAGACAGACCTGTGCTGTGGCGATTAACGCCACCCTCAGAGGGGAATTCAGAGGGAATAATGGAGATTCTTACGAAGGAACATTCCAGAGTTGGACCTAGTATATACAACTGAGGTTGTATCAAATGAATCATACAGCTGCATCCTTATCGTCAAAATAAATCCCCTCTGCTTTACATGTTCAGCTATGAAGCACACTTGTGATATTTTCAGTTACGTATCCTGGTACATTCTGTTCTTCGTCTGACAGTGAGTGTGATTAAATGGGATCAATAGATTTTGGTTGGGTTTAGGTGTGCTCCACATAAATTGCTGTCTTTACCAGACCGGGATTAAAATTTCAGAGAAGAAACGCATATTTAGCCTGGCCCTCGTGGGGGTTTCCGAAGTCCCAGACACTTCTCCAAGTTAATATTGGATTTCAGCCTCCGTTTTGATCAGCAGGGGGGAAAGAGGTGTAATCTAGCTTTCATTCCCAACTCGACACATGAACACATGGCAGCGCATGCGACTAAATGCAAAGAACGGCGGAAAAACCTATATGGAGGGCCAGCACCCCAGAGTCTACAGCACAGCATTCGTGTCGTCACATTGATAGATCAGGATTCTAAAAATATCAAGTGTCTTTGCAGCTGGTGAATGATAACAGACGCTCTGTGAAAACTCACGAGAGGTGCTCATATTTATTTATTTTTTTTAAAAATCATCTTTAGCCTGTCTAGAAAGTCCTCTCTTCAAAAAAGTACTGGGGTTCATAGCACTTGTTTTTTTTATAAGGTAGGTACACCCACCTGCTGTGTGCAAGGGAAATGACAAAATGAAAAGACTACCGAAATCATTTCTTTATGTAAATTATTAAGAACTGTTTTTATAGTCGAGGTTTCAGAAAAAAAGAAGGAAAAAAAAAGTTTAACTTAAAAGAGGCAACGGAATTACCGGAGCTAATAACTTAACTTTAGCTACAAATGGGCAGGAAAAAAAAAAAACATTGAGAAAAATGGCCAAAGGCTGCGGCAGCTGGGTCTCAAAGAGCAGCTGCTGGATATTAGCTACAATGTTTCTTTTTCAAGCACACAGTGCTGCCTTTTGAAAGTAGCACTGTCCTTTTCTGCGAGCGGGAGCAAAAGCAAACGACACGCCGCAACGGGCGGCCGCATCAGCGATTCCGGCCCGTGTGGCCAGGGGCTGGACCATTTAGTGGCGCGCGGACGCGCGTGTTTGCTGTGACATCACCGCGGAGCTGCCATCGCGATGAGCTGCCTGTTCATGTCTTTTAGGGCTTTTGTATCAGCAGGTCAAGAAGTGACTCAGCAGCCACTGCGAAGGAGCCGATTACGAGTCCCAGCGTGTCGGCACTGGACCCCCAGGGCTGAATCCTCTGTTATGTGCACCCTGACAAGGAAAGGCCCGATTCCTTCTTGTTAGCTCTCTTGACACTTCCTCTCTGTGGTAATGCTCGTTTATTGAGAGATGACAGTCTTCTCGAACTATTGACCACCTCCCTGTTTTGCCTCATCCGGATCGATATGTGATACCGGACATGTTTTCGCACAGCTGGGGGGGGGCCGCCCGCCTCAGATAAGGGCCCAGCATGATGCTGGAGCCAGAAGGACATTCATTTAAACCAAATGAAAATCAAGACAAGTGGGCTGTGATTACTGGCTCTGTACCAGCCTGAGCCCAAAAGCCATGTAATATATTCATAAATATGGCAGTAAAATTTATAGTCGAGCCTACTGCAGTTACTGACAGAAGACGTGCAGAGCCTGTGATTCCAGCAAAAATCCAGTGGCCACAGACAGTATCGCTTCATATGCCCTTGGTAACAGCAGGCAGACAATAGGGTGTTAAAACTAGGTGGCAGTAAATTTGGTACCTTTGCAGCAGTGGAAACAGATTATTTGCAACAATTTTGGAATCGGATTGTTTGGCACAATTCTGAACATTTTGGTCCGTTTGTTTTTGTCCATAGCCCAAATATGAATCAATCTGAAATCAATTCAGTTGGACATTGTCATAAAGAGGCTAATCGGATAACTAAGCAGGACCGTGTACTTAGTGGTAAGGTATGGCCATTCAGTACGCCAAACCCATATAACGTGACGTGGCATCCTGCTATACCATGGCGACTTGTGACACAAGAGTCGTACCTGCTACTGATCCACATGGCAGTGCAAAGCGGCCCGACAGCTGTGTGAAATCATGACCAGGACCAGCCTAAAGAGGTCTTACTCAAGAGATGAACTTTGGAGACAGGAACACTGACTGCTCATCGACGGAATGCTGTTATGCTGTTTACCAGATGAAAAGCGCTAGTGCAACTGGAAAGTAGAGTGAGGGGGAACAAGCAGCATATCCAGCAGTCTAGCTAAAAGCAGTCAAAGATACAAAACAAAATCAAAAGCAACAAATAAATAAATAAACACAAACACCATAGCATAGCAATTCATTTGGCATGGCATTCAATACACAACGAGCGGGTAAAACAACCCATAGCAGTGATCAAAAAAAACACGGGGAGTGCAGGGAAGAGACAACGCCCAGAAGGGCTGTTCAGGCATGCAAGGATAGTTACATTCTCCCATCATGCATCAGGCCCCATTTCAAAGTGCTGGGTTTCCATAACAACATGCGGCGATTAGCATTCTAAGCCGAAGCAATACCAACGGATGCAAACGAGAAAAGGCCCCACAATGCAAACTCAAAGGAAATCCACAACCCGAGCCGAGCGGGTTTCTTAAAATCATTTTACTGGATAATATTTTGTAAAAAATCATCATTTCTCTGTCATAATATTTAGCAAGTTTGTCCTTTTTTTTTGTTTAGTTTATTTAAATTTAGCTTTGCAATAGATACACTAAAAAATTTTCACATTTTTTTTTTATGTGGGTAAAAAAAGTGAAAAAGAAAAAACACACCAACCTTCTCGAAGCTCTGAGGGATGTAAAGGGGTTGATGCAGAACACAATGACATGAGGAAAAGAGAAAAATAGGGGAAACACAGAGAGAGTAAAAAAGGCCACCTCAAGGGTTTCAGCTGCTACATTTCCTTTTTTTGTTTGTCCTTTGTCTTTCTTTGATATCAATAACAACCTTCTTTCAGAAAATTGCTTCTACTCTCACCTAGAAATCAAACTGATCTCAACAGCCATGCCGCCACTCGCTAAAGTCAGCGGCAACAACGGCAAAACCAAACTGGAGAACGTATTGAAACAAAAGGTCTGAGCCACCTCGAGACTGCCCATGGTGACCCGTTTGTTTAGAGTATAGAAAGAAAAATATAAAGAATGAAATCAAACCAACAAAATTAACCTAACAAATCAACAAATCAGCCAATACAAGCATCACAATTTTATGTTAAAATTAGCAGCTGCAGTTCGAGATGCTGGAAAAACCTTTGAACATTCTGGCAGCACACAGACTGAAATGTAAGGTATCCAAAGACACCACAGCGATGAAATCAGCTCGATGCAAACCGGCATACACTGCAGCTGCTAATTTCAAATGTAACTTAACATTTCTTCTTTGTTTTGTGTTAAAATATAATAAATTAATTAGAAAAACACAGTTATTTAACCAACAGCATGGTATTAGCCCTTATTTAGCCGTTATTATTTAATCGCTATGGATGGTGCAGTGCGATATTTCTTTGTTAATTTGTGGTTACTGACTGAACGTTAAAAACTGTTTGGGCCTATAAAGTGTCTGCAGCTGTTACTATGGAGACATTATGTCTTTCTATGTCTCTAGTATCTAGAAACAAAGCAATGGGAGCCCCCCATTCTAGGCAAGGTTGCTCAATAAACTGTTCTGCTACTTTGTGTCATATATTTCACTTTGCAAACTCACTACAAATAAATACAGCCACATGAGGATTTACTGTGGGAGAATTTCTTACACTAAACAGGGCATTGCATGCTTTTAGTATGCACACTGTATATTTAATTAATAAGTATTCTGGTGTATACATAGTTATTTGTAAGTAAACATATTTTTTTAAATATTTTTGTAATTACAAAATAAAGACTATCTCTGAATTTAATACTTATGGATAAAATTTTATTAAAAAACAATTGGTGAAGAGGTGCACAATTCACAGGCCCTTCTTTGTTAAACACTTTATAGGATCTGTAGTGAGGCTTCAGAGAGGGCGGCATGCCTTGTGCAGGACAATCCCAGCCTGACTTACCGTCACCTTACCGTCATCAAGCAGAACTGCAAAAACGCTTCAACTGACACAAACAACTGCGGAAACCTGAATTTCACTTTTCTTAGCACAGGTTATTTTATATCCCATATTGTGTAAATTTCACCTAACTTTTTCCATCAGGACATCCTGTACCACTTGAAAAAAACTTCATGCATATAAAATCACATTAATCATATTTCACTATACTTCATATAGCTTAATTTTTTAGTATTAAATGAAGTATGCAAAAATACTTTATTGTTAACATATACAATTTTACACATATTCTCTGTAGCTACAAACTACTTTTCGGAACCATCGTATCAATATTTTTTTTGGGCGGTTAGTTATGACTGCAGACAGAGGAAACTAAAAACGAATAACATTGCCGTTTGATAATATTACGGGACTGAGTTTAAGTTGCACGTAGATCTAAATGTCCAGGGTTTAAATAGGAAACAGGGTCCCTGCGGAAGTTGAGCGACAAGCTAACACGTCAGACACGTGGGTAGCTGCCGCGGGACCAGCAACAGGCCTTTGGGACCGCTAACGTCCCCCTGGGTGAGCGCTATGTTAGCTCTGTCCGCTTGACACTCCTGGGCCGTGCGGCTCTCCCTACCTCTCACGTATAGGTTAGCTGGGGAAGAGTAGCGGACGCCCTCCACATTAGACGCCACGCACTCGTACTTCCCCTGGTCTGTCTCCTCGCTGTTCTCTATCTGGAGGGCACCTGGTGAGAAGAGTGGACATGGAGACAGACGGAGACAAACAGGACAGTAAGTGAGACACAGGGGAAGCAGGGGGAGAACAAGAAGAAAGATTATTCAAGTAGAAGCCCTGAAATTAACTGCAGTCTTTCCATTCGTAAGCTGTGAGACCCAGTTTTTCAGTCAAACCCTTAAGATAAGACAAGATCAGATAAATTTCATTGATCCCAGGGGGAAACTCTTGCGAATACAGGAGTGAGGTACGTAAAGCGAAGACAAGAGGGACTGAGTGAGTGAAGTAACTAAATTCAACTCACTTCCCATTTAAAAGGGAATAGGAAAAGGTGCTTCATTCTACACAAGTGCGGGTGAGTTCCATTGAGATATGTGGATGTCAGATACTGGCGGACGCACGGCTGTTTGGGAAGAGGCAGGAAGACACGGACATGTTAATGCATTATTCAGGCGACAAACGCGCTTCTCAGAAGTGTGACGGGTGCCTGGTGCAGGCAAACGCGCCTGCCGCCTGGGGCTCCATTCGACTGCTTCAGAAATAATCTATTCTAAACTTGCCAAAAAAAACACACATACGGTACCAGTCAAAAGTCTGGACACACATACTGAAAACACCGGTTGAAGATCATAACAACCCTAAGCACACCTCGAGGTTATGCAAGTGTTGTATTATCTTGTGAACAAGAAAAGAGATGGAGTGCTGTGACAAATTACCTGCCCCCACAACCCCCCCGACCTAAACCCTACAGAGCTGCTTTGGAATGACTTGGATTGAAATGTGAGAGCAAGGTGGGCAACTTGTGCCCTGAACTTGTGGAAACTCCTTCAGGACCACTGGAGAAGCATTCCAGACGGCTTCATCTGGAAGCTGGTTGAAAGAAAGCCAAGAGTCTGCAATGCCGTCATCAAAGCAAAAGGAGGCTATTTAGAGAGTCTAAAATTTGAGAAAATTTTGAGATGTTGAACTCTGCTCTTGGTCATTATAATATTTCATATGTATTACTTCATTGCCTTGGGGCCTTTTACTATAAGCTGAACATCACTTGTATTCTGTTTAGTTTTTGTGTGTGTATGTGTGTGCGTACGTGCATGTGTGCGTGTGCAAATGTGTGTGTGTGCGTGCATGTGTGTATGTCTGTGCATGTGCGTGCATGTGTGCGTATGTGTGTGTGTGGCCAGGTGGGTCCACCCCACGAACCAGCGGGATGAACAGACACACAGGGGAAAATGCTCATTACTGAGCCGTGCTTGGACTCCATGATAATATTTAGAGTTTCCGCCACGCCTGGGCAGCTGACAGATTGCTGCCTGTACCTTTCTGACACACAAGCCGCCTGCTCTCATTACTGTCCAGTCAGAGCGCGTCGGTAGGCTGTCGCCCGTCAGTCCGCCTCCCATATCGAAAGGGAACCCCTTGGGTAGCCTGCAGCCCTTCACCCAATCCCCGCAGCCCTCTCGCACCGAGCTGCCATGCCCCTCTGCGCGCAGAGCCGTTATTTACAGCCAGTCCGAGACGCACGAGGTCAGTATTGGCGATGGGAGATTCACACTGCTGTTGGTCCAGATTAGATTGTATTTTTTCCCAGTGACTTCCAGCAGGTCACTGCAACCTCCCAGAAAAATATCAAGGCTATAATAGAAGTTGCTGTCTTCCTTTTATCGTGTTGTACTTTGCGTTTTTGTGCCCACATTTTATCAGGGCAGAATTACATACACAAAGTCTGTTTCTCTCCCTCTCTCTGCTCACCTCCTGGGAGAATCCTGCAATAAGTGTGATCTCTTCACTTCAACACTTCAGATCAGTTCAGTTCGATTCATTTTCATATGGTGCCGTTATACAAAAATCTGAGGCATTGGGGTTCAGGTGGGTTTCTCATGGTGGCTCTATAAGCCATGAAATGTTGAGCCCATCACTCATCCCTCCAGGCCTGCTCTAGTCGCGTTTTACCAAATTGCAGTGTACAAACACAGAAACTGTGCTTTTTCAGTCGACACTAAGACGCTCAAACGGAAAACACCACAATGTGTAAAGCTAATGCTAAAAACCTAAATGTGCAAAACGTTTTTGATTTCTGAGTCACGTTGGTTAATCTTGGAAACGAGAGCTGCAAGCTTTCACACAAGTCGTTTCAAACCTTCTACTCAAAAGTAATTTTTAATTTAACAAAATGGTGAATCTCTGGCAGAGGTGAATCTCTTTGCATGTATAAAGTAAGGATTTATATAGACTGTCCTGGAGATAAAAGAGGAGGGGGCCGCGGGCCTCCCTACCCGCCTGTTAGATGGTCTCCGCAGGCTCCGGCCTCCCCAATGACTTTGTCCAGCTGACTTTAAGGTCCCCCCATAACCTGCAGCTAGTTGGGCCGCTCCACGTGGTAGAGACATACTGCACTAGCAGGTAAGGTCTCGTTCCCGTTTCTCGCTCAGTTGTGTTGTCCGAGGGCTTGTTACACAGTGGAAGTGAGGCGGCCAGATGACACCATAAGGACTTGGTGGGGGAACCCTGAATACACCCCCTGCAGCCTGTCACAGAGTGGTGTGGTCTTCGTGGAGGAAGGATGGTAGGTAATCCCAGCAATAGCCTCTATAACCAGGATCACAACACATCCTCCACCTACAATGACCGGTGGCAAAAGCTTCATATTTTATCAATAAAATAATACAAATATGACATGCATATTAAATGCACAGTACAGCAGATCAGTAGGGAACAGGTTACTTCATTTCTGTATACCTTCCTGCTCACTACAACAATGTACCCAACTCAGATAATTAATCTGCTTATGGCGAAAGCAGAATCCTTTGCAGCCAGCGGCCTTTAGCCACAAACTTTATACAAGGTTGACGAGTAGATGCGGCAGAAAGTTTAAGGACAAAGACCTTGAAAGGTCTGCGGCGAGAGTTCACCAGTCTGGTGGCCCTCTCCGCTGTCAGAAAAGCACGCTCTGACGACACCCCAAGGTCGCTAGATGCGGGCCGAGCAGCATGGGGTCTGGGGCACGACTCGATGGATGTCAGCTTCCATCTGCTGGCTTGTAATGCTCGGGTAAGAATCATCCAGCGTCTGCGCAGGAAGCCCACAGACCGGCTCTACATGGATTCCTAGGTAATCGCACACTGTCTACTTCATGGTGATATGTACGCAAACGCAGTGTTGGCGTAGAGACGGGTTCAAAGCGTAAATATGCGCAGAGACACATGCGACAGAAGCAGACGTAAAACAAATGGGTGCTTAGACGCCCCTGAAGTTTCTGCCTGTGCTTCATGGTGGCACCAGCCCCAGCATGTCGCCCGGCTGCCAGTCACGCTCAGCTACGCAATATGTGTGACGACGTCTGCCATCGTCTCGCTCCTCCCTTCCTCACACCATCCTCCTTTCGCCTGCAGGAGCAGAACCGTCACGCAGGCAGGAAGTTCCCCTCTGTGCACCTCTGTTCCTGTTCTGCAGTGTAGAGGTCAGATGCTATGCGTGCTTCTTTATCAGCAATGATAGATTTGCCAGGTCTTGTTAGGCTGAAGCGGAAAACGTGCACTTTGATATGAAGAGAATACTTGGTCACTGACTGTGCCTATGAAATACATTTCTGGAGAGATGATTGAGAAAGGATATGATGTAAAACTGGAAAGAGTTTGATTTTAAAGAATTCATAACGTGATGGACACAATACTAGATCTTCAGTGAGATGTAACCTCTGGTTAATAAAACAGCTTTAAAGTGCAGTCATTCATTTTCTCTGAACCCCGCCAGATGTGGAGAACGTCAGGGGTCACCAACCTTTTTGAAACTGAGAGCTGCTTCACGGGTACTGAGCCATACGAAGGGCTACCAGTATGAAACACCTTCCTAAACTTATCTAAACTTCATATAATATATGTTTTTTTTTTAGATATTGCCAAATGTTATTAAAGAAGAATAGCAACAGGATAGAATTAAATTTTAGACGCTGCTCACTGGTGAGTTGTGGTATTTTTAGGGTCCACAGGTGACTCGTGGCCCTAGGGGGCATCCTGGTGCCCGCGGGCACCATGTTGGTGACCCCTGCATTTGACAATAACAAGAAATGTACGTACCTCCTTCCTCTGCAAAAAAACACACACAAAAATGCACAAGCTTGTAGTTGTCCAAGACAGTAATAACCAAAATATATATATAAAAATAATATATATATATATATTTTTTTTTTTAATGAAAGGGTGTGGGCTTTCCCTTCCTTCAGCCATTTGACTGTTTTTTTTCTTCGTTTCATGTCTCATACCTTGATTCCCAATGCTGTCTCTGCAAAGCCAGCACAAAGATCTCAGAAGGGACCACTGCGATTAAACTGGAGCCAGTGCAGCAAAGTCGAAGTGTAATTCAGGCTGCTGGGCACAGAATATGCTCCGATACAATAAACCCTTAACCTTGGGCTCGGAAGCACGGTGTTCGCGTGAGGCTGAACGGTACCCACAGGATGCCCCACCGCTACGCACGTCAAAGGTCAAAACGAAACGGCAGCACCTCGTCGTCCTTCCCCGAGGAAGAAGCCGCTCAGCAAATCGCACGCTGAGCGTTAAATTCACACAGAACTCGATGGACACATCAAACGGCGACACACAAAGGGTGAGGGGACATAAATAAAGGAAACACAAGGGAGGCACGAATGGAGCACACGGGTCAGATGTTCTGTAAAGAGGGGAAAAACAAAGTGAAATGCTTCCGGAACGTTTACCATCTGCAGGTAATTCTGATCGGCGCTGTTAAGGTTAGCTATTGGTCAGTTACCTGTGATCGAACAACACACAACTCTGGTTATCTTCTTACCTCGAATAGGCGTACCCTCTGCAAGACACATAAATGGAAAACAGAACAGTTTAGTTAAAGGTTTATGTTAGAATTAGTAGCTGTTTTTGGATATGGAATCATTTATTTATTAATAGTTAATCGTTGTTATTGCTATGATTAAGGGACTCTTGTTACTTAGGATTTAAAGTCCTCTGCTGGCTTTTCAAAGGAACAAGAGCGGCAATTTTCTTGTTTTTCTAATAATATACACTATAATTTCAGGACAGGATGAGATGCTACATTAAGAGTGTTTGGGTTTTAATGGTCACGTTTTAGTAGTTGCGATTTTGCTTTGAATAACAGGAGCACTAAAAGGTGATTGTGACTGATAAAGTTGCAAAGCTTTAGCCAGTCTGATGACCTCTGCACATCCCTCAAAACCATAACGGGAGCTGCCTGTCTGCTGGGCAGTTTGAGCGCAGACCTGGCATGGAGTGCAGTACACTCTTCTAATTCAGTGTTACTGAACCCGGTCCTCAGGGACCCCTAGACAGTCCACGTTTTTGCTCCTTCCCAGCTCCCTGCCAGACAGTCCACATGCCGGGAGCTGGGAGGGAGCAAAAACACGGACTGTCTAGGGGTCCCTGAGGACCGGCTTGAGAATCACTGCTCTAAGTGGTCTACAGTATACTGCTCTAAGTGGTCTACAGTATACTGCTCTAAGTGGTCTACAGTATACTGCTCTAAGTGGTCTACAGTTTCAAAAGCAGTTTTTTTGGTGAACCTAATGACCTTTAATCTCCTCTCACATAATATTTTTAAAAACCATTAAAATTCTTCTTTGTTTGTTTGTTTTTTAAATTTCGTTTTGTTTTCCGTGAGAAAAGAGGGGGGAACACCAGCTCCTCGTGGTTTTGCTATTGCATTAAATAGAGATTGTTCCTTTGTCCACCAGCAATCAGAAGGCAGTCAGTGTGGGGGAAAGGATGTTTTGCCCAGTTTTTTGATTATCTACAGCGCTGTTCGATCACGTTCTGTTCCTCCTCCCGTGTCACCTACCCAAAGGCCTTTGTGCAGAAAGAGAGATGAAAAACTATCCAGGCATAGAGGAATATTAAAGAAAGCTAAGATCTCCCACCTCTCTTGTTTATATATGGCTGCATTGTTCTAGACGATAACTAACCTACCTGCCTGCGTGTCTGTATCTGAGAACCGTTTCCAATCAATTACAGCCACGTTACAAAAATAGAGCCAAGTCTTTCTAAGTGAATGACTCCAGTCACAATAAATCATAGTAAATCTTTTTCTAGTTCTTTGTAACATGGGACTTGGATGTCCTCACATTAGACTGTAAAAGTACCAGTTAATACTAGTTAAAATAAATGCTCTTGACTGAATTACCTTCAGCTGGAATATCAGTTTTTACCCCGATACAAGTCCTTAGCTGTAGAATTCTCAAGAACCAGGCAAAACATTCGGGCTTTTATTTTCTTTTTTATTTTTTTTAAAGGTTATGGCAAAAAAAAAAAATTGGGGAAAGATCAGGGCTGTTAATTGGTTAGCTTTTTAAGGCAGCAGTAGATCGTTTGTTGGACTGAGTTTAGGTACTAGTTAGGGTTAAAGCTGCTAGTTAAGGTTAGGTGAGGTAGTTAGGGTTAAAGTTGCTAGTCAGGGTTAGGTGAGGTTAGGTTAATCATTGGTTAAAGGTTAAGAAAGAGGGTTTGTAAAGCAAGGGCGGTAACCGGTGATTAATAATGGAAATCGGTGCTCAATGAAGGAAGAGACAAGAAGAAGTGGCTTAGAAATACGAGGTAAGGGAAGCTGCTGTCCAATGGGTAGAGAGATTCAAAGTTACTTAAACAAACTTTATTGTGGAAAAAATAATTACAAAGGGTTTCTATTAAAATTTGGAAAGCAAAGGCAAAGAGCTGACAAGTTATAAATATGTTCAGTAGCTCGTATTTTTGTAGACAGGGATGCTAGCACGCTTAAACCACATCACTCCTCAGCCACAAGTAAGCAGGTACATGATATATATTTTTTTGTTACAGAAGCTGAGTGTTCCCAGTGGTGGACAGACAGTCTCTGTCATGCCTACATGATCAGTGTCTGCCAGCTCTATCACACCGTCTGCGGAGAGGCTGCAAACAGCCCTTTCATTGGCATGAAGAGAAACAAATGGTGAAAGAACAGCACATCAGAGATGGCTAGAAGAATATATGCCATTAATTCTAACATCCAAGTTGGTGGGAAGACATGGATGGCCATGTGAGACCATCCCAATGTTTCCCTAAGTAATGCAATTCATGGACAAACATATACACCTCGCCATACTGTAAACAGATTGGCAGACAACAAGCTCTACATACCCCATGGAGATGGGGGATTACGGTCCACTAGGTGTTTAAATTCATACTGTTCCTCTAAGTTCTGACATGCTGAATGAGGCCATTGAGCAGATACCTCTAGGCTATTATATAAAGCACTGACACTGTGAACAGGACCACCCTCCATCTGCACACACGCGGTTCAGCTCCGTGTCAGATATCAGACCCCTGCTAGGCCGAACTGACCTTGTTGTCTAAATGCAAACTGGGTGCAACCCTGATTTCCCGTCCCCAGAGTAATCTCACAGCTGGAGGAGCTACAAGCCATTATGTCAGGTGCTGGCCAATACTGTGCTGGCATCTTAAAACAAGAAATCACAGCAAGTCAGAATTATGTCCAGCAGCTACTGTGTGAGCATTAAACTGACTGTGGTAGTACAGTGTGTGTGTGTGCTGTGTGTGTGTATGCGTGTGTGTGTGTGCAGTGTGTGTGTGTGAGGTGTCTGTGTGTCTGTGTGCTATGTCTGTGTGTGTGCGTGGTGTCTGTTTGTGTGTGTGTGTGCGCACGGTGTGTGTGAATATCATGCTGTCCCATGGTTGTCAGCAGTGTGTAAGGGAACGGCAGACTATGGATTTCCGGACCCCCTCTGCCACACCAGAAAGCCCACCAACCTTCTGTTATTAAGGCCCAAAAACAGGGTAGGTTCACTGTAAAAAAAGCCAGTGAGATACGGCAGAAATTTTAAGCATCTGAAGCAGTAGCTTCTTAAGGAGTAAAGCTGGCCTGCAGGAGTAGAATGCAGTCAGAAGGACGTGTTCAACAAAGCGTGGACTATAACACATTTGGGTTGAGAAGTTACTACAGCATGGTGAATAATGCTGCGGGAACCTTATTGAAGACCACTGTGCTAAATCGAACACTGTCTCCCAAAACGAGACAGGGCTGACTGTGTTAGCTGTGTTCTGGTTTCTTTGGGATAAAGATTAAAGACAGGTGTGTTCAGCATCTTGGCCTGCAGATGACAATAGCCAAGGGTGTTTTTGTCTCATGTTCTTCTCTAATGTGGATAAATTGCCTTGGCGGGTGGACTGGGCCTCTCCTGCTCAAAGCCGCTGCATACTGACCCCCCCGGGAGCTCCAAGGCTGCTGCAGACTTGTTTGGCATTAAAAATGGCCTATCTCTGCGTTCACCCCACTGTGTCGACATAAGAAACAGCGAGAAATACAGCCAGACTGGCATTTAAATGATAGTCACAAATTACTATTTAAATATTTTTGGTAGAAAGGCCTAGAATTGCAGAGTGGAAATGGCACAAAATTCCTAAATGCTGCTTAAAGCATTTGAATATTTGAGATTTAGCTTTAAAAGCCTCAAAACTAGCCCAATCCACATACCTCAGTGTAGTTTTTTAATCTTACATATTCAGCGCTAATTTCTAAGCATTAAGAGACTGAATTTTGTTGCCTTTTTGCATATGATGTCTTAGTGATTATTATTGATTTCATAGGTGATGCTGACAAGGGAGTAGAAGTGTAAACTTTGTTTATTGCCAACATCTAAAAGAAACCTCTTGAGACCAACTTATCTGTGCAGAGCTACAAGACAATGCAATAAATCATTTCTTCATGCTGCTGAAAAAGGCTTGAGTAACATAATGGCACAACTCACATAGCTGTGAAGCAGTCAGACCTAATTATACTGAGCAGCTGTGAGAGAACTCTGGAAGGCCACAGAAGGATGGGACCCTATACCGTATACCCTGTACCCTACCCCTTATACCCTACACCCTGTACTGTACCCTACCCCTTATACCCTATACCCTACATCCTACACCCTATTCCCTATGCCCTACATCCTATTCCCTACACCTTATACCCTACACCCTATACCCTACACTTTACACCCTACATCCTACACTGACAACTGCTAGATACAAATATCAAATCCCTGAATGCTCTTGGCCTTTTGCTGGAATGGTATAGGTTTTCTTTGGACTCTAGTAAGAAAGAGGGACAGAAATATGGGGAAGTGACAAAATTAAGAGAAAGAAAAGGAAGGAGAGGGTGCTGGGACATGCATTTTAAAAGCAGTTCAAATGCCATCTGTTTCAGGGCTTGTGGACTCAGTCAGGCACTTACCAAAGGCTTCTGGAAATTATAACAAAAAAAGGGGGGGGGGGGGGGGGAAAATAAATTT
>JAABNX020000038.1:3129165-3139179 GCA_015163995.2 Mormyrus lacerda
ATTTTCTCTTCAGCTGAAGAACGTCTCTCTCCACATTGAACACACACACTTGTCCTAGAACACACTTGTCCTAGAACTATAAAGGATCGGGCAAAAGACAAGCGATGAGGTGACAGAAATGAGGAAAAAAAACTAAGAACTTAGGCATGTGCTGCGATTGTGACGAGAGGGTCGTCCAGCAATGGTAACGGAAATGTCGTAGCTGCAAACAGATTGCTGGTGACTGATATGGAGAAGGACATCCCTTTGAGTACTTGGGGGGAAAAAAAACAAGCAGACATCTGCGGTTTTTCCCATCTCGGTCCCTTTGGCAGATCTGTAGACATTTTCATCTCTGAGAGCCCATCTCCCGCCTGCTGCTCGCCAGTGCTGTCTCTTCTGCAGGTTGATGATCACTGTGTATTATATCTCACTTTATTCAGGACCCCTGTCTTAACACTGTCTGTCAGCCCCTGAACCTGGCAGACTTTTCAGAGCCAAGATGGTGGCTGCAGATATTCCAGCTAAAAATACAATCCTACCTGCCTTTCATTTTCTTCCTCTCCTTCCCAGCTCCCTCTTATGCGTGCTTACGGAGAAAAGCTTTCATTGCGGACCTTTTGCAGGAGAATTGCATGTATTAGCATTTATCTGCAGCAACATTATGCAAATCTGAGCGCCTGTATGCCAGCACTCCTGACTGCTTCACATCCTTTACCTACGCTGATAAATCGGCACTCCTAAGTCCCCATCAAACGATTAACACCTGTAATACCGCAAGGCAAAAACACTAACAGCAAAACAAGCATTACACAGATTCAGTATTATGAATATTTTGTAAACACTGTTCCTTAGTGAAATATACGCGTTCATATACGTACAGTGGAAATTTGGTCCGGTCCGGCTCTGATGTATTCCACTACATACTATAATCATGGGATTTCAACAGCGGCCTGGCCCTTACAGCCGGGTCACATGGTTTTCTGAAAAGCAGGTCGGACTGATCGCGAGGTTTCATGAAAGTCGAAGCTCTGTAGATGCGAGTCAAAAGAAGGGGTCAGGTTTAAATGAACTGCTTACGCCAAATCACGATAATACAAAAGTATGCGCATGCTCCTTTTTTATTTTCTTCTTTTTTTATCTGCTTGAATCTTTTATCGATTCCAATGTATGACAATTTTAAACAGTTTAATCACAAAAAAAAAGGTCAAAGGATAATTCCGAAAATTTGGATTGGTCTGGGTCAGGGGCCCGATGGGAGCCGGCATCGCTTTCACGGGACCCAAGACGTCTAGCGGCACCGCTGGCTAAGGAATGCAATACACTCAGCAAGAACAGCCAAGCATCGCACACGCTCACACCCGTCGTGAAAAAATGTGGACTACACTACGGTACATAAATAATATATAGTAATAAATAGGTAATAAAAAATATAAATTCTTAGCAGAGCTAACCAAGATCATTTATTAATGTTATCAATAATAATACGGTTTCTCAGCCTCGCAGGACGCTCACTTTTACCAGATTACGAGCTGCTGTATATTTCGAACCCTCCTATTGGCTACTGGGAGTTAACTTGCACCTGGATCAGCGCCAAAAAAAATCAAAGACTGGGGGGATTCTCTGGGATCCTCCTTCACAGCAGCGAGTGGCGGCTTCCGATCCGGCCCCCCAGGCAGCCAATCGGGCTCCTCTCAGGCTGTCTCGCTTGATTGGTGGCCCCGGGGACGAGGGAGCGACCCTCACGGTGATGCACTGTACCTGCGTGTGACGAAAACCACAGATGCGGCCCGACAGAAGGTCCTGGGCTTTCCCATGATACCGAATCTATCAAGCTGACAGTTAAACTAATGGCATTACAAGCCGTTTTTGCTCCTCACGGGGATGACATTTCCCCAGCATCGCTGGGGGGGGGGGCAACACGTTCTCCGCGCTAGTGACCCTTTCACAGGCCAGGGGAGCCCATGGGCCGCGGCTCGATAACATCACCCATCTGGAAGCGGCCTCGGACCCTCGAACCCGGGAGCACGTGTCATGGCCGGGCGTCGCTTAATTATTAACGTGTCAGGCACAGTGTACGGACAGACATACACGGCTCTCTGGGCGACTCCGCTCTCCGGGAACCTGGATACCTGCCAGACAGGAAAGGCACTTGAAGGATCTCAAACGATAACAGCCACGTCTGGCCTTATTCATCAGCCACGGAAACTTCTAGAAGTCAGGTGACATTTACTTAACAGTAGAGCCTCAGTTTACGTAAAAGCATTAAGCCGTGGTGTGCAACCCAGATCCCAGAGTGTCGATATCCAGTGGGTCTTGTATCCTACCTGATGAGTTACTATCTGCCTGCGATCAGGTGAGGTTCATCAGAGAGCAGGTAAGATAGAAAACCTGCTGGATCCTGGCACTGATGCATCAGGGCTGCCTATCCCAGCAGTAAGCTGTCTGTTTTAAAATGCCCACCTATAGCATTTCAACAATGAGTTTGCTCTTTTCAAATCAGCAGACTGACATTAGTCATTCCTGACAGCATTTCAGATTAACTTCATTAACCTTTCATCCTGACCTCTTTATTAATTCGACACAGGATATAGTTAAACTGCAGAACAAAAGGCTGTCTATGCATTCATATCTGTGTATAACACTAATTTTCCTTTTAAATAATAAAAAAATCTTGTTTTGTTCTGTCTACAGTAAAAAAATGTAAATCAACACATTTTGTCAGTGATTAACCAGCATATTTTTCATGCTCAAATTAAGCTAATCTCATGATAGCTAAGTGATTAAGCTCATCTCACAACAGATTAGTGTTAATAGGTCCTATATGACCAACCTTTGCTTCAGTATCACAAATCAATTTTCAGATACATTAATATATGCTGTGCGTAATAATAACTGTAAATCCAGGCTTTAGCTGACAGTAAGGCTCTGCATTTAACCTCTCTGAAGGCTGCAGGGTGAGGCTGACTGAAGGGCTACACTCCTGTCCATCACTTTCCTCCCAGACATTAAGCGGCAGACAGCAAACACTTGCTTTTGAATGCATATTTGTCAGGTTGTAAGACCAATTTTGCTTTGGAGGTCTCAAAAGAGAAGGTTCTGGAATTCAAAGGAACTGTCCAAAAAATGTGAGGGTAGAGGGCACGGAACTCCCACTGGTCACATGACGGGGGTGTGGAGCGGCAGTGCAGAGAGGGGCACTGATTTGTGAGGGACGGCTGGGTGGGGGCTTCAGCGGGTGACACAGTGTGACCCTTTTAATGTATTCAGGACCAACATAAGGAGTCCCGGAAACACAGGGCGTGTTGTACCACCTCACACGGCCTCGCTGGCACCGGGCCGAGGCGGAGGTCCTCCTCAGAAGACCAAACACAAGGTTATTGTTGTGGCCCGGTGCCATGTGGGCAGCTCGTGAAGTCGTTCAGTGTTCCTGAGTGCTGGGCTTGGGGCTCACGTCATAGTGAGTCAGGGCTGCCTGCGGCCCGGCCGTCTTGCATTCCTCTCTGTCCTGCAGTCTTCTCAACTTCACATGCTGACCGTTATTCTACCAAATCAATCTCTGACCAACGAATGAGCTTCCTGAGGTTCCGGCCGCCCAGTTCATTCATCAGATGGAGGGACACACATTCATAGCATTTGGCTAATCTGTTTTGCCTCATGTTCTTGGGGCAAACATATTTAAGGTATCCATCCATTTTCTGCAACAGCTTATCCTATTCATGGGGGTCCGGAGCCTATCCTGGAGGCTAAGGTGCAAGGCGGAGAACAAGCCAAGATGGGGGGCCAAGCCATCGCACGGCACACGCTCGCACACGCACCATCCACTCACACATGAACACCGACAGGCAAGTAGGTAACTCCAGTTAACCTCAGCACGTCTTTGGACTGTGGGGGGAGACAGAGATTCTGGAGGGCGCCCCACGATGACACGGGGAGAACATGCAAACTCCACACACACACAGCCATGGCAGAGACTCGAACCCTGGACCCAGAGGCAACAGTGCTATTTAAGGTATAAATCCAACATTTTTTTAATATTTATTATGCTTATTTTGTTATCCTCTGCTCAGCTGTTCAGGGGTATTGCTGAGTTTTCAGAGAATTGCGACAAAGAGTCCATTTTGCCAAAAGAACGGCTGAAAATGTATAATTCTTGAAAACTCACTTGAGGTTTCTGCGCTTTCGGAAAAGACGCCGTGAAACCGGCTTCCCGCTTCACAAAGGGGGGGGCGCCGGTGTTCAAAGGCAGCGAACACAATGGGTGAGAACATCAACAGCAGCCTGTGCAAGGTCACCCCAGACACACTCCACTGGCAGGCAAATGCTACTTCACCAGCTCATGTCACAGAAGGCTTCGAAACCACAACTGCCTCCAGCGCTTAACCACTGAGCTGCTGCAGCACATCTGTAATCTAGGGAGTTAAACGCCTCTGTTCCCCGGAATTTCCAGAAACTGAGTGATTTGATTAGTGTGGGTCTTTCACAAGACAATATGTTGGAGACGAGGCAGAATTATTGCTTTTAGCTAAATTGTCCAGTCATTTCATTTTCTGTATTCAAATGCAAGCAAATACCCTGATGACACTAAGTACTACATAACATAAAACAAACCACTAGCTTTGGTTGCACAGGCAAATGTCTATATTTAAAACTTTGATGTGATTTCTTAGAAGCTGATTGTTGACAAAACCAAGAATATGTATCACTGGCCATTAATATTTGTCTTGCAAAGAGTCTAAAAGAAGTTACATTATCCTTGTGATGGAATTCACATTTTCCAAATGAACAACCAAAGCTGTTTTTCAGATAGAGGGACGGCTAAAATTCTTCTATCGGGGACAGATATCAGGCCTGAATATGCTGTCTCTGACTGATTTTTAAAAACTGGTCGCCACACAGCAGTGCAAAAATGTTCCTTATTCCAGGTGACAATGTCATCTTTTAAATAGCCTGACTTACACATGGCTATAAAATACGTCGACCATTAGCAGGGCAGTAATAAAGCAAGTGTCAAACAATACTGCCACACTCAGGTGCTCCTCTAGTCAGGCTCTGAATGCCAGCCTCTCGGCCAATCAGATGCTAGCCCCGCTCAGGTGATCTTCTAGCCAGTCTCTGAATGCCAGCCTCTCGGCCAATCAGACGCAGACCCCGCTCAGGTGCTCCTCTAGCCAGGCTCTGAATGCCGGCCTCTCGGCCAATCAGACGCAGGCCCCCTTAGGTGCTGCTCGCTGGGTTTGAATGCTGGTCGCTGTGATCAAAATCACTTTTAGCACTGTGGATAACCCAAAAAAAAATAAAAATAGAATAAAAACTGGCCACTTGGGGGTGGGAGGGCCTTGTCGGCTTCCCAGACCTCCTGGCGCTTGGCCAGCATCGGGCACATGAAGAAGTTTAGGAGGATCAAGGGCAGGGCAGCAGGTCCAGGAGAGCAGAATGCCAGCTAAGCTGAGGCTGTTTCACATTGATTTATCCCACATGCACTGTGCGGGATTCCACCGACTTCTGGCAATAAAGGAGTAAATTCTTCACCAGAAGGGGGCGTGACATATCTCACATAGCTGGCCAGTAGCCAAGGGATACTGGCAAAGGTCATGGCTACTTAGGGGGACAGCAGGTGCCAAAAGTGCAGAAAATAAACAGTGAGGAGGGGAAAAAGCAAGCGAGCCGGCAAGAGAATAATTATTAGGAAGCGCCGATGGGGCTGCTAAGCGTCGCTAATTAAGTGCACGGCCCCCTTGGCTACGGCACACACTGCGGCCCGCTGGGCTGAAAGTCTCTCCAGGCGGTAGGTGGATGCTGGCAGAATCCTGTCATTGACCCGATGACTCCATCAAACGCAGCGGCATGCGCAGTGACAAAACGCCAAGGAGACCCGGGCTAAGTGGGCCTGGGCCAGGTGCTGTAAACGGGACAGTAATATGCCTGCTTCCAAGACGGCAAAAGTAACTGGGCAGGAAGGCCTACCTATCCTTCTGCTTAACAAAATAATATTATAATATGATTTATCTATATAGCGCTTTTCAAAAACTCAAAGACGCTTCTTGTTGGTATATATAAGTACGGAAGAGTACGTTTGCAACAACAAGTTTATAACAACATAATAACCATACAATTAACATCCATCCATCCATCCATCCATCCATCCATCCGCCTAAACAGTACTTGGCCACAAGGAGGCCTGGAGCCTATCCCTGGCATGATAGGGCTCTCGTCAGAGGAATTATAGGCACAATCACACACTGTGAGCAAAATCGTGACGCCGATTAGCCTTAATGCATGTCTGTGGTCTGTGGGAGGACACCGGCATGACACCCGGGGACATTCAGACCCCATGATGACGGAGCAGGAGCGGCATTCAGCCCTCAAGGCAACAGCAGCAATCGGACTAAGCCGCTGTATCTCCTGCAACTTCATTAATAAACCTGGCTAAGTTGTCAAATGCCTACAGCTTACAAGTTAATTTAACAACTTTTATCAACCAAATTTTTTAAAGAAAGTCACAGTTAAAATGAAATTTGATTTGTCAGAATGGTAACAGACTTATGTTTCTCCTCTCAGAATGACCTCCAAATTTAATCAGGTTAAAGTGATTAAAGCAATCAAATGCATAGTAAAGTGCGAAAACCAAAATAAACTTTACTAAATATACAAAAAAAAAACAGAAAACTGCGAAACCAAAGGACATTATCTTTCTATTATGTGTACAGTATGTTACAGTAACCTTCACTATGATTTTATGTCTATTGCCTATTCAGGCAGGGAACAACGCAGGATGGGGCACCAACCCAGCACAGCAGAAGTGTGACAGCTTAGCCATTTTAATACCTCTCCTACAGTCACCAGAGGATTGCCGTTACCATCCAACAACTCACCCACTAGTCATCAATACCTTTTAAAGTTAATTCACTAATTACGTTACTTAATTAAAGAAACTGTTGATGAAATTTACTGTTTATTTGTGTATGTACTAATGTTTATTTTTAAGAAAATATATATTTACTATGCAGAAGTAATAGCTTTACACATACGTTCCGTTGGCTGCCGCACATTTTTTGCGGAGTACTGTATAAAAAAGAATATTAACAGCATTTAAAATGACAAGCATGCAGAGACCCCTTTCCTTCACTACAGAGCATTACTGAGAGGATCTTGAAACATGCAGAGAACCCCTCGTTAATGTCACCATCACAGCAGCCATCACGGCTCAGTAATCCCTGTAGACCTTAATTACACAGGCGTGTCGGCTCCGTCTTCTTCTTCTGACCCAGTACACTGACACTCATTCGCTTCCTGCCAGCCAACGGGACGGGGGGGTTTCTTTGGAAATGCAAGCCAGCTGTGCCCCCCCCGGCTGGCTCTGCTTGGGGTGATAACACTGGCCACTTTGTCTATCTGCGGCCCCCAGCTTTGACGTTCCCCAGCCCTCTTCGTTACGCACCCTTCACTTTCTCCTCACTCCTCCTCCTCCTCCCATTCTGCAGTCTCCTGTCACTCTTGGACTTTCACTCACAACTGGGAGCACAGAGACCGGCACAGACGCCCACACACACACACACACACACTTCACACGCTACACAACTTGTGCTTAACCCAAAGCTTCTCTACCATAAAAGGCTGCAGTGAAACATCACCAGTGAAACTGGTTCTGGATCACTAAGCATTTCATTTGCGGAGCCGCATTCTATCATTCCAGTTCTGCTTCCTCCACATCCTGTATGCCATCTTGCATCCTTCACCCTGCTGAGCCCCATCCTCACTACAAGTCCTCCACCAGATTGCACAAAAAGAGAGAATCAGTGTCTGAGCAAGAGTCTGCCTTTCACGACAGGTAGATAGAAGAGGCATCTCGCTCAAGGCAGCCGCAAAGCCAGTAAATACCACTGACAGGACTAGACAAATAATCAAAATTGCATGAACAAACTACAGGATGTATTTGGAAATTTGAGAGTGGAGAAAAATAAACAAGGTGATGGTAATGACATGACTTAGGTTGTTTTTTAAAAGAATCTGGCAAATGTCTAGGGGGGAATGTACAAGTACATTGCATTCCAGAACCTTCTGTATCTTCACCCCTGAAATCTGCAGTCTGTGACAGGGATTCTCCAAAAGGACACGTTCGGCTTTTATTACAGGTGGATGAGATTATGTAAGGGGCTTGTTAACCGAAATACATGACATTCTATCCAGTGCTATTCATAAAGCCACAGAACAAAGACGTATCGCCATGTATGGACCTGCTCCGGGATCTGGGGGGCTGGAAAGCGGGGCCCTGGTCCAGAAGACCGGCGGCAGGGCCTTGCTCTAACCGGGCCAAGAACCAGAAACGGCCGTGCACAGCGGCGTCGCTCCTTAACATGGCCGGCTGACACGTGGCTACTGTTTGAGCAGGAAGTAGCAGGGGGCCCTGGGCTGCTACACCAAGAGATTTAAGATGCTGTTAAGTGAGGCGAGCTCCCCGTGACACTCACTGTGGGGGCTCCAACACGCTCCATCGCCATTTACTGGGCTGCTCCCTGTCAGCCAAAACAATGAAAGCCACTGTTCCGCAGGCTGTGCCAGCCTGCATGCCAAGAGCGTACAGCCCCTCCATTGTCCTGTCCCATATAATCAGGACGCAGGGAGCGGCGAGCTCTTATGATCCCTGCCTGAGCATCTTCCGTGTCACACACACACACACGCAAGCAGGTGTGCCTGTCCACTGAAGGACATTCGAAGTCATGAATGAAATTCTGTTCATAAACTAAACACTATTTGCTGCTCAAAATCAAGGATTAAAACAAAGACGGGGGCAGAGAGACATGCAGCTGACATGCAGGGGCTGGCCGTGGAATTCGGACGTATATCAAGAAATGCAACTTTAAATAAAGAAGAGAAACAGTGGACATGATCCTGAAAAACAAACAACATAGTAATGCGGTATCAGGCAGGACAAACAGGGGAACAGCTCCGCTGTACGCGCTGACATCACATTAGCCTGTGACTCGTCCCTGTGGGCAGAGTGCCACGTTCACAGGCCATGGGTGTTCAGGAGACCCAGGTTTGTAACTTTACATTAAAGGTCCATCCCTCCATCTTCCAATCACATATCAAGTATGGAGTCACAAGGGCAGGGGGATGGAGCCTATCCGAGGCTGGGGTGCCCATAGACAAGAGAAGGATGCTGCTGAAAGATGCTTTAAGGCGTTAGGATGGTTGTCGGGCACCGTGGACAGGACACCCCAGTCCTTATCTGAAAGGTGGAAACGGATCCTCAGGATGGTGTAAGCTGTGGGAAAAATGGAGGGTGGATGGGAGATGGCATAAAGGAACATCAAAAAACAGCCGTGATCCTCTTCTGCAGCTTTCATGCTACAAGGTACTATTGTGTTTTAATTCAACTTAAAGATTAGAATTCATTGGTCCTCGTGTGGCATTCTGGCATACCTAAACTTAGGACAAGTGAACTGCAACCATCAGGGGCAAATCGTGGCCTGGTTCTTGGAATAACCAGGCTAATCGTTGAAATATCGCTTAATAAGTCCAGAGCAGAGCAGTATTCCACATGGGATAACAGAGGCCTCATTTGATAAACACGTAAACAAGACCCCAGTCTCTAGTCATGCAGCAAGAGGAACTTTAAAAGGCTGGGCATTCACATACTCTGGTAATCAAAGACAGTCATTGAGGAGAGCCGATTTTATGTGCTTTTGATGAGTTTTATTCCTGTTACCATTATCTAATTTGCTCTCATGCTACCGTTTCCCACTGCAACGGAATCCGCAAAACAGATGGATCAGAGAACAAGATGAGCAAATGCTCCACCTGGCAGAGGAATCCTGAAAGAAATTTCAAAACGGAAAACAAGAAGGACAACAAAAAAGCAGGAAGAGAAATCAATATATATATATATACACTTCAAAGAAACTCCACAAAAGATGCAATTATGATAATGTGCTTTGTTGACGCTGGGAAAGAGTGGCCTGCAATTTAAGGCTCCCTCGGGGGGATGCTGGCAGGATAAAGCACCGTGACCGGGGGACACCGGGGGGGTGG
>JAABNX020000038.1:3160355-3186119 GCA_015163995.2 Mormyrus lacerda
TGCCCACATGCTCATCAATGAAAGCCCGGTTTGCCCGATATTTGTTTAAAGCCTTTTGTTGCCCGTCTTGTTTTTGCCTGGTTCAGATGTTCATTTGTGAACTGGGAAGGGGGATCACTTTTCTGAATATGTAGTGCTGCTGTTTATATCTTACTCCTCGACATATGAAAGGCTCGAGCCGAGCTGTTTGCCTGCAGAAGCCATGTCGGGATTGCGTACCTTTCAGAGATTATTTTTATGCGGTTTCTTAATACTGCGAGAATGGGAGGTTGGGTCCATGTAAGCATACTGTGATCCAGAAGATTTGCCAATTTCCATGATATTGAAGCGGCATTCAAATTTTGAAAGGAGAAAATCTAATGCATTTTGAGGGGAAATGTGTGAATTCTCTGGAGAGGGACAGAGAGGACAGGTATCACCCAGATTTTGAGGACTCATATGATTGTGCTTAAAATTTATTGAGTCTGATTCTCCTCCCTCTGCAGCCTTTTCTCAGTTCTTTTCTTCTCCCCCAAGTCTTTTTGCAGAGCACCAGGATCACAACCCATATCTGATTCTTGAAATGATCTATAACATTAACCTGCTTGGGTTGGAAATCTGTGTTATTGCCTGAGCTGGACAGAAGTGACAATATGGATGTGATGTTCCGGGAGACTGAGAAAAGGAAGAAAGTTACCTGAGAATAACTGAAACTGAAATCCAATGGATAGCCATATTACAAACTGTAACATTAATGACTTCTCCGTACCAATCAGGGCCGTGTCCCTGTGTCCCCTCTGTCCATGTCCAGTCATTTTCTGGCCTGATTTATCTGTAGCATGTTATTAAATCACTTGAAAATAGTAAAAACAATGTGATTCATCATGGAAACCCAAAGAGCTGTGTCTGAAATGTCACACAAACATATCTCCCTTCATATTAAAAAAGCAAATACAAAAACTTACCGCTGTTGATTTCAAAACCTCTTTAACTTCATATCATCATATTTTCGTCTGTCGTCTTCGGTCTGAGAAGGTACACTGAAGAAGGAAATAAGAGAAAAGAATATGTCATGAATGACTTTCCTTCTTGCTATGAATTCAAACTCTGAGATACGTAATTACTCACAGGAAGACATGTCCACCCTCATTACCCATGTGAGTCCCAGGTCGATAGATAAATGGGCCAGACTAACTGATCTGAAAAGTATGTTGGCGCTGCCTTTTCTGTAACGTTTCCCCCTCACATTAAACTAGATTGTGCTTCAATAACCGAGAGTCACAGGTAATCGCTGTACTCAATGCCAGGTCAAACCTCTCAGTACATCTCAGGACACGTTTTTTTTATGGTCAAGGCAGACTATGGAAGAAGGAAAATGCAGTTTAGTTCACGGTATCATGTATGTTGAGCCAATTGTTGTATCGTAACTATTTATAACTCCAGAAAATACAGTCATCGAGTGCTGGCCCTGCATGAAAACACATCGTGCACTTGTGTGTGTGTCTGTGTGCTTTGTCTTTATGGTCTGTCAGCAAATGGCTCCAGTGTAGTTTTTCCTACAACCCGATCTCTCCGTTTCGAGTCAGGACCCAGCAACCTCTGGGGCCATCGATGCCACAACAATCAAGTAGCAGGCGGACGCAATCACTCATCCTGACAAGCCACTTTAATTTGAGCCTTCACAATCACAACAGGCAGAGGAAGAGAGCAGGTCCCCAGAGGCTTGGAGGCAGAGAGACGTAGGGCGGCGTCTGAGGACAAGCTTAACGTCCAGAGCTGGATCCCGGAGCGTACCGAGCTGCGCTACCACTCCTGCACAGGACCACGGCGCCTGCTTCAGGCGCTCCTCCACTAGTCAGTCTGCACGTACTGCTACGGAAATAACAGGCAGATAACAGGCAGCCATATGTCCAAACAGAGACGGTCAGCAGCGTAGTGACATCATACCTTTTTTGCTCTCTGAACACCGCATATCTTCTGAATCTGTGCAAAAACCTCACGGTTTTATCTTGCTTTTTAGTGCAAATATATGTATGTCTGTATCTGTCCAGAGCAGCGTTGTCTAGCATTTTTAAGTATATATCTATTTACATATGTATGAAGGTACGGTAATCGCAAGAGGAGGATGACAGAGGAGGAAAATATATGCTTCATATAAGAGTGAAAAGCCCGTGCTCTCAGGCAGCACAACAAAGGAAAACAGGAACTGTTTTAGCAGCATGTTTATCATGACTTTGCAACATATTGGCATGAAGTGTAGTCACCGCTGAGACAGATGGCAAACCATCATGGTGCATGGTAAATTTGGAGGTGGTGGAACTGCAACGAAGAGACACACGGCTATAGCGTGCATGGCAGTACGAGATGCCGCCCATCCCACGGATGCCTGAAACACGCTTGTGAATGTGAGCCGCTCTAAAGCGTTCGCGCTCGCTTTTCCGTCCTCATTAAACACTCCTGGGTGGTCGGGGGTGAGCAGTTTCCTGCCAAACGAAGCTGTTGCTTCCTGCATGTTGCTTCAGTGGCTTTAAATAACGGCTCTGCTGTCCGCCATCGCCAGCCCAGGCAGCTAGCGGTCTCCATGATCTAAAGCGATTAAAACGGTGTTTAAAGAGATCGGCTTCTGTTCCACCTTGTTTATTGAAGTGGTGTCTCCCATTCAGGGTCTGGCTGAAAAAGGGCCAGTAACCAGATAATACTGGAAGGCACTAAAAATACCTTGACGCAAACATTAAAATGGAACTCATCTAAGGCTCCTATGATATTCAATATTATAAACCAGCTTTAGGGCAGGAATTGCAATAACAGGTCACTTCCTTCCAATATTATATATTCAGTTATATATATATATATATATATATATATGCACACACACACACATTCCATTTATTTCTATAGGCAAATCCCTTATCCCAGCAATGATGATTTTAACCCCCCCCCAGCCCAAACCTTAACCATAAGTAACCAAACAAAGCGATACTTTTGGCATTTTTAGTTTTTTGATTGCAGTCACAGATTTTTATAAAAACCAAAAAAAATGTCCCAGGATTTTATATCACATTTTGTATCTGACATTTGGCCACAATGTAATATACACATAACCCCCCCCCCACACACACACACACACACAGTACTAAGAGAACTATGCAAAATAATAATGTTTAACTGACCTTCATGTCTTCATGTAATGATGTCGGTCAGAGTGTGGCAGCTAAGCTACCTTCCCCTATTGTCACCACGGAATTTGCAGCCACCATCCAATTAGCCAATGTATTTTTTGAATAGACCACTAGCATACCATGTTTGGTCAATGAATACTTCACTGAGTTAACTAATTAAGTTAATCAATTGAGTGAGCTGGTAGTGAAATTTAACAAACACATGTAATGGCTGAGGTGCCCCTGAGGGGAGGTTTGGGAACTGAACTGATCATCTGGCCATCCAAAGAGATATCAGGACTTTTTGGAGAATACGCTTAATACCAAGATTGGTCTCTTTAAACTGCCTGAGACTGTACTGTATTTATCTCTAGCGCAGTAAGCTTTCATAATCGCCATATCTGTGTCCAGTTACAGTTCTACATAAAGCAAAGGAAGCCTTTAGCAGGACACACTGTTTCACACTTAGATAACATTACGGTATTGTTTGTGCTGCCATTCAGAAACTCAGTGTGACTCATTCCATTCTGTCAATATTAGCAAGTGGAATGTAGGAAGGCAGAGCAGGGATACGTCTTTGAAAGCTTCGCTTTAATCATGTAGAATATTATCTGCATAGTGTAAGAGTTAGGAGTCTGGTAAAAACATAAATGAAATCATGCTCTGGACCAGAGTAACTCTCTAACTGCCCTCCAGTGACTGGAAGGCGGTTATTGACCAACAGAAAGTCTATCTATGCAAAGCATTGATGTGTATTCATGAACAATATCTACCCATGGTTTATGAAATATGAAACAAAAATCTTTTTGAAGATTTTACTGTGTTTTCATGTGGTGTTTCAGTGCAGAGTGAAGCATTCATTTGTGTGTATATGGTGTGAAGGCATTTTATGGCGAACTCTCGTGGTTTACTGCATTTCAACATGCGTACTGGCACTTCAAAATCAGCATACTCAGTGATCAGCTACCTGCCCCCGAATGCAAACACGCATTCCCCACTTACTGTGAAGATGTCTGCCCAGACGAAGCTCTCCAGCAGCCGGTGCTGCCTCGAGCTGCATTAACAGGCCTGCGTTGTGCAGATAAGCACAGCAGAGCCCATTGTGCTCATTGGCTGAAAAATAATTGCGCATGTTTACGCCACTCAAGATTTCAATTGCAGCAGTGCACCTCCAAAAGATGGGCTATTCAATTGGAAAACCTTTTCATGATCTTAATTAATGAAAGTAATAATATTGGGGGCCAAAGGGCTAATAAAAGTAGCCCCCCGTGTCAAGTCAATTTCTTAAGATGTTTGTTAAAATAAATAAATCCTTTTATTTGCACAAGTACATTGGAATTGTTCTTTTCACCAGCCCCATCTTGCTCTCCATAGCTTGGGGGTCACAGCAGAGGGTCAGCCAATATGTGGCCCCTGGGGCTGGGGCCTTCTTCAAGGGCCCATAGACATATGACTCCTCTGCCAATGCTTGAAGCGATGACCGCCTGATCACAGACATGGAGACTTGCCCTCTGCAAGTCATTGTTATAAAAATAATAATCAAACATATATCTGTGATTGTGTGGCTGATTTTTTTCCTGTTGTCCTTCACCTGTTTATAATTCTTGAAAATAAATGTCGACGACTGAGCTCACCCTTCATCTCATGCAGTGTTATGACCTTGAAGCCAGCCCTCCCTCAAGCTGTGCTCTCATCAGAGAACCGGATACCGTGGATTCATTTCGACACGTGACCTCACTCGTGTGTCCTGCCTTTTCACACAGTAATTACCTGGTCACGTGATGCACTTCCTGTGAATGAATTTGGGCTTCATACAGATACACACCAATGGCAGGATGTATTATTATGCTGGAGAAGTTTATTCTGATGCGTTTTACACCTATATTCATCTTTATCTGCCCAAATTTGCTACATATTGTATTTGGACAAAATTAATGAAGCAAATTCCACAAAAAAATGCCCTAAGAAAGTAAACAGCTGGTCGTTTTTCATTGTCAAGGACTTTCTGAGGGAATATTATAAGAAATATATACAAAATAGTTATTGATTAAGGGAAAAAGAATAATATAAAACACTGAATGCATCTCTCTGGGCAGTAAGGGGGCCACAACGGTGGTGCAGGGGTGGGGGGGCAATTTAATTCCTTATTACCTCTATCTGTTGGGGTGGGATTTGTGGCACAGAATTCCAAGCTGCCTCTGACCTCTCCAGCCTTGAACCTGGGATTCTGCAAAGCCCCGATTATCCTCTCTAATCCGCTCTCATTAAGGATGAGCTGGGTGATAGTGCATCACTGTCGAGCAGTAGGGCTCACCACTCTCCCAGCTACAGATAAGTGGCAGCAAATCTAAGAAGTTACCCATATACAACCCTGTAAACAACAGACACAACTACTACTAGTGACCTTAAAAATGACTAACTCAGCATTAGATGTACTAGAAAGATGTCTTTGTGATTATAGTATTTGTAATTGGAGAACTTAGCAAGTTTTTTTTCGAAATTATAGAAGGAGTTAGTAATAGAATGAATTAAAAAAGATTCATGACTCAAAACATTTTAGCTCACTACGGTAACTCACCAGCATTTTTCCCATGCAAACATTATAAATTTAAAAAAAAAATAGTAGTGATTACACTTAAAAGAACATGTTAATACAAATAAACACAAATTAAATTCAAAATTGGCTTGACATGCTCTTTATCACAGCTTGAAGCTTGAAAATGTACTACATATCTGCAAAGGTAGAGGCTAAAGGGAAAAGTATGGCCGCCTTCTCAACAATGTTCTTACTGCAACTAAATCTGGTTTCTCTAGGCGTTCTTTTCATGATAAAAAATATAGTATTAATAGTCACTACTTACTAAAATTACTATTTAACAAAAACTTCATTAAACCCATAACAATAGAGGACTGCTCAGCCCCGTGGTGAGAAATGTTGCATTCCATTGTCTTTGGTCTACAGGAACCAGAACATGACAGGTTAGTTACTGATACATCAGTGCCTCATTTTAATTCTAGAAAGAAATGAGAAGAAAACTTCTATTACGATAATATTATCGCAGACATTTGAGCAAAGGTCGTCAACTTGATCTGTTTCTATTTAAAAATGACTGAACACTCGATTAGTCATAATGTCTTTTCTTTCAAGAAGCAGAAAGTATTAACATGCTGATGCAAGGAGATGTCCTTTTTTACTCTATATCACATTTAGCTTAAAGTGTGGGAAAAGGCTATTCAAAAGCACAAAAACCCAACCCAGAATGTTTTAGCTAAAGGCTTATAGTGAAAAATGACCGATGAATTGTTCCAGTAAACATCCACATACGTGAAGGTGTATCTACACGATGAGTCATTGTGCCCCCTTTGTGTCATGAGAGTAAAGGCATTGAACACGGGATCTGAGAATGTGCCGCAAGCTGCTGAGTTTGGAAGGACAGAACCTCTCATTCACCCAGTTCTGTACGCTGCTCTCATCAGCCCTGCAAACTGTTAACTATTAAACGTGGGTCAAAACCCCATGAGCCCAAATGAAAAGGATCACTTTCATCGGCACTATCTTACTACACTAAACTAAGTGACAAACAACCTATCATTAATAGTGCCTCTTTATTAACAATTAGTGCATCTTTAATTAGGAAACGAAATTGCCCATTTAACCTCCCTAATCCAGTGCAACACAGGTTTATAGTTTGCAGAAATGACAATGTGAAAAAAAAATTCGCTAGATATATATATATATATAAAAAAACTCAAAAACAAAAAAATTAGTTGCCAATATGAGAAGAATGCATTCATGAAACAGCTTACTAAACATTAGATTTATCAAATGCTATCTAATTGGGACTTTGAAATGAATCTGTTTGACACTTCATAATACTTCTTTTCATGTAGTCTATAAATAAACCCCCATTGGTAGACCATAAATGTATCACACCTCATTCACCTTATTCTGCTACCCTTCATTGGGGTGGTGTCTACCCTTCATTGGGGTGGTGTCTACCCATTTCGAATAAAGTGGCGTAAGCGTCCAATGGTACATGCATTAGAGCAGCATTAAAGGTTATGACAAATACCATAACCGGGAGAACGGCTGGATCCGACGTGGAATAATCCATCAACATCAGCGCAATGTCCCAGATCAGAGCAGCGTTTTTGTGCAAAGGCATATTACCGACTGGCCCGGTGCCTTCGTGCATCTTCAACTCTAGAAGTTGGTTTGGAATCATACAAGTGTACCGCTTTAGAAAAAAAAATTAAATGCGTTCTATTCAGCTCAGATATACAGCTGTGGGAAAAATTAAGAAAGAGACCGTTAACTTGTCCGACAGTGTATCGTGAATTGGAGGACGGCATCAAGGGACCTTGAAAAAGAACGGGAAACCTTAAGTGCAGGTGTGAAGTGCGCTGCTAGGACAGTTTGTATCAGGCACCTAGAAGCGGAACTGAAGCCCGTAAAGCAAGGAAAAAGTCCTTCAGAGAAACAGGGAAGAACCAGGCTGCAGTTTGCAAAAATATATATTATTCACAGACGCACAGCTATAAATTGAGAAATGAGGAAAACAAAAAATCGTGCTGCAGTCTCTTAATTTATTCCCTAGCTGTATATTTTAATGTGTAAGGACAAGCTTACTTCTGAACACTTCTATGACACCTTAAACTAAGCTCGTTTTGAAATATAGCTTGTTTTTCTTTCAAATTTAATACAATAAATTTCTCAGCTGATGCAATCAAAATGGTTCCTTAATTACAAACTCTGTACAGTTACAGAGCTACGTGTCTCTGTGTAATGCTGGCATATCAGCGAAGCCAACAAACAGCTTTACTATAGAGGCAGAAAAAAATGAATTATGCTTCATCTGTTAACGAGCTTATCACCCTGAGATCATGAATAATTAAGGCTGTATTTCAGCAGCCTGTTTAAAGCCAGCGCCATGAGACGTGAGATAAAAGCGTAAGTACAATTCCACGCAGCCCAGCATTCACCATGACACCTCACTGTCTCCAACTGTCCACCAGTGCTCCCTACTATACACTTTATAGGAGCATCAGCAACAATTAGGCACCACATATTACTGTAAGTAGCCCCAATATATATATAACACAAATCAATATACATAGATGTGGTTTGCAGTACTTGTCATTGGGCAGTCATACATAACTGAATTAATCTTCAACGGATGTCTTTTCAGTCTATCCAAGCTGTTAGCTATTAGCAGTCATCTACTGCGGTATCCCCTCAATCTGGTCCTCAGGGACCCACAGATGGTCCACATTTTTGCTCCATCCCAGCCCCCTGGTGAGAGGGAGCAAAAATGTTGACTGTCTGGTAGGAAGCTTGGATGATGGGTTTAATGAAAAATGTGGACCGTCTGTGAGTCCCTGAAGTTTGGAATATGAAACACTGATCTACTGGCTGCAGTTTAGAGTCCTGTGTGACTGCCCGGGTCTTACAGTCAGCCGACACATACCTGCTGTCTTTGCATACTGTGACACACCCTTTTAACTTTGTCATTTCAGGGCACAAACACAAATAATACAGCCAAATCCTAGCTTTATGCAGGGATTTTAAAGCATGATTCATTGATCGCTTAAGATCGAGTAGAAATTAGTGGATATTAGTCAGGTCCACTAAGAAATTTGGAAAAATTGTCATGTTCACATAACAGCAAGGTGAAGTGAGAGGCGTAATAAAATTTTAGAGAAAAGCAGGTCATTTAACATATTTAATCTATTTAACAAACAGATACATATTTGTTTTTCTGCCATACATTTGAAGTGCAGGAGGTTGCCATACTTTCTGCAATGTTTGTCTTTCGATGTCTCCGCTTGGTGACGTCACAGCCAACATTTCCAGCGGTCCAACCCCTTTCCCATTCCCCACATCAGTCTGAAAGAAGTCACTTCTTTAGAACTAATCATTATTTCTTAGAACAACCTGCTGAGCCTAATGAAAATTCGATAAGAACTAAGAGCAGAGAGAAACACGGGGGAATCATCTGACAGGAAATGTATGGAAAAAAGTAGCAAGCGCTCCATTGTGATCACAGAAGTCTCCGGTAAATTATTGATCCGGTGCATCTCATCAATTTCTTTTTCCAAGTGTTACATTAAACACATCAATTATGGATTGACGTCTTATTTTTGACAAGATACCACCAAATTATGCTACAAGGCGTTGAAGCAGAAGCACGCTTGTATTGTACATCAGGGTATTCTTCATCTCTTCAGATTATTTAATATCAAGCCGTATCCTATGGTGCTATATCGATCTATACCTCTGCATGAAGCCAAACTCATTCATTTCACATAGTGGCAATAACTCAGTGACTTCATTCCCCGCCAAAGCACTTATATACAGACTTCACTCATTCACACACGGACTCCCGGAGACAGATATCGTCTCATTATATCGTACCGGCTCGGCTGTCATTGCAACTTGGTCTAATTTCAAGAAATTCGGTAATGCCGCAGATAAGGCTCTGACCACCTCCCCCACGCATAAAAACCAGTAAATCTCTGTTAAGTCTGTCTCCCACCTACACCAGATTGCATTACAATAGACAATCGCATACACCAGGACGTGCATGAAGGGACACTGAAGGGTCTTATCATGCCTCCAACAACTCATGTCACTCTGGTCCATTGTAGAGACACATTGAACTTACAGGCAGGGATACCCCAAATGTAAAGGTACATTAGCACAGCTCTATGGTACAACGCATGCAAATAAATTCATTTTTTACTGCCTGAAATTGATATATAAAAGAAATATCTGTTATTCATAAACGGTTTACAGCAAAACTCCCCTTATCATGGCTCTTACCTATATTGGCTTCCTGTTATACAGAGTATGGTGCCACCCCTGCTGGTCTGTGCTGTTTTTTTAAGCACTACTTGTTTGAATAAGGCACTTGTCATCACAAGTTTAAATGCTCTGGTCTCCAAACAAACACTGTTAACCTTCAGCAATCTGAACTTTTTCAGTAAATATCCAGATGTATAAAAATAAACAGTTTTGGAGGATGACATTTACTAAGAAACCATAAAAGCTTTCTTCCCAGATTAGAGACAATTAATAATTGGCTTGTGTATCTACTTTTGAAGAATAGCCTTCCAAGCAACACAATGAGCCTTTAGGGTACGTCTGTGCATGCTTCTGTCTGTGGTACATCTGTGCATGCTGCTGTCTGTGGTACGTCTGTGCATGCTGCTGTGTATGGTACGCCTGTGCATGCTGCTGCCTGTGGTACGTCTGTGCATGCTGCTGTCTATGGCATGTCTGTGCATGCTGCTGTCTGTGGCACGTCTGTGCATGCTGCTGTCTGTGGCACGTCTGTGCATGCTGCTGTCTGTGGCACGTCTGTGCATGCTGCTGTGTATGGTACGCCTGTGCATGCTGCTGCCTGTGGTACGTCTGTGCATGCTGCTGTCTATGGCATGTCTGTGCATGCTGCTGTCTGTGGCACGTCTGTGCATGCTGCTGTCTGTGGTACGTCTGTGCATGCTGCTGTCTGTGGCACGTCTGTGCATGCTGCTGTCTGTGGTACGTCTGCTCTGTGAACAGTCTCCAGCGTGACTCTCCTGTCAGGGTTACCATGTGCTTCTGGCAGTGCAGTCAGACCTATCGCTTGTAGCCTCATGAACCCAGAAGGGAGAATTTTGAGGAGGACCCTCTGCCATCGCAGCCCCCTACATCAAGCATAGATAAGAGGATTCTCATTTTATCGTCGATCTCACGGGGGTCACTAGCCTGCGAAAAGCCACGACATTTAAATGGGCAAGACCCAGCTTTCCACTCAGATGAAATAGCAGGCCGCCGCCCCGCCTCTGTCACCATTCTACAAGTACGAGGAAAAAACAGCTTGATTATTTCCAGATCCTGCTATCTCAGAGTAGCCAGAGAATCTCTAGGTACTTTATCTCAACATCTCATTCCGGTTAATATCCAAATATCAAGGTTTTTTATAGCAAAGGCTCCTTCCTACCCAAACATAACATGGAAAAACCAAAGCGGGCACCAGTGTCCCTCATTTTATTTGCTGCCTTTGGAACCTATTAAGATTCTAGGGAGCAGACTTGGGGGGGATCATCTCTGTCAGAGCTGAGCATAGGGCACCAGGGACTCCCATGACAAGGCCAAACTGCAGCACACTGGGAAGACAAAAAAAGAAAGAAACACGGCTCTGTCATGGCCAAAGTGAAAGGGGAACTCTCAGGCGCAGCACCTGCAAGATGTGTGAAGAGGCCCTCCACGGCTGCGGCGTGCCCCCTGGCATCTCTTTTCCCAATGCCACCACTTCCCGCCAACGGGTCTGGGATCATAAACAATGAACCTCCATTTGGCTGCCTCATACACTGAAGACAGCAGCAGTCCAGTCGGTGAGAATCGCAGATCGCATAGCGGGTACAAATTACTAACTGAACATTCCTCTCTTTAGACTTCTATGTTCAGTAACTGGCAGCCAATGTCCAAATATTATACATAACGTATATTTTCCAGATGATCCAGTGCTGCCAGACAGCTTAACTGGGATGTATGATGATTTGTTGAGTATTTTTATGTGCCACATAATACGACATGGTGCTATAAATTTGTATTCCATTCCAAAGACTCAAAGACCTCTTTATAAAGAGTTACAATCTTGTTTTGTTATCCTGATCATTTACTCTTAAGCAGAAATAATCAATAAGGGTTATGTAAGGCTTTGGGGACTAGATGTGTAAAACACTGAAAATGAGTCTTTATTTTTCTGACTAGGTGAACGACGTTTTTTTGATTTCATTCACATATCTTTGCGGGGACCTGAAAAATCGTCCCTAAAATGTCAAAAAAAAAAAAACTGGTTTATATAAACCTAATCCACACACACACACACACACACACACACACACACACACTCACACACACACGTTTGTATTCATATTTTTTTGGGGACTCTCCATTCATTTCTATAGGAAAATCCCTAATCCTAACAACCTTGACATTTGGTCCGTACAATGTAATATATAAATGACTCACACACACACACACACACACACCCAGTTGAACAGTCAATATTTACTGAAGGATCAGCTCCCTGGGGAGGCACAGGCAATCTGGAATGTCTCAGGTCTCTGCAATGAAAGAGCCTGTGATTGCATTGGAGCAGGGCTTTAAAAAGATGTCATACATCAAACGGCAACAGATAAAAAGCCAGCCAGGGTGAGTTAATCAGCAGATTGCCTTTCGTGGGCACACAGCCATTTGTCTCAATATTATAAATAAGGCACTCTGCACCATTGCATGGGGGGCAATAGTCTCATTAAAATGCAAACATGTAAATAACTAGGTAAAGGGAGCTTATCAGTCCTTAAAACATCTCCCTCGAATTACACCAGGGTCCAGCGCCTTTTCATCTGTGCAGATCAAGGTGGCTGGGGAATGACCTTGGGGTCAGGTGAGTGTCACGCGGCCCGCTCCGGCGTCCTCACCTGCCGTGCGGAAAGGGACCGTGCGATTCTCATCTGCGCCGATGCACATTAATGCCCAAATGAAGTGGCGCAAACAGCAATTTTCTGGTGGCGACGACACAGGATGAGATGAGGAAGGACACAGGGCAGGAGTGACATCATCGCGCGGCTCCCTCCCATCCATGCATTTCAATCACATTAAGAGCCCCACAAGGTTAAGATGATGAAAACATAAGAAAGGACAAATGAAAGTGCAAACTTTCACCCATGGGGTGCGCTGCTAATTCCAAGTGCACTGCGACACGGTGGAAAGGCCTGCAATTTTGGAATTTGGTTCTATAAAATGTCGATGCGATGCAAGGCTGCAGCATTATAACACACACCTTTTACCTCATGCATATAAATGCATTCCTACTCGGCACCTACAAGCCTGGGACAGAATCAACTGACTTTCTTCTTTATTTATTCCATTTTATTTATGGATGCCACCAACCCCTGTGTGCCTCATTCCGAGTCTGTGTGCTCCTCTTCCTTTGCCTTTGAACAGGAACTCCTGTACTCGCAACTTTGGTATGAGCTGGAATTGCACCTGATACGCCGACAGGATTTGTAGCTTTTCTGCGAAGGGCTCTTTGTGCTCGGGCGCACGTCAGCCTTAGGCGATGACAAGCCGTGTGTTCCATCATGGAGAGAGGTGGGTCAAATAACCAATGCCCATCTGTCACATCCCCCTAGACCTCATGATACACACCACGGTGCATTACAATGAGCGCACTCTATCAGCGTGGACACATGAAAACTTCCTTAAGGCACCTATTTATCCATTTTGTCTGCGGCTTTGCTAACGAGGTGCCGGTTCCCCCGCTCTCCAGTTAGCGATGGGGCGGCAGGCGGAACTCGCCGTCATTCCTCTGCATGCATACCCATGATCCCCTGCTCTGCAAGGCGACTGGATAAGGATGTCTGGTCCCTTTATAAAATCTTATCTATTCCCAAAACAAACAATTTCCATAGGAGTATCGAAAGAACGGCAGGCACTGCGGGGGCTTGCAAAACATAGCCTTTGAAAGAGAAATGTAAGGGGAGGAGTGGAACGGGAAGGGGGGGGGGGACAACATTGCCGAACGGGGGGAAAGATAAACGAAAGAAACTCTTTCCTGAGGACACACTTTCTTTCCTCGAAGAATTGCAGAGATAATGCTGCCTCTGAATAATTAATTACCAGACAACAAGGAGACAAAATAACGGGGAATTATCCGAAAGAAGGGCAAAAGAAAAAGCTTCTGTAGCCAATAACAAAATCCCTGCTCTATAACCCGTCTTTTTCTTTTTATTATTTAATGCACAAATGACGTGAACTCCCATCTTTCACAAATTTATGGTGATTGAAACTCGGTATGTGGGGGGAGACTGGAGGTAACCCAGGTTTTTAAACCTGATTAAAATGGGCTACATAATGATCAGTTGCCCTGAGATGCATTTATCCGAAGCCAGAGAAATCCGATTGTGAAAATGCCGGATGCGTCCACAGTACTAAATCCAGGAAGAGACGCACATATTCCCCAAGGCGACACTTGTCGATACATGCATCCTGTCATGCAGCAAAGGGCAATACAAAATCACCTCTCTACTTGGACAATGTAAGGGAGAAAAACCGCTGGATGATTAATGATATTCTGTCTAGTCCATCTCAACAGCACCATGTCAATAGACTGTAGCTCTTCTGCATTAAAGAATCTCCCACCTTCGCTTTGAGAACCGAAGACAGGAAATGTCCATATGAAACTTCCAAAAGCAGAACTGCCACTTCAATGACATTGTTTATTGGCTGCTGCACTTAAAGCACTGGGCTCTACCCTAAGCGCCGGATACCCTGGTACTTCCTCGTGGGTCTTTACTGAACATCCAGTTAACCTGATTAGCTGCTATTCCTTCAAGGTCTTCCCCCAGTGTTTCTCATCCCTCTGAATTTCCCACAAACTCTTGCTGGAAAACATCTTGAGGTTATAAACATAGGATCAAAAGTATTTGCATAACTAGTCAATGGGCTGCCTGGATGGGACACTGGGCTGTGAGAGCCAATGAGCTGCCTGAATGGAACACTAGGCTATAATAGCCAATAGGCTGCCTGTATGGAACACCAGGCTGTGACGGGGCTCACAGTGACATGCTGTGGGCTTTTTAGTGAGACCAGTTCACCTTGCTGTATTCAAACCCATGAATTCCAGAATTCATTCAACCAGACCCCCCCCCCCCGCTCCCCCTCCTGTAGGCCTGGATTACAGTACTGTTCAAAGACTGACCTAAACAAATTATTACGATTTAGCATGAACACACAACGGCAAAAAACCAACTGCGAATACCGTTATCACAGGCTAGTGCAAGAGTAAAGTGTTAATGAGCAAAACCTCTCATAAATCAGCTTTATAAAAAGCATACGCATACGCTCCAACTGCCTTATCAAATTCTATCCCAAAGAAAGCTCATCATATCGTGAAGCACCTTCATTACTCTGTTAGCTGCCATTCGCGAAACATATTTTTTTAAAAGAACAATAGCCAGCTTTACACTACGTACGGTGTCGTCCTGTTGCCCAGTAATGAAATTGTCAGTGCCGTCCACAAGCACCAGCAAGTGCAGCTGACACTTAAATTAGCAGGAGTTTCCTAAACATTGCCAATCACTCTCTAGCGAGAAATGCAACAGAGCAAAGTTTGGGCTTCACCGCCTCCAAACGTATTGCAAGATTTCAATTATAAATGGAAGTTTTCATGTTCTTTTAGCTAAATGGAACATTTTTACATTTAAGCATCACCGTTTTCTGTCTAGTTTGGCTATTTTTAGTGTCGCTAACCAATTAACATGCAAGCCTGCTAGCATAAATTTCCTCAAATACGGATTTTTAACTTTTATCGAAATAAATGTAGCACATTGAATCAAGCTAGTGTTTTGTTAAATTGATGTCACAGTAAAAAAGACTTTCCCCAGTATCCAAACCGTCAAATTCTGGTCCTCTTAAAGAGTTATTCTACGAAGAATATCCATTGCAAGAGGTACCATTGGGGCCACATTGAATTTTTAATACAGGGGCCAGTAACATCTATGACGGCAACGTTGTGTGAAAAATTTATCAATGGTACCTTCTGTATCACAAAAAGAGTATCGTGTTCTGTCCTGATGGGGTAATTAAGAAGTGATCTCAAGCTTAAACAATGGGTAAAATACTGACAGTGTTTCATGTGAGAAGGTATTAATTAGATGTACAGTACCTGAAATAAAACTGAAATCAAGCATATGCAAATGTTCCAATTTGTTATTATCAAGTAATGTGTACATCGGCATTTAAAGAAGATTTAGATTAATCATTAGCTCCCAGCTGCCTAAATTAAATACCAAGCAGCCAGATCTAAAATATCAGAAAACACCTAAGGCAAAGCAAACCTTTTTGATAGTTATTAACTACATTAGAACGCAAATAAAATCAAACTGTCCAAAAGGCTTGAGTTATAAAGTCACACACTGAAACAAAGATTCTGAAATAATTTGGAGAAAATATAGCGTGTACAGTAATGATGGCATGATCCTTTAATAAGGCTGGGAAACGGGGTGGCATAAATGCAGAGAGGCTGCATGGCTGCGCCGTGCCCCACCACCACCGGGACGCGAGGGGCTCCGGCGGCGTGATCGATCACCGTCAGCTCCCCGAGACAGAGTCCCGCACCCAGATTTGTCAGGACTCCCGGTCCCGGTGGAATCGGCATGCTTCGTCCATCATTGCAGGTCCGGCTCCAGCACACGTGTGAAATGTGCCGAAACGAGGGTAGTGATGTCACGCGGGGGCACGGAGCCGCGCCGCACCGCACCGAGCCGCTCATCTGCACTGGGGTGTCTGTCAGCGTCCCGCTGCGCTGTCATTCCCTCTCGCCGCCGATGGTATACATCGCAGGGACACTCCCATTGCCCTTCTCCTTCCTCTTTCTTCCTCTTCCCTCTCCGTCCCGCAAAACATATTCTTCTTCTTAATGGATTAGAAGTCTCAGAGGGAGCCAACAGCCATTTAATGATTAATGCCAACCCCTTTTCTGAAGGACACAGGGTAGGGTGGTGAGGAAGAGAGACGTTGGGAAGTGGGTGGGGCGGGGGCAGTTGCCGTGTTTTTATAAAGTTCTACACTATCAAAATGTAGGTGGAACATATAGAAATTTACCATAATAATTGCCAGTTTATTTCTTTACAGTTGGCTCCTACACAGCATTTGCTGCTGTAAGCAGAACCAAAGCTGACTGCCACACCTCGTTTCCACTTGCGGATCGTAGGAAATGAAAGACAGACTGATTGTAACCCTTTCAGCACCAGCTCCTATTGATATGTATATGCAGCTCCCGTGGTTTGTGTGTGTATTTCTCTCTCTCAATGTGCTGTAAGCTATGGGGTAAATGAGGCTACAAACTGAAGTATTGTGGTCAGGGCAACACTAACGTGGCCAAAGGCTCCAGGGCTATCTGGGTTATCAGAGCCCCCCCTTACTATTTTCTATGATGTTCTGGCTGTAAGTGGGGGGTGGGGGGTGGTTAAGGTCCCTTTTTAGGGGGAGCTGAGCATTAAAACACCCCCTAACCATGGTATAGCTGTAAAACTGGATATACCAAACCATCACAAAGCTAAAGCTAAAGGAGCAACTTTTCCCAAATTTCAGAAACATGTCGGTGTGGCTGCTTTTAGAGAAGGATTAAAAAAAGGATTAAAAAGAGACCAGAGCCCAACTCAGAACCCATTCATGTTTCCCTCCATCTTTTCACTTCATTTGAAAATGAAATTCAAGGAGACAAAGGAGTCGGAATAGAAGCGTGAGGGGAAATGAAGGGAACGAGTCCAAGAGACATCAAATGGCAGCAAATGTTACAGGCAAAAAAACCACAGGAATGAAAGACGGAGGGCAGTCAAGGTCAGGTGATCTCAGTCCATTGCCAGGTCCATCAGAGGAAGATCACGGGCAGCTCGGCGACCTTGAAATATCATGACATCACCGCCGCCTTCCATGCTGCTGATACTGAGCAGGGTTAGGGTGAGCCTGTGACCCACCCCAGGAAGCAGGCGGAGACCCAGGACGGGATGCCAAGGTGCTTACTGGCCAGTTTGGACACACCAATTTACCAAACCGAGCCACGTGGTTTTGGATGGTATGGTGGGAACTGGAAGTACCCTGTGGAAACCCTCGCAAACATGGAGAAAAAATGCAAACGGGACACATATGGAGCCAGGCCGATATCACGGTACCCAAAATTACTGATGAACCGGAAGCTACACAACCCTACCAGAAGGAAGACCAGCGGAGTGAAAGGCTCAGTCAGGCATAGCAGGCTGCTGTTTACGTAGCAAGGAAAGCAGGAGTCACATGACAGGGCGCCGCACACGCACACGTGTGTCCAGTGCGCTCACGTGTCCTCATCGATTGGACCGCAGAGATGACCTCTCCTTGCACTGAGCCTTTGTCGCTAGCACCTGTTCTTCTTGACTCTCTCTGCCCTCGGCCGTGCTGCTGTGCCGTGGATCGATCAGGAAGGCGGTGTCCTCTTTTGATTTATCCGGGGCCTTACTTGTATACCCTCCTAGTTATGCAATTAGGGTCACATTACTTGGGACAGACCACATGGGCGTCAGCAATCCAGTTAAAACAATCGATGCCCATAAAGAGTACCTGCGTGCTTCCTATCCTCGAGAAGAACCCGTAATGCTGTCAGAGCTTCCTCAAGGACGTGAATTAAACGGTTGCATCTCACTTTGGAAACCAGCCTGCGGGCACTTAACTCAAGGTTATAAACATCCAAATGTCACTCGCGAAAGATGAAATTACTTCTGAAAGTGTCAAGCTGTTCACGTCGACGTACTTTTCTTTAAAGCCATTTAAAAACACCAGGCCAACAAAGACAGCATGATGGTACATTAAAACACAATAGCTTCCAGTCAGTAGGGGATGTAAATAAACCATGCTGAGTATATGATTCTGATGGAAAAGTGTACCTTTAGGCAACTCAGATCTCAGACTTGGGGATCCATCGGCTTTCGACTTTTTACTATCTCTGTGAACCCAGACTCCTCTGGTTTAAGTATCCAAAAAAAGATTAGTCACCTTACCAGCCCCAAGGAGGAGTCAAATACCATCTGTCTGATAGAACAGTGTTTTCCAGTCCAGGCCTCGGGGATCCACAGTCGGTCCATGTTTTTGCTCCCTAACAGACAGTCCACAATTTCTGCTCTGGAGCTTAGAGGGAATGAAAATGTGGACAGTCTGTCGGTCCCAGAGGACCAGATTGGGAAAGACTGCATTAGAATCAACTAACAGTTGTTTTTAACCCTGTTCTTGGGGAAGCCCAGTGTTTGCCAGTCTTTGTTCCAACAGGACTATTTAACAATTGTTGATATGACTTTTGATTTCAAACCATCATTATTAAATTTCCAAAAGCTTCTGGATATAGACTGTCAATGAACAATGTTTGCTTGACGATCAAAAGCCTGATCTCTGGTGGTCTAGAACTGCATTTATTTCTTGAAAGAACCAAAAGCAAAACAAATTACTTGAACCCCAAAATCAATGTCACAGCAAAAGTCATCAGTCCCCTTCACAATATAAATGGAAGTAAACTGTTACATTGTAATTGTTTCTTCCTGGTCAGCTATAATTGACAAAACTGTGAATAATTGCTCAATGCAAGAAATGAGCTAAGTGTAGCTACAGGGCCAGAATTCCTTTAATACCTCATTTTACCTGAATTTTATCCATACTATATGAAACACCAGGGATTTTCCACCAGCATTCTTCAGACCATGCCATTGTCTTCTGTTTTCTTCCGTTTTCTTTATGTAAGTTACATTTTAAAACACTTTTTTCAGCATCGGCCCATTAACTCAGAGCAACTGATCACTTAGGTTGCCTCATGTCCCAAGTGTGTCAAGCAATGCTTTCAGGAGGTATAATCATTCACATTCAGCAGTTGCACAAGAGCAACATTGCCAAAATATGTAACTAATGTTTTAGCATCTTCTTGCTCTCCTCTGACACACACACACACACACACACACACACACGCGCATATATGCTGAGTACAAAGCTGGAGGTCCGAGTCAAAGGTCAGGCCATTTATCCAGTACCTCTGGAGCATTTCAGGGGGTTAAGGGCCTTGCTCAAGGGCCCAACAGAGATGCGACTATTCTGACGATGGGTTGAAGGCTGGCGACTGTGTTGCCAGTGTTGACCCAGCCAAAGTTTTCTTGTATGATAGCCTATCACTCGTTTTGGTTTCTTTTGCAGTTCTCTACATTGACACCAACACCAAAGCCTCATTCCCTTCTCCAATTCCTCTGTCACATGGTTCGGTTCACGTGGAGAAAACAAAAGAATCGGCCGCGAGAGCCGTGTCCTTAATAATGAAAAGTTCATGTCACAAAGGCTAGAGGGCTTTGCCTTTACCCCCTGCGTCTCACACATGTTTAAGATCATTGCTATTATACAAGAAAGAACGGAAAGGATGTACAGTGCTCCCATGCAGGGATAAATAATTTATGTCTCCTACAGGGTCACACACAGAGCCTAAATGGATTATTCGTGGGGAGATCAATGTTGGTATAAAAGGATTTTATTGTTATCCCAGATGAAATGTTCAAGGCTGAAATTCCCTAACACTAATTCAGTTCCAGCTTTCACATCACACACCTATTCTCAAAACTCATTCTGCTCTTTCACTGAGTAAAGTAATAAATAAAGACATGCGAGACAAATATTTTCCATTCATGGACATTATGTCAAAAATAACTGATCACAACAATACTATCTTAAAGTAAACAAACTGTTCTTTCTGCTGGTTTCTAAAGCAGTAATCCATTAATCTCCAAAGCCTTGCTTGGTGAGAATATGGGGAATATCAGATTGTTCTGGCATACTGACCCAAAAGGGAAATCTTAAGATAACATTGATTTAACACTGATTGTTTCATTGAACATTGACGTTTTTTAGTAATTCATGGTATTACTGACACTAATTTATATTGGTATTATTGTGGCCTATGATTATGCTTCTGTTACAGTCCTTTGATCAATGGACATCTTCACCTTTCAGGCAATTCAAAACGAAAATAAAAAACCTGTAATCCAAATGGTTATGCTCTCCACTATGGATAGGATGCAACATACACTTGACCTTTGGTCATATAGGACAGTGTTTCCCAGTCTAGTCCTCGGGGACCCCCAGATTGTCCACGTTTTAGCTCCGACATTTACAATAGTATGTAGAATGTTGTCTGTCTGGCAGGGAGCTGGGTACCCAAGGATTGGGTTGGGAAACACTCCTGTAAGTTCATGCAAACATATCAAAAGATTTAAAGCTAAAGTGAGAGTGACCAGATGTGACGTTTGTGTGGGCAGAGGTGGAAAGTTCAGGCCCAGGAAGTACAATTCTAGACCAAGGTTTTGTTTCACTCAACCAGTTGAGTAACTGAAACTGTGACTCTTTATAATCAACTCTATGTGTGGAGCTTGATCACAATGGCTGAGGAGCACATGAACCATGATCCAGTTCAGCATACAGGTTAATTTTCCTAGTAGCACTTTCAAGTTTGGCTTGTAACTTGGTTGATGTTGATACCAAAAATTTTGTTTCTTCTGAGAACCAGAAAGTTGACTTTACATACTCTACATTCACCTCCATGTTTGTTTGACACCTGTACACAGAATAATACATGCTCACTCATGATGTCATCACAGTTCCCACTCAGGGACCAACTATTTCTTGGTTCCCAACGCAAATTGGTTTTGTGGTTCGGAACCTGTCATTATTTTGATGGAAACACGAAAAGAGGCTACAGAACCGGTCCAGTGGTGAATGAAAAGCATTACTAATGGGATCCTAAGGTGAAAATCACAGGTGATGGTATCCCACAGGCACCCCACACTCTACAGAAGGCACTGTGTAGTTTTCATCCATTGATCCATTTATCTTCCATACCATGTTTCCAGTTCAGGGTTAGTGGCAGCCTGGATCCTGTCCCAGGAGGAAGATCAAATGGGGCGAATGAACACCCTGGCCAGGATACCGCTCCATCACAGGGCAAACTATCGGACACCTTGGGACATTTAGAGACACCATCTACATGAATTTTTCCGGGATGCGAGAAGAAACCGGGTTCCATGGAAAAGAAGACAAATGGAGGGACAACCCCACATGCTGAGCTGGGGGGGCAACTGAACCAACAGCCCTGGAGCTGTTTTCATCTGACCTATGTTAACCTCGTTCTTTAAAAAAAAAAACAACTTTTTTTTATTATGACATTTTTTTATACTGTGTAAACATTTCAGCATTTGCTGACAACTTAATTTAACTACATTACACAAGTTAACGCTTGAATAGTAATCCAAACGCAAATTAAGGTCACTGCACAGTATAGAGTTGTGAGTCATTTCCATGTTGAACAGCAACATAATATTAAAAATGCCGACTTCTTAAGCCATGTATTCGGTTAGAAAGGGCCCGGCGTGAGACTCACCAAGGACACAGAGCATTTGTGCATAATATAAATGAATCATTAAAGAAAATAGATGGTTTCAATATAAATAGCTCATAATTCCAGCTTAATGGCAAAAAATCTAGGCGTACAGTAGAGGCAGGGACAGGCCAGGGGAAGCCCTTGTGTTCATGTGATATTTAACAACTAGAAAAAAGAAACGTATTTGCAAACAGTTGATATGAATGGTTTAAAGGCTAATTAATCAAATAAATATAAAAAAGCAAAAGTAGATTTGGAACGGGCCTACACATTTGTGACTAGATACAGTATCACTCAAAAGTTTGGGCATACCGAGTCTCCTACAAAGGAGAGTAATAGTGTTGCATCACATGACCTGGTCACCTGACCCAAACATAGCAGAAAGTGTTCTGGAGCAGTTTGACCAGAGAGCAAAGTAAAAGTGGCCAATGAGTGTTCAGCACATGCGGGACCTCCATCAGGACGGCTGGGAAAGCATCCCAGGAGGCCGCCTCATGGAACCGGCATGGAGGAGACAGCTGGGTCAGTCGGTTCCTAGAGCAATTGGGGTTATGGGCCTTAAAAGTCCGTAAAAAACATATTATTATATTACATGAAACATATTATTTTCCTCAAACTCAGCTGACAGGTACAGCATGTGTTGTTTGCGTTACTGGTTATGCTACTATTACTGAGAGAACATACAATAATGTTTAAATAATGTTTAAACTCTAACTCCATGCTCCAAGTTAATGCTCCAAGTTTTACAACTTTGTCTTTGGATTTTTTTTTCCTGAAACAAGCAAGAATATTTCATGCTGTGAGCACCACTCCGGGACAAATACAGTAACAGGGCAAACTACTACATCGGCATGAACGAGTCCTGGTTTGTCAGCCACCATTAAGCATGAATGAGCAAGGAGTGCATGTAGCGTCAGTGTCAGCTGGGATTTTCCTGTCAGCGTATTGCACCATATTTCCCTGGTAACATACCAGGTACAGTAAGTACCATTAATAGTAAACTGAAACACTGTTGCAGGTTGTGCAAGAATTACACAATGTATACAGTATAACGCAGTGTTTCCCAACCCAGTCCTTGGGGAACCCCGGACAGTCCACGTTTTTGCTCTCTACCAGCTCCCAGCCAATCAGGAACACCAAATACCTGGTACAGGTGCCTGCTGGGAGCTGAGAGGAAGCAAAAAAGTGGACTGTCCGGGGTTCCCCGTGGACTGGGTTGGGAAACACTGGTATAACATATACTGTTGTACCTTCTTGATAGTGATCTCATATTTCCATTCGATTTGCATTGCTGTTTAAGACTGATACGATTTTGAACAGAATCAAAACAATTTCATTCACATCATGGTTTTACTTAGTCTGCAGTGTTTCACTTTATTTTTTTTGGATGCAACATCCTGCTCACACTGTGATAAAACTGAAACACTCGAGTTGACAGCAGCAGCACCATCAGTGTCGGACGCTCATCCATTATTGTCTCACCGCCTGGCAATATGCCATCTTGGTTCGGTAAAGCAAACACCCAGCGTGGCGCTGCATGATGTGGAGGGCAGCAGAGAAGATACCCATTATACCCATCAGATTAAGGGCATTGTGTGTTTTAAGAGATTAAATGGATTCTTTAAAAACGTATCACTTCGGAGTCAATATGAAGAAAATAACTAGTAAAACTGTAAAATAATTAGCTGGTGGGCGGTTTGCAGCTCAGGTGGGCAAAGATCTCTGCCAAACAGTAAAAATGTAGCCACAATGAAGTTGAACTATGGTCAAAATTATTATCAGTTTTTTTTTTTATCTAGCTATAATGTTAAAGCTTCTGGGAGTGGTCTTTTTTGTTTTCCAAATAATTAAAATTCACTAGTTAATATTATGCAAGCAAACGGGTTTATAGCACAACATGCCTCCAGTGAATGACCTGCATTCTGCACATTTTCAGCCATGCTAAGCTATATGCAATGCAAATGTGTATTTAAAGCAGTTGCAAATTCATTCAGAACGTTCATCTTTAATTGTCTGACACATTTGCTACATTACCGGTTATTTTATTTTGGGTCAGCTACACTTGGAAATTTATGCTTCTTAACATTCAGGAGTTAATTATTCTATCAGTCTCTGCATGTGCAAACCTTCCCCTCTTTTATTGTAAGGATCTTTACGCTGCCTGTTTACCCAGAAGATCAGAATAAGGGAGACAGAGGAACTACAGACAGGCGGTAGGTCTTTGTCAATACGGAGAAGCAAACTGGCTTTCTTCAACAACATGTAGTTTCCTTGCTGAGATCCATACAATGACCATAACAGATCCTGTAATATATACATGATCAGAAGAGAATGAGTCTGGAGTGATATGGTGGACAACAAAACATGAAAACATGACAAGAGATGGAGAATCTGACTGTAGGAGTGGCAGGAGAAAAACCACAGACTGCATGGCGACAGTCCACAATCAAGAACCTTGTCAGCAAAACGCAGGAGTTAATATATTAATAGGTAACTTATTGATGATGCATTGACAAAATGAAAGTGACACGCGATTCTTTGCTATATGACACTATATCAGCACCACCTGTCAGTTACAAGCGCTAGTGTTATTAAGCTATACAGCAGGAAGCAGGACAGAAGGATGCTAGGTAGCCGGTCTGAAGTGTAGTGTCCACTAAAAATGCTCCACCCACTCACATAAGCACACCTATGTGTAAACTGTAACTGCTTTAGGACGCCATATAAGCACCGCCATGCCCATCATCTTTTCGTGTGGCTTGTTATTAGAAAATCAGCCAATAAAGTCTTATTGTCTTCAGGCATGAGAGATGCCTGCTTGGGTCTCCCTGGTGATGCACCGGGGTGCGTCCCGCTGCGAGGACCTGCCCTTGATCACCAAGGTGCCACATTAGCCATGCGTGCCGAGGGAGCCCAGAGAAGGAGGGGGCTGGGTCAGAGGCTGGGTCCCTCTCCCGTTCACTGCCGGACCGGGACGCCAGCTTGGTGCCCGTGGACTTGCGGGCGGAGCTGAGCATCAAGCACTTCGGCGGTTTGATGAAGCCTGCAGCCTATTAGCAAGTGGGGGCTGAGTAGCTACGCCTTCAATTCAGTATTCTGTTAAAAGGTGCTGAGTGTTCAGAAGGGGGGGGGGCAGCTATACTGCTAATTGAGAGATTGGGATACAATGCAAAAAACAAACGTCTCTATTGTATTCGAAACCCAGCTAATTACCTGCAGCAGCAGTTACGTAGTAAAAGCATTTACTTAACTACCATGCTTCAATAAATAAAATATGCTTGCGGTGCTAGCATGTCGAGTTTAAGTTGAATTTTCAGAGGCGTTAGCAAATCTAGGTTCCTTTCTTGTCCATGTATGCTTTACACAACAGGTCTGCCAGAAAAAAATGAACAAGTGTACTAGTCTAAAAGAGGTCTGATATCTAGAAATTTTCCATAAGTACAGTTTAACTGTATCAATGAACCAGATTAGCCCACTGTACAGTCCCTGACAAAAGTCTTCTCGCTTGTGTACAAATTGAACTCAAGTGCCGCTGAAATATATTTCTAATCAAGATTTTTTTATAAGAAATGGCTCATTTTATTCCCAAGAGCTTTTGTAATACTGTTTCAGTGCAAAACGAAACTGTCAAAAAGTATTCT
>JAABNX020000038.1:3217730-3231291 GCA_015163995.2 Mormyrus lacerda
TTTTTCTTTTTACCACCCCCCCCCCCCCCATACCAGGGTAATTTTAATCTACAGGTGTGATGGGCAAGTTCACTTTTTTCTTCCATAGCGTATCAGGATTGCCGTAAAATTACCCAGCTATTTTTAACAGTCTGTGAGTCTTTAGTCATGTAACTCTTCAAACGTGTCATGAATAATTTGCTTTTAAACGTTCAGCAGTGGTTTATTTTCTTAGATCTTTTGTGAACTATATGCTCGAAACAGGCTAGCATGCAAGTGTCACACAACCTGTATAGCAGGGGTACCTTAACCATCTTTTTTGTCAGGCATCGTGAAAGGCAGCAGCCGATACAAATGCTGAGGTCCCTGTCTGCTGAATGGCTCTTCACACTGCAAAAAACATTTGAGCTTCTCACTTAATTCAAATACGCACATGTATTCTTCCTTTACCTCTCTTTAGACAGTGAGACTGCCTTTGGGGCCCGAAATCCCAGCTCAGTCCAACATCTTTGGCTTTGATTCAGAATTTAAGACACTGATATGTGGAATAGCAGCACTTTCTCACAAAGTCACGCCCTAAAAGCCCAGAGTTTTCGCACCGTATGCTTTCTAAAAGTAACTTTCCCCCTTTAATATTTCCAGTAAAGCGAATTTACGGAGGTCGTAAAGGTCGGCACCATTTTGCACACTTTGCCATCTCTTCCATTGCGATTAAAAGATCGAACGATTTATACTACAGTCCAAGAACCCACAGTGTCCATACAGTGAAATGGCTTTTGATGTTTACACCCATCGTCTTCCAGATACATGAAAAAGAAAATAGGTGAAAATGCTCATTCATTACAGAGGGCAACACATGAATGACGCAGATTCCCTGCCGACGCAATAAACATGACAAGGGCTCAGTACTAGAGATCGGCATAAAATAACCCTGCTATTTTTAATAGTCTGTCAGTAGGTCTTTATTTGTGCAAATCTCCAAAAATGTCATGAATATTTCGCTCTTAAATGTTCAGCAGTGGTTTACAACATGTGGCATGATTAACAGGAATCACAAAAAAATGATTTCACACAGATATTCCATATGTGATGCATATACTCATGATAACTCTGTATGCTTCACACACACTGATAATTCACTGGAATAGGTCAGATTTTCACAGTCACTGTTGGGGCCCTGCTGCCTGTCCCAGGAATCAGAAGGCAGGTCCAGTTCCCCAGAGGGCACACATCCATCCATCCATCACCGTTAATCGCAACCTGGGTCGCGGGACAGGGCACACATACAGTGGGCACTTTGAAAGCTTTTAATTAGCCAGACTACATGTCATTGGACGGCAGTAATTATACCTTTGTGGGGACTCCATTGACAGAACCAGACTCCATTCACCAGCCGCACAATGCATTCTTTGCTGCCTAAAATTTTTTTTCCAATTTAATATAAACTTGTTTAAATGCAGATTTTATTTACTCTGTTCTGTCTATCAGTCTCCTTAGTGTTTCCTTAGTGATGATGTCATGCTTGACTAAGAGAGATTTAGAGAGAACCAAGAATAAAATCACGGATTTGCTCCTAAACAGCAAAGTCTTCCTCAGTCTTTACCTGCATTATTAGTTACAGCTTTCCAATTATTATTTTTCATTCTATTTTCTGAGAAGTTGCACTGTTGTGTAAACCCGTTCGAACCTGAATGAATTCCTGCCACTGGAGGCCAGAGGACCAGCACGTTTCCAGAGCGCAGTGACGACGTCATTTTACTTCTGCTCAGTCAGCTTCTGTTCCTGCTCCAAGCAAAAATGGCCACGAATGACAGCGTTCTGTAAAAATGCAAATGGATCTTCCTCAGAAGCATCCATCTGACTGCATCCACACATCCAGACCTCCCCGTCCGCGACTGGGACGCTCCTGATCTCTCTGTGTGTGATGTGGAATTCCTATAGTGTCAGATGTCTTTGTGGTGCTCAGTATCACAGGTCGACATGATGCGCTGTTCAAGGCAGCATCATTTGTACCAAGTGACAATAAAATGTAACCAAGTAACCAGTACACAGAATGTTTTTGCATAACTAAGCACATAAACCAAATATATATATTTTTATGTTGTTTATGCATCCGTATATTACTGCAGGTGCAGCTAAGGAAAGAAAACATCTCAGATGTGCCATTCTGTGTGCCTCGACCTCTCAAGTTACATCCATCTTCTGAAACTGCTTATCCTGTCCAGCGTTGCAGGGGGCCTTTGGGAACAACCCAGTATGGGGTACCAACCCATCGGAAAGCCCCACTCACAATCAGAGTCCCCAGAAGAAACCCCACGATGACACGGCGAGAACATACACTGCACACACATGAAGCCATGGCAGAGTCTCAAACCCACATCCCATAGGTGCGAGGCAACAATGCTTCTCCCCTTACCATCAAGCCACCTCACTTTCAAGATCACACGAACTGAAATCCTGATGTACCTCTCCATTTACAGGTACCCCCACAAATATCACACCGTGAGCCATCAAAGGGACGGTCGTTTGGTGGGCATGTTTGCCGAAAGCGGTTTAAAGTAACCTAGACTGGTAATAAGTTCCCTGCATGGTGGCTATTTATGTAATACACACACAGAATAATTATATAAGTGAAATTACCTTGGCCATGGTTTACTGATTTGGATATGTCCCTGCGGTTGCCGTGGCAGCAGTTACCTCACAGAATGTTCCCCTCAGTCATGATCTGAAGGCATGTATACATACATAAGTCGGAATGGTAACAAATGTATATGCTGCCACATACATTTCAGTTGATCCTCAACTTAATTATTGTGAAATGTGGCAGAACGGAACCAGTCACACTGCAGGATAAATTGAAAAACCAAACAAAATGAGGTATAAATGTAATTTGATGGAGATATTGTTATACTTTACATCTAAAAACTGTTTAAGTAGATAATTCAAAAAAAGTCTTTTATTATGGGCTAAAAAAACGAACAAAAGAAAAATAACCACTCAATAATGTATTTGCTTAACAGATCAATGCCCTTTCAGAAGTTCAAATATTTATATGAAACACACAGACTACAAAGCAATAATGTCGGTTAGTAATCTAGCTGTTCAAGGTGTTCAGGATGTAGGCAACAGAATCTCCTTCATAAACAGCCTGAGGTTATTTGCCGAAATGAGCATAACCCCCTCCGAGCACCAGGATTGGATTCTGCACATGACCAGTGGCCGTGAGTCTCCGGAGAGTTCCGGAGAATCCCAGCAGTTAACGTAACTATGCCTGGTAGAATGCAAGCAGCCAAGCTTATGCTACTAATCAGGCAATTCCGTCAGTTTCAATGTTATAACGCTGATACCAATTTCAAAATATGAAGGATCTGATGTTTTGCTTCTCTTTCACATGTTAAATGATTATTGGACACCACACCTGTTAGTACAGGGACCTTACCCTTACCCTTCTACCGAGGTTTATTTGTATCCACTAATGAAAGTAATCTGTTCACGTTTCTGCACTATATCGGATCAGCAGGTTTCCTCAGAGTATTATCAAAAGATGACCTGAAACTATGCATGGTACTGGAGAAGAGGCCAGAAGTTATGTCATCAACTTGAGTCTCCCAGCCTGAGAGGAACGTGCTGCTGGCACTGAAGCTGACTTTTGGTGAGGGCATCGTATGTTTTTAAGACGCACATGGTTTGTGCATTGTAGCAGTCATGCACAATCAACATTTCCAAGCATTTAGAAAATGTCCATTGATTTCATGCTGCAGGCACAGTTGGAAATTAACCAACCGTTAAACATCTTAAATAAATACACAATCAATTCATGTATAATGTAATTTATCTGAAATTTAAAAGTCTTCATTCTCTGAGGAGAGTTTGTAAGGGTTCTGAGAGTATAGAGCGTTGTTAGTATTAATATAATCTCATCTAATGTATTTAAGTCAGTTATCTCCCATATGTGTAGTGCGTTCAACATCTGCTGGATGGCATGTGATATTTCCTGCAAAGCCATCAAACATAATTTCATATATATATATATATATATATATATATATATTTTAATATGAATTAGTGAATGACAGAACCGTTAATGGCACCTTAGTAATCATGACACACTCCACTGTATGTTTACTAGGCTGATAAGGAAAGGGAAAACTTTTTCAGTGATCAAAGTTTATTATTATTATGATTGTTATTATTATTATCAAAAAGATTAAGTATTGTGTGCAAAATGATTAAGTGACAGTTATAAGTTACACCCAGGTAACTGTCAGGCTACATTTTAAACTGCCAGCCTCTTACAGCTATGTTTTGTAATTTTTTTTCTTTTGTGATATGGACTGGATATTAAATCAGAATATTATTATTATTATTCATGCGGAGATTCACAAATCTGTTTCCAGAAGCTGACATCAGTAATGATGCCATTTTTCCATTGCGACACTTGAAGGGGGTGGTATCTATTATTCATAAGGGTTTGTATAGTTCAGAGAGGATTTAAAATGTTGTTATTTTGTCTGGGAGACAGGGTAGTTTAAGGGTTTTCTATTAAGTATTTTAAGACGATTTTTATTCTGTCAAGAACATGTCTTTTTGATAATTTTTGAAATCAGGATTGTGCAAACTGAGGTCAATTGATTCCGAATTGGGGTATAACTTGTTGATTTTGTTGATATTCCACCAAGCCTCCCAGGATGCTGATTCAGGTGGGTGTGGCCTTTTTTAATTACCGCACTTAAAAATGCACATAATACAACATTCTTCACATTCTGCTGATTTTGAAGCAATTGGTCCAATTCATGTAGTAATTTTGCTACTGTATGTATACGGGCTTCTTCCTTTAACATTTACTATTCATACAGACATGAAATTCAGTTACTGTCGCTGACATAAGTAGATATGCATGTTTATATATGACCTGCAAAGGTGTGATGCATAGCTTTTGATGGTGTAGCGGTATCATGTTATATATAAACATATTTTTCATATAAATCATTTTATCTAGCGTGAGACACGTAATAAGGAAACTACTGACATTAAGGAGAAGAGCAAAGTGCACTTACCTTTATTGTATTTCATGATCATATAAATCAGTGCTTCCCAATCCGGTCCTTGGGGACCCACAGACAGTCCACGTTTTTGCTCCCTCTATTAACAGAAATGTGGACTCTCTGGCAGTGAGCTGGGAGGGAGCAAAAACATGGACTGTCTGTGGGTCCCCGAGGACCGGACTGGGAAACACTGATATAAATCATAGTGCTGTTCTGCATGCATATATTTTAATTTGCCTCCAGATTTAATGGGAAAAATATTATGTGTGTATATATATATATATATATATATATATATACACATGAATATAAACATATAACTCCAAACCCAGGCAATCAAATACTGCTGACATTTCATACATGTACCTGCTTAATAAATGCTTTGTTTGTGCTGTGATTTTTCACATGTTGGAATTGGAGTCAACTAATAAATGTCAAAACAAACCACATGGCAGCGGCAGCATTAAAAATCCTGTCCAGTGAAACTGGACACTAATAACTGTTACTGTACCTCTTAGCAGCAGCGAAGTATAAAATAAACGCAAGCCAGAGAAATTAAGCAGCAGGGACATGAACAGCAATGCTGAGAGAATGGAAACATTTATGCACATGCATACAAAGTAGAAGGTGAATTCCTAAAAAGATTTGAATTTTGGATGTTTGTAAGACACTACTGCCTCATAACTTCAGGGACACAGGATTCAGTGCTTTTCTGTGGAACTTCCATTTTCTCCAGGTACTTGCATGGTTCTTTGGTTTCTCTTGCAACCTGAACACCGTCCATGTGAATCAGACTGACTGCGCACCCCGGACAGGGGCAGGCTGGAGATGCGCACCCTGGACAGGGGCAGGCTGGAGATGCGCACCCTGGACAGGGGCAGGCTGGAGATGCGCACCCTGGACAGTGGCAGGCTGGAGATGCGCACCCCGGACAGGGGCAGGCTGGAGATGCGCACCCCGGACAGGGGCAGGCTGGAGATGCGCACCCTGAACAGGGGCAGGCTGGAGATGCGCACCCCGGACAGGGGCAGGCCGGAGATGCGCACCCCGGACAGGGGCAGGACGGAGATGCTGCATGCTCTGAATGCATGGACACCACACCCCACAACACTGCCTGCAGCCGTGGGAAGGTCTGAATGATTCTGCTGGGGAATGTCAGCCTCTACTTTCTATAAATAACACATGATTTCATGAAATCAAGGCTGGAAATTATGACGGTGTTTAGTAATTAATACAGCAAAACTGTACCAGACCATCACTAAACAAATAAGTGAGAAAAAAAATTAAATAAATATTTAAATCTTTTATCCTGTTGGGAATCATTTTATTGACTTACTAAGAGGAAAAACGTTTTTCATTTAATGTGAATAAAAAATGCTTCCACAAAATGACATTATTTCTTACCGAATACTATATCACATCTGTGTTTACGTAAGCCAGCTAAGAAGCAGGTAGTTAGCATTCGCTTTGGGCAAGACCGTGTGTTGCGGCTATAGTCTGAAGACACGGCACTCCATTGTCTTACTTAGCATCTCTTTGTATGTCATCCTTTAACCATCTGCGGCAGACGGAGGGAATACTTGGGAAAACAGATGTTCCTCCTGGATTTCTTTTCTCAGGAGGCCTCACCAGATGGAGTCACCTGACCAGTTCATGTGCGGGTCACCAGGTGAAAGATTAAAACAGGCAGCCACGAACTTTGCTGAATGAGAAGAGCCAGGAGATGGATTCATTTCCACATTCGACGTGCCGTCCACTTGTTTCCTTTGTCATAAAGCTGTGGGCCACAGGAATGTTAGACGAGTGACAGCCGGGTGACAGGGAACACGGCGGCCGAGAGAGATTCTCGCACAAATCAGACTCTGTCATTCACATTTGCATATTCACAGTAACCATGGAGACATCTAAATGCATAACCACACAGACATTTTCCAATAGCAGATAAGCTAACCATATTGTATATCAAAAGCCGAGGGCCGAATATCGCAGACAACTAGTGGACAAACAATTGTAAGTCTGGGAATGTCTTCATGCCATATAAAACACTGAGAATGTGTTGCACATAAACTTTTCCGAAGCAGACCTTTGGATATTTAATGCTCATCCATTGTACCGTGGTTCATTTACGAGTGACAATGCAAATTCGAGGACCATTCTGCATTATATTCTCTTTTGGGACAAAGCAGTACCCATCTGTCCCAGAACAAGATGCCTGTCCATCTCAGCACAGACCCTCAGTCACACAATTGTAAGAATATGTTTTACAATTTTTTTTCTTGAAGTTAATAATTCATTCATTTTTGTTGCATAAATAATTTATACTGTTTGAAACTGGTTCCTAAAACTCAAAAACTGTTTCTACATTTGTACTGTGATATATAGTAGCTGAGAAAGGGTGTTTTATAAGGTCAACACAGGTTTATCAAATAGATAGAGTACCTTTAATTCCAATTGGTTAAAATCCACCATGTGACCATGTGATAACAGGAAGTTGAGTGGACTGTAAGAAAAAGGAAGTCCTTGTGAAAAAAAGGAAGTCCTTGTAGTTGTCTACATGTGTCAGTCTACAAAGTAATCTGTCTCCATACATGTCTCATTTTTTCAGAGGAATCCACCCATTTAATAGTAAGGACCCACAGGTTAGGGTGAGCAGATAATCCATGTCAGGGTGGACACTTTGAACTACTTCAGGTTTTACAAACTACTTTAAAGCTGAAAGGCTCCTGCGCTTGGCTAATTAGTTCAGGTTCTTGTGAATTTACTGGTTTGTTTCCTTGACTGAAAGACTCATCCAGCTGTTTCGCATTAACACTGAGCCACCGTGCTATCGGGGGAGCAGCTCTCGAAGGCGGCAGCGGGCTCCCTGCGGATTTGCTCTGGAAATCCACAAAGGATGTCAAGACTAGCACTGCTCTTCAGCTACAGAGACTACCTAATAAGCTATAGAAACCTAAGGAATTATTCACCCTGGACAATACACAGCAAGCTTTGTTTTTGTTGGGTTCCCTTGTCAAAATTCACTATGGTTTCCTACGTATGGTTTCTATGCAGTAACCATAGTTTTACTACAGTAACTCATGGTACTTTGGTACTACCCAGAGTACTACCATGCTTTATCCATAGCACTTCATGGTAAAACAAAAACTATGGTTTATGACCAAGATTATACTAGGCTTTAACTGTAGCGAAACCATGATAAAACCATAGTCATGGTTTCCATAGTTACCCAAAAATCCATGAAAACCGGCAAACCATTGTAAACCATGGTTACAGTATTTAATCATAGCAAAACCATGGTTCATTTTCATAAGGGTTTATGTGGCATAGATTTGCATCTTTCAGTTTTGGCAGCCATTACACACATGCTACCGGCTTTATGCAAACGTCCGCTAAATTATGTAGTGAACAGAAAAAGTGAATTATTAGTTACAGGGTTATCTGTCATGTCCAGCATGTGCTTTGGGATTTACAGGGTAACGGGGGAGATATATTCCGGGGGTCACTTGATTATTGTCCGGGTCTGGAATAAAACTAAACGACCAAATACTATGGATGACAGACTGACTTAAACAGAGGACTTACCAATACTTACACAGCATGTTTCCTTCAATCCCCTTGCAGTCTCCAGACTCTGTTGCTGTAATTTGCTCCGTCTTCCACGTCAGCCATTTCGTGGCGCCGTTTGCATGCAGTAAGTGTAAAGCTGACCTGACAGGTTCTTTCACGGTGCAAAGGTGCTTGGTGGAAGGCTGTTCAGCAGGCCTTTAGAGGAAGGGATAGAGAGAAGGAGCATGCAAGGCTCTCAACAGCTACAATGGATCTTCCCCTTTTGTTTCAGAAGGTATCAGCCTCCTTAGTGTTATGTGGAAATTAGATACTAGACTCATTTTCACACTATTAACACTAATTTTAACCTCATCTGGGGGGGGGGGGGTTGATGACAATTCGATAATTCGATGAAAGGACTTGGTGTGGTTCCCATTGGACAAACATTTTAAATAATGTAAATAAGATATGTTGACCTGACTTTTTTGTATGATGGCACAGGGATAGGGCATTCAAAGGGTCTAAAACTGGGCAGAAGCAAACAATGACCAAAATATCCTAATCGTAACCCAGAGACATAATCCACATACAGGGAGGGGGCCAACATGGGAGGGCGATACAGGGTAAGTAACCAAATCCAAAAGCCAGGCAAAGAAAATGAAAAGCTGAGAGCAAGCAGGGGTCACACACGTGGCGTAGCGCAGATGACGGTGCTTATTTTCACATAATCGATCCCGGTGAGTTACAGGTTTGTCTAGTATCCAGGGGAGGTAGATTGGGAACTGACTGGGCAGGACTGGATGGATGCTAGGTGCAGGTGTGACATTTTTAAAAAGTCAAAGTGTCTGTAAAAACAAATTTCTATGAGACCAATACTTATTCAGTCTCAGTGAATGGCGAACCGATGCATGACACAATTACAATATTTGCGATGCTACAAAACAATTTTCCAACAACGTGAAGATGCTGGAAATCATGATATATTTCATTGAGAAAACATTCTTTCTCTTATTTTTCGCAGAAAAAGTAATTGGATGTTTAAAAACAATGCAGCTCAAGAAAGAAGAACTCACAAAAAGTTAATTGCACGAAACAGCCAAGAAATCCATTAAATCCATTAAATCCATTGTGAATCAGCTACTCTGCAGACGCTTCAACCCAATGCAACATACGGTTGTGAGATCAGGATCAGTCAGTCCCTGGAGCAACCAGGGGTTAAGGGTCTTGTTCAGGGGCCCAGCAGTGACATCAGCCAGCTGACCAAAGGCTTTGAACTTGCAACCTTCTGATGATAGGTGCAGAGTCCTATCCTGCAGAGTCACATATATATAAAAGTGACGCTACAGTTCCATTTATATAAAAACACATGACTGTTGTGTTAATAGTCGTTCTCATTATATTACAATTTATTGATAATTATGTATGTTGTCCTAAAGCTTATTTGCATACACAGTAGGAGTAATGTATGTGCTACTAATTAACGTATATTAACTGAATAACACCTAACTACTGTGACTTTTATGGCATGATTTGGGTATAATGCATATTCAGAGGGCAGTCCCAGGTTGGGCTGCGGGATGCTTCAGTCGCTGTCGAGTGACATTCATACCTGTCCCGTCCCTCAGTAGCTGCACCCTGTAGGGGAAGCATAAATTATCTTTCTGCGCTGGGGGTTGTGTGTGACTGAGTGGGTTAGGACACTGTTTCCACAATCGAAAGGTCATTGGTTTGAATCCTATGGCGGCCAGACTGATGTCACCATTAGACCATTGAGTGTGGCCCTTAACCCCCAATGGCTCCCAGCATGCGGATGCTGGCTGACCCTGTTCTGTGACCCCCCCCACCCCAAGCTAGCTCTCACCTGTCTCCGTGTCTTATGGAGAGCAGAACTGGATAAGTAAAAAGACAATTACCCCAATGAATAAAGTATTGCTTTTCAATGGCCTGTCCTTTTTTCACACAGGGTGCCTGAATGTTCTGCAGTCACTGCCAAAAGAAGCTTCTGTGCATCCTCTGAATTTGTTCAGAGCTTTGCATTCATGTCAGCCACAGTCGATCCCTTACTTAAATTAATTTTGGCGCTCCAAACCAATCTGATCTCAATTCTAATTTTTGATATATATTGATCTACTGAAGGTAATTATCTTTATCTTGCAAAGGCTAATGCTAATCATTCCTGACACCCTCATTTTGAGGCATGTCTTACAGCAGGCAAAATAAGACAACATATTGGTCAGGGCTGCTGTCCTCTGTACAGTTCAGCCACGTCCAGACGAGAACATCAAACACCCTAAATCCTAACACCATGACGTGGTAAGTTTGTTTGCGAGGTAAAAATAGCACTGCGTTTTTGCTGTGTAATACACTGAGCAGAAACTATGATGTGTGGCGTGGTGACAGCTCCACGCAAGCATTGTCTTTTTAAAACAGGAGGGTCACACCTAATTATGACAAAGAGAGCATCCGAGAAAGGTGACATGCTGATGTGACTCTGTCCCCCCACAGAGACAGTGATTTATCGTGGGCGCGAAAGGGCGGCACTTAGAGGTGATGGGGACAGGAAGCCGTTTATCTTCCGATAATCTTCTGACATATGCAGAAATTTCAAAACCGTATCGTTCAAAAGAGCAGCTCGCTGCATTTCCCATAGGCTGCTGGAGGAGTCACACGTTCGCTACATATTAAGATGCGTTAATTTAACATGCAATGTCACGCTAAGGTTAGGGGCAGGTCAGATTCGGCATTCCAATATAGTCCGGATTTCATCTAAAGTTGGTTGGAAAATAGTACTCATTTTAAATAATGTATGTTTGAAGAGTGCGTTTCAAAATAATATTTAACTTTTTGTAGGGCAGAGGTGGGCATCCCAGATCCAGGAGTACCAAGTTCCACCGGGTTTTCCATCCTACCTGATGAGTTACTATCTGCCTGAGATCAGGTGTGGTTCATCAAAGAGCAGGTAGGGTGGAAAACCTGCTGGATCCTGGCATTCCTGGATCAGGATTACCTACCCCTGTCCTAGAGGAAAGATGCATTCCGTTCAGGCCAACCATGTAGTGAGCGTGAGCCCTTGTGGTTCTGCAGAATAAGTACTCGATAGTGCTGATCTATATTAATCCGGGGCCAAATGAATGGAAGGAGGATGATAAGGTCATTATTTATTCTTCTTGTGTTCAGGCTGTACTTTATCTTCTGTATTTCTGCTCCTGCTGCCCTGATGTACAGCACTAATGAATTGGCTGCATCTGGTCTGTATTTTAGGAGGAATTCCGAAATCCACTGGCCTATAATAGTCTTCTCTGCTATTGCCCTGAATATGCAGACCTTTAAGAAGTAAGTCACCGGCACCGCCGGCTGTAACGCATAGGCAGCCCGTGAAAACTCGCCAGAGCTTTACCTCAGGTAGCCCTAATGCATCATTTAACGCTATTATGAGCATCTCGGGGGCATTAAAATCTTGGAAGTAGGAAGATTAATCAGACAATTGTTAGTTACCAAAGGACACAGGCAGGGGGGAAAAATGAGGCTATTTCAAATTTGCAAAGGTCAAACATAAATGCTTTGCAGAAATACAAATAAGACGGCATCATCACGGTTACTTATTCACTCATCTGACGTAAGGACCTGTAGCTTATCTGTAATTCTGTATAGGAACTGATCCGTGAGAAAACGGTTTGTGCTCATTATAATATTTATATCAGGAAAAAATCTTACACAGGAAGGACAATTAAAACATCCTGTCCAGACAAAAGACAAGTCATTAAAGTCTGTTAATATGGGTCGTGCTCTGTAGCTATGGGGAAAATAAGGGGCCCTAGATTATTGTGATTGTCATGATTGGGAAAGTAAGTGACACCTTAAGCTTGGGCTCCGTGTGTCCAAGCGGATTCCTTTTGCAAAGTGATATCCTACAGCTATTTATAAAATTCCATTTTTTCCATACTGGACTTGAAAGGCGAGCAGCACAGTAGGTGTACATGACGCGGCACGTCACATGAATGCCAAACGGATTCGTCATCTGCCGTGGTGAACACCAATGAGCCGCACCCACATCCATGCTAGATGATTATCCGTATCAATAAGCGGCGACACACTTAAGCTCGTTAAAAATATTTAGCAAATGCAATGGAGGCAGCCTGGCCATGTATTGACACAATCACACAAAGACCATGTTTATAAGAAGGACATGCAGGAAAGTCAGAAACAGAAAAGCACCGGGACTAGATGGCATCGGGACTATACATAAACAATTATCGCAACACTTCTGTCCTTTAAGTTAGTGTTTCCCAATCCAGTCCTCGGGGACCCGCAGCCAGTCCATGTTTTTGCTGTACAGGAAGGATACTAAAGGACGGGGCGGATATAAATATCAGAAACCAAGGCATCGAATGACCCAAACCAACAATGTCCCCTGAGCATGCATTATTTCCAGATCTTATCATTACAGCAGTAAGGTGCTATTCAGTTAATGTAAGTTGTTTAATAGTGCATACATTATTCTGACTGTATATGCAACCAGCACGGAGCTGGGAGGGAGTAAAAACATGGAGCGGAACTGGGTTCCCAAGGATGGGGTTGGTTAACACTGCTTTAAGTGGTTCTATAGCTCTGACTTGTGAACACTCAGAAAGGGACTTATTAGGAGTATGTTGACTTAAGCTTGTTCTTAAAGGTAAAGCACAATGTTTACCCTTCATCCCAATGTACCGAGAAGCAGATTGTGGCACTCAAGTGTCAAGTAGGAGGGGCAATGTGGGAGGGGTTTATAGCAAGAGGCCTGTTATCATCTGACACCCTGACCCTCATTATAAACCCCTCCTACCCCTTGTGATAAACCCCTCCCACTCGACATTGCCCCTCCCATTCCACACTTAGCTCCCAGCTACAGCGATATATATATATATATATTTATACACACTACTCACAATAAGTTAGGGATATTGTGAGAGACTTAGTGGATGTCATTCATACGGTGTTTGTTTCACTTCAGA
>JAABNX020000038.1:3273437-3291333 GCA_015163995.2 Mormyrus lacerda
CACACACGAGGATCCCACACACGAGGATCCCACACACGAGCTACCCCAGCTGCCCTGTTTTAACCCGTCAAGGATTTATGAGTGACTGGAGCCAAACGGGTCCCATTACTTGGTGCATTTAACAACTAGAGTAATAAAAAAACAAAATATTTAAAAAATAAATTAAAGGGAGGTGACAAATTTCCCTCACTTTTCTTCATATACAGTAAATTCTTTACATACGTGGACATTCGTCAGTGAGTTGGCTGTGAACAGTTAAACAGGAGCTTGCTGAACGTCGCAGAAACTTGCACACGACGCATGAGCAAAGTTTAAGTGTATGCTGTAATTTTAATAGTAAAAGTCTTGGCTTGGGTATTGCCACGCATGTTGGCAACCAGCCTGACTCACATGTTAGCTGTCTTTGTGACCCTGGAATCTCGCATTTCTCGCAGCAACTTTTAAAGTGCTATTAATTTTGCGTTTTTAATAACAGGTCTAAAACACAACGCATTCAGGGTTAGGGTAGTAGACTGTCTATGTACGTACATGGAACCTAATCTAGATGGTTTCTATATTATTGTACTGCATATTCTACATTATCATTAAACGGTACATTTTTTTGGAAATTGATAATAAATAGACCTTTGATGTTGTGGCTCAGTAGCAGATGCTTATGGGTTGAGATTAGGGCGGCTCACGTATTATTTGCGAATCTTTACATTCCTGGGGCTCTTCCGGCCCCAACCCTCGCCAACATGAATGGCTGACTGTGTACCCACCCCAAACAGGGCATGGCGCTTATCATTGGTAGCACTGGGCACAAGGCTGGGGGGCACTGAGGACGAGTTACAGTGTAGCCCTTTTTAAAATACCTTAACACCTTCCTTATTTTAAACTACATTATAAACAATTGTACCTATAGCACTAATACCTCATTCTGATTTATTACTTTCACCCTGTCTGATTTTCTACAAGCTCATATTTTCTCGACACAACAAGCATTAAAAAAGCATTAAAGAGGAGATCAGTTCATGATATCTGAAGGTACAGTTCCAGGGCAAGGAGCAGGAAAAGATCAATCTGCTTTTGTCTAGTCTTCAGCACTTTAAGGGGACCTATCTGATAAGACCCACGATCTCTCTCTGTGCAGCAGGCTCTAACAGCTCAGTGATATCATCAGGAGAGAAACGTAAAAGCTTTGAAAATAAGTAATAAAAATTTTAAATCAACTCTAAAAGCAACAGGAAGCCAGTGAAGGGAAGCAAGGACAGATGTGATATGAGGTACACGTACTATTTTTGAATAGGGCCCTTGCTTCAGAATTCTGTACCTGGTGAAGACAAGACTGCCCAGAGCTGACAAATGCACAATTAATCAAAACAACCCTGACATGAAGTATTACTTTTGTTGCAGTGATAAATGTGGCCTAGTTTCTCAAATGTAGCATGACTGGATATGACGGAACAACATTTTAAAACTAAAATTTTAAATAAAACATGTTTCAATGACATAGTTGTGACATATGCTCCAAAACAAGGTTTTGAACAGAGCAAACACAAACTATAACACATTAAGTTAATCACCAAAAAAAACGTCTACTCATGTATAAAGGAAAGACATGTGTTTCATAAAACCATTTGCAAAAACATGTTAATATACTTTAGGGGCTGCACTACATTAAAAATGGACCCAGTCTCAAATGTTTATGGGATGTCAATATCTTTCCCCTCAAAAAAAAAATCAACATTATTGGAAAAATCACTCAAGAGGTAGACTCTTTACTTTACTGCAGTGTTTCCCAATCCGTTCCTCAGAGACCCACAGATGGTCCACGTTTTTGCTCTCTGCCCGGACCTGGCAGGGATCAGAAACGTGCACTGTCTGTGGGTTCCCAAGAACCGGATTGGGAACAGTGCTTTAGTGAGACGAGTTTGCTATATCGGCGCGGCACAGCAATATAGCAGTTAGCGTTGCTCCCTCACCTCTGGGGTCCATGTGGAGTTTTATGTTCTCTAAGGTTGGTGTCCTGTCCTCGGTTATTCCCAACCTTGCTTCTGAGATGGCTTTGACCCCGCCCTGACCCTGCACTGGACAAACAGGTACAGACAACAGTTGGATGCAGTTTACACTAAGCTTCACAATCAAAAACTGAACAGGTTGTTTATGGATAATTAGTTTCTCATTCTCTGAGCTTCATATTATTTGTATCAGTTTTAGATATCGTGAGTGCTGTCGTACTTGTCAGAAACGGCAGTTAAACAAATGAGCTTCAGCACAGTCATAGAAGTTGAGCTCATTGCATTAATGCAGATCACACAGGCACTGGTCAGAGTGTCTGTTGCTTAGATGGAGATTTGCGCAAACAGAGAGGATTCTGAGCGATCCGGTTTCGAGTGCTGCTCTGAATAAGGGCTGCCTTATGACTATAATAGCAGCTGACAGTGCAATAATACTGCCGTGATCTGGATACAGCATTGAATGCATGGGCAGGATATTGTTCAGGGTGCGGCAGGTCCAGCAAAAGAAATCGTTAAACCTCCTGTGCACAAGCCCTCAAATCAAACCCATAACAGCATCTTGCAGTTTAATGTCACAATGCTTTCACATTTTTCACTATCAAAACCACGCATGATTACCAAACCAAAACGTACTGCAATGTCCCAAAAGTGTGGCTTTCCTTTCATGTGCTGACTCCATAAGATTAACTGTGTTTCAGCGATGACCGAAAACTGTGCATGAGCACAGAATCTGCAGTGTCAGCAATTTTGCCAGAAAATGATACCTCGCCCTAGCCAGTCAGACAAAAGGCATGTTCCTCCAGTCTAATGGTAAGACATCCACTGCTTTGTCCATGTTTAGCCAATTCACTTAATGAACACAATACAGAAATTATGACAGGCAATTAAGAATGAAATTTCCTACTGGTCTTTTATAATTAATGTCTTACCAACATACTGAGTAAGAAAAGCACCCAGCTGATTCCCCCAACGATTTATCTAAGCATCTCTCTTTTTTTGCGAGCTTAGCTTGTGCTAATATTAAGCACTATCATTGGAGGGTGGTGCCTGGATAGCCTAGCTGTGCGTATAGCTTAGCATCGATGCTAGCTTGACATTGTGTAAGTGTTCGGTAGCACGGCACTGTCATCGAAGGGTGGTACTTGCATAGCCTAGCTGTGCTGCTAACTTAGCATTGATGCTAGCTTGACATTGTGTAAGTGTTCAGTAACACGGCACTGTCATTGAAAGGTGGTACTTGTATAGCCTAGCTGTGCTGCTAACTTAGCATTGATGCTAGCTTGACATTGTGTAAGTGTTCGGTAGCACGGCACTGTTATTGAAAGGTGGTACTTGCATAGCCTAGCTGTGCTGCTAACTTAGCATTGATGCTAGCCTGGCATCATTCATTGCATTTGCATTGCTAGAATGCATAATGCCAGTGAACAGAAGGAAGGACAAGTGCTGGAAATGAGGCTCGTGTTAAAGATGCTGGTGCAGGTACAAGTAATTGCTGACAGGATAAACATCAACCTGTTTACCTAACTGGGCAGCAATGCCATTTTTCTGAAAGTCTTTTTTGTAAATATTTAAACCTGTATGTCAACTTTACTATAGTCAATGATAATGATTAGATCAAATTGGGCATGACTGACAGTCAAAATACTCGAAAGAACCAATCATGATTAACGTCACATTTATGCTCATTTATTTTTCACATCTGAAATCTGCATGTTTTATTGCTTTCACCTCAAAAAATGAAATACTGATCAAACAGCACAAAATATTCTTTTAACTTTTTCTTCAAAAAAAAAAGCAGAAAACCTTGACTCAGTCTTGTGCACAGTATGTTGCAACACTTTTTGAAACATGGACCAAAGATTCATCCCTTTTAGTGAACATTAAATCAAAAGCAACATTTTCGAAGAGTCAACATTCCACTGATCTACGCTCTCAAAAAGTTTATTTGTTGTTCTGTACTTTTGCTTGCTGCGGTTCAGTCGAATGGGACTAAACTATAGGTTCGGCTGAATGAATCTGGGGGCTTCGTTCCACAAAGTCCCTTTCAAATCATTGTGTTTGTAAAACTAAAGAGGGATGCCACGAATCCACAATTTACGTTTTTTTCTGTGTATTTTTAAATGATATGGCACCGTTGAATACTGCTAGATGGGCAGCACAATGATTAAAAGAATTCCAGCATCATTGTTTAAGCGTTTTGTTTAATTTTTCAAAGTAAGTCAAACACAACAAACCATGATATCTGAAAGCAACCTGATCATTTATTTTTGCTGGTGCAAGTATTACTGTACGGTCTAGAGAAGTTGGGGGCATGTTTCCCATATTACACAACCATACATAATGCTGATGAAAACACAAAACAGCATTAAGCTGATGGCCATTTGTTTTAGTCTATAAGTGCTTGCCAATGAGGCAGAGCCAAATTGAAAGGTAAATGTATGACCATTTTTTATACGACGTTTCTCTGTTGACGTTTAATTGTTTTGAGCTCTGCTGGGATAGATTGCAGAAGCATTTATAAACTGTGATTTAATCTCACGGAAGGCCTCTGAATCACACCATCATTATTAATAGTATCAACCACTTAAATTGTTTCCTAAAATCCAAGTTCCATCATTGCTAATTTGCCTTGACGTTTTATGTAAAGCAGGCAAGGCACGACGAAGCCAAAATGAATAAGAATTCAATTGCATTGGTGAGCAGCATTACAGAGGCACACTTTCTCTTTCCCTCCAAGCTTGTAAAAATCAAATGGGTCCCCATTCCATTTACAGGTCATTAAATTTCCACCTGCACCTTTCATTTGAAGATTTTCAGTTTGTTCCTCTCAGCAAAGAAGCGGTTGCCATAGTTATTGGGAGACAGGATGAGTAGGAACCACACGGCCTGCAGGTCCGGGAAGACTGGAAAGACTGGGCGATGAAATGCTACTTTCTATTTCCTCATGCGGAAAATCAGAAGCAAATTTTCTGTGGGTCACACTTACTTATTGAGTAATAATACTTAAAGCACTATGAAGCGGCTTTGAATATGACAATATTTTCCATCAATACAAATGCTTGAATTTTAAACAATGCAAATCTTGAAGGAAATCTTCATCTCTTATTTGAGGTTGTGTTTCACAATCCTTATTCAAGGGCAATGGGATTATTTATAAATATCACAGATAGTGGTGGATGTTCTGGTTAATTTTTGTATAAATAAGCTATAGCATAACTGCATATTGGATTTCACCTCCAGGATTCAAGGATTCAAGAACTGAAACAGTTTGTCGCCGCGGTGGCCTCACTGGAAAGTTAGGTATCATTAGTATTATCACTACTACTACTTAATAGGCTTTGCCAAGCAGGTAAATTTATGTGGGTTTGTTCTTTTCGTATTAAGACACATTAATACCAACTAGTTTTAAGAATAGTGGAATGTTACACTTTTTTGTGGCGCCCCCTGGAGGGATGGTGCCCTTAGCATTTGCCTATATTGCCAATGCAATATATATATATATATATATATATATATATATATACATACACATACACACACACACAAATGCTTCCAATTTTTAGAGACTGCAGAACTTTATTCCAGTTATCCCAGTTAGTTGTTTAATGGACCAGTGTATTATTGCATTGCAGCATTACAGTTACAGGAATACGCTGCTTGAATCCATGTGTACTAACGTTCTAATTACAAAAACAGAAAAAGGCAACATGACTCTTTTGTATGAAAGGAACTAAATAAATAAAACTTGGTTAAAATGACTCTTCGTCTTTTTATCCGCCATTTTACAGGGAAGGTCCCACGATGTTGGTATCCATACCAAGTTAGACAGTGCTGCAGACTTTAATTTATGAATAGCTGTTGCACCAATTAGCACTGCTGGTGGAACAGATATGCTACAGGTGGCGAGGGATTTTTGCTGAGGAGACAGGAACGTGTTAATGAGTTGCCTTTGCTGCACTAATTGTGACAGCTCTGTGTCAAGAAGGAGAGAAGACTTTTCACTTTTCAAATGGCAGGAATGGTGTTGTGTGGGTGTCTGCTTGCGACTGCGGGAATTAGTCAAGAGAAGGAAATCGGAAAGCACAAAGAGTATGTTTGGTTTCGACTTAATGTTATTTATTTTCCCTATTCAGTTAACAGTCTCATTAAGGATTCCTTATTCGGTCTGCTTGGAATGAGCTGTTATTGATAACAAAATAAACCTTTTGTTTTATGGTGCTATGTTTAGCCTCGCTAGATTAATTCTGTGCTGGCCACAAAAAGGAAGTTTAATAAGTCTTCCCTGATCACCATGTCTGCAGGACAAAGCTGCCACCTGAATGACTGATTTAATGTCCTTGCCCTGCATTTCTGCCAGACCGAGATAAAAGCAACCTGAGCATTACAACCCCGTTGACTTCAAACACAAGGTCCACGTGCTAATTAATTTCTCAGGGTACAGAGCGGACATGCAAAGAGTGTGGCCTTTGAATTCTTCTGCAGATATGCATCTGAAGTGTGGAATATCCAACAATGAGACACAGCTGAAGAATTTGCCACTTTTGATTAAAACACCGTTGCGATGTACGAAGGCACTGAAAATTCCTTTGTGTGCTCAGTTTCATTGTTTTGTTTTCTTTCTGAAAAGGTTTTTCCTACAAACTGAAATTATAAATTTCAGTCACTATGATTTGTTTTGGTCCTTTTTAGCCTTTCAGTGGTCGATACATAGTCCATCCATCCATCCATCCATCCATCCATCATCTCCCGCTTTTCCGAGGTCGGGTCGCGGGGGCAGCAAGCTAAGTAGGGAAACCCTGACTTCCCTCTCCCCGGCCACGTCGTCCAGCTCCTCTGGGGGAATCCCGAGGCGTTTCCAGGCCAGCCGAGAGACATAGACCCTCCAGCGTGTCCTGGGTCTTCCCCAGGGCCTCCTCCCAGTGGGACATGCCTGGAACACCTCACCAGGGAGGCATCCAGGAGGCATCCTAAGTAGATGCCTAAGCCACCTCATCTGGCTCCTCTCGATGCAGACAATAGATAGTCAAAAAAAAAACTAATTTAAATTTGCAAGTGATTAATTAAGTTATGATATATTCATCCCTCTTAACAAAATTTACCCCAAATAATGTCATCTGGAAATTTGTGAACCCCTTGTGCAATTACATTCATTATTTTTTTTAACATATCACTGTTGAATTCTGATTGGTTAAAAGGGAGTTGATTAATTTTATATAACTGTACACATAGTGCCAGTTGGGTGAATCACAATTGTAAATCAATGCGTGATCATATTCTTTAATTACGTAACGGAAACTATAAAAACAAAGAAACTGCAACAGATCATTTAGATGAGAGCGACGCTTCAGACTGAGGACCTGTGGTTGGTCATTGAATGCTAAAATGATTTACTTATATAATGTACTAATAGTCCATTCATCCTTTACAGTCCTGTGTAATACCAGGAGGCACATTAAGTTGAATTAAGTATTCAGTCAATGAAAATATATTTACATTTCTTTGCCTCTGCTGCCATACATTTCACATGATATAACGCACAGCTCGGAGTGCCTTAACTTGCTGTTAACATGGTTACTACCCATTAGCCTTATATGTTTGTCCTTGATGACATTATTTCCACATATTGCATAATCCTCATTTAATCAAAACCTTAATATTGAAATCGATTTGTCAATATAAGGATTATATAGCAATATTTATTGTACTTTCAACATCGTACTTGATAAAAGAGAGAAATTCGTGCTTGTGGGACAGATCTTGTAAATACCAGGATCTCTCCCTGTCTTGTTAGTTGTCTCCCTGTTTGGTCAGCAGGTGTCGCTCTCCTTCCTGTCCTCTTCATTGTGTTTTTGTAGGCTTAGCACCCGTTGTGGTCCCCTATTCCCTGGGCCACTGCGTGGCTAAATGGGCTAAAGGAGCAGCTACCTCAACTATGTTGACCAGTCAGGTTTTTTGGAAACCGTATATTTGATACTTTCATCATGACAAGAAAGCTGATCAGCCTGAAACTCTGATTAGACGTAAATATTTCTCTCATTATTTAAAATTTATGGCAAAAACCTTATCCTGCACTTATATGTGCTGGTCGGATTGTTATAGTCTCCGGTTGCTTCTTGCTCTTCCTCTGAACCTGGAGGACTGAACATCATTAAGGGGATAATTAATTCAGCTGAGAGTTCTTCGACAGAACCCAGGGCCATTGGTCCAAGAGCTGAAGCAACAGATATGATAAATTTGGAAAACACTGATAAAATTTGAAAGTAAATAAGCAGTTCAATGATTTGTTACGGGAAACAGGCACTTTTTCCACTGAGATTTGGGGCCGTGCCCTGTCTGGTTTTGCTTGGATTAATGGAAAGTGGATTATATCCCAGAAGGTCCACCTATACCATCAGGTATCTTAGCATGTTAATAATAGCATTTAAAGAAACAGACACTGGGCTTCAGCAATTAAAATTTGACTCGAGGACAGTTTTTATTAGGTAAATATCTAGATGTGGAGCTAAGAGGCTCAGGACCTGTCCGAAATCTTGTGGGTAAAAATAACGTGGCAGGAGAGTACTGACAGGAGAGTAACGTGGCAGGACAGTACTGACAGGAGAGTAATGTGGCAGGAGAGTACTGACAGGAGAGTAACGTGGCAGGAGAGTACTGACAGGAGAGTAACGTGGCAGGACAGTACTGACAGGAGAGTAATGTGGCAGGAGAGTATTGACAGGAGAGTAATATGGCAGGACAGTACTGACAGGAGAGTAACATGGCAGGAGAGTACTGACTGGAGAGTAACATAGCAGGACAGTACTGACAAGAGAGTAACGTGGCAGGAGAGTACTGCTCTCACTTTAGACTTGTAACTGCAGTCAGCCCAGGGATGTTCATGCTGCATAACCCTGCTCTCTGATCCCAAAAAACTCTCCTAACTTGCATGTTACTTTGGGTACAGTATCATCTGCTAATAATATACATGCTGTTAGTCAGTGGAGGTGGCCTGATCACTTATGTTCAGTCAAAAATAACATCACCATCATTTTAAGCAATAAGGTGACATGAAGTTTTTTAAACAAACAAGGAATTTCCATTTTCAAAATGTAATACAATTTGATGTTGCAGACATCTTCACTCATCATCTGTTGTTCAACACAGTGATTTCTTCTTAATTCTTCACTCAATACTGTTATGTTATTTTCCAATAATGTAAATGTGGTCTTTATCCAAAGCACTTCCCAACCCTAACCCAATTTACAGTTTACTTTACCTTAGTCTATATTTCTTGTTCAATGCAAATCTATACCAAAATTAAAAAGGAATTCACGGTTACGAAAACAGGGGTCTTCCAGGGATGTCCTGGGAGCTTATCACTGCTTATTTTCTGTGATTAATTCCGTGGCCTTTCTCAGAGTTAAGGTAATAGATTTTAATAAACAATTCCCAAATCTGGTTTCCTATTGATGGAGAGCCCAGTGAAGAATGCAGGACAGATGCACAGTGATTGCTGACAGGATGCAGGCGCCTTGCTGGGATGTAAAGATACATAATAATATAAAGCCTCTGTGAGCAGTCAGGTGTCAGGGGTCGCGGAGCAGGACATGGAGGCAGACTGATATGAAAAAGGCCTGACAGGAGATAAACAGCAGAATGTCCCGGGAGTCTGCGGTAGGGTGAGATATCCTGGGCAGTGTAACCCTGGGGCAAGCACAGCCACAGAGACGTTAGAATTTCATGCGGAGGGGTAATAAAAGCGGCCTTGCACACACTCAAAGGGAGTGACAGATCATGATGTACCTGATGAGGATTCTCTCGAAAGCAGGAGCTGGTCATACTTTTGGGTACATGCTCTGAACTGCTGCAGAACATATTCAACACATTTGACAAGCAGTGAACTGAGGCCCCTTGTAAGTCAAGAGAGCTACTCTGCGATTTGAGATTCCTCATGGCTCTCTGTCAGCCGGACACGGCGCCGCAGCCCACGCGCTCTCGGGTCGGATCGCTGTGTTTCACACGCCCATCGGGTGCAGAGGTGAAGGACTGGGCTGCCCAACAAGTACAGTCTGTGCCGTGCGTGCCAAGAAAGCCCTCACGCTGCTACTTAGCGGTCTTTCCGTGCAAATAGATACAAGATACAAGCTCCCTCCTGGAGAAGGGATTGGACTCTGGTGCTCCACTCACAAGACTGATTTGTAGGCGGCAGAGAAACAGCCAGGGCAGATAAACCCGCCCTGTAAATTTCATCGACTGCAAGGTTGTAGCATGCCTGGCCAATCCCTCTGGGACAGCAGGCCAAATCAGCACACCGGGGTTTTCAGAAAAAAGCCAGAAGGACTGAATATTAGTTGACACTTGTCATTGCTAAAAGTTCACCTTCAGTTTTACCGCAACTACAGTATGCTGAGTAGCAACGGGGAAAAAATATACACATGATGACGTCATTATGACAATGGGCTTGCGTGATTTAAAATGCCATAAGAATCATCAACAGAGAGCGTTAATGTGTCAGCTGAATTGCCGCGCCGAACGGGGCGACACATACCATAGCAGGTAAAGTAAATGGACTAGCAACAAGCCTTTAAGTGAGAGTCCCAAGGGACGACCCTGCTCTTATACTTTCAAGCACTAAGCTCAGCCTAAATTGCCTTAGCAAGATGCACCTCATGAATAAATAAAATAATGGCAGAAGTGGCATCATTAAATTCCCCCCCAGATGTCGTCGAAAAGCAGTAGTGTAAAACACATAGAAAGACTATAAACTTTGAAATGGCACCGCGAATAATGTGTTGATAGTTTTTGAATTGGTAGTTCTACACACTACTTTGCAAAGCGCTTTGCTTAACAGATCAATGATTCCTGGAGGTGCTTGGAGGTCCTGGAGAGTTTGGACGGGAAGTTTGTGCTGACTGCCATTAAGGCAACTTGATAAAAGTACACAGACCCAGGCTGACTCAGCTGGTGCCAAACAAACAAGGCGATAACAAGAGGATTAGCCTTTAATTATTTATATCTCACCATTCCGTAAACGATCGCTTCCTCTAATGTTTATTTTAGCTGATTTGTAATGATCTGTATCTTCCCCCCCAAAAACAAACTTATGTAAGTTTTGTTTTTTATCATTAAAGATAAGGGAAAAAAGTAGAGCCCTTATTACTTAGGAAAAAGTCGCTATTTTCCCACAGCTTGATAAAATTTTTAGAATACTGTCTGGAAAGTGGTCTAGTTCTCACAAGAAGCTGCGTCTCACAAGAAACCAGGCACCCCACACGTACCTTTCTCTTAAGACTGTTACTTGATTGATTTGCTTGAATAATAACAAGGAAGATAATCTGTGAATGTAACATAACAAACTATAACCGCTTTCGTTTTCCCGTTTGTCTGGTTTGTGTAAAAATGTGTGGATATCACAGTACTTCAACAAGTGATTTCTTAAACAAATACAGAAAAGTAATCTTAATAGTATCAGGATGATTACTGAGTAGAGTATGAGTACAAATATGACATGATGTGGGCCATTTTTTGCCATTATTTGTCGAGTGAACAAAACTGCATCAGGATCAGAAGACATTTGCACTCTTAGCTAGACTGTTCCCCTTGTGTTTTCTTTACCTAAGCACTGGGGAACAGATGAAGCAATTACTTGCTTCACCAGGCAAATCTGTCCGCTTTCAGTCCAAAAAGTAGCAGATAATTTAAAGATATATACAGACCATTTGAAAACAAAGGGTTTATTGGTTGGAACAAATTTGTTCAATTGCGGTCGTAATTAACTAATTTAGAGCTCAATTGAACCGCAAGTCTAAACATTTAGACGCTCCGGACAGTGGGGAGCAGAAGACTGCATGTATTACTTCAGCCGATATGTTTCTGATGTATAGCCTCTATTTCTGGGAAAACTGAGACATGATTAAAATAACAAAAACAAATGTCAATCTACCATCTCTTACAAGAACCTTTAACACAGTGGAAGGTGATTGTGAATGTGAGCTTGATATAATATTACTGGCCAAAATAATCATAAAAAAACTCATATAAGCATATAAGTTATTAGAAAATGGAATGAATGGATTCATAAGACATATCTGTATACTGCAAAACCAATGTAGGCAATTCAGCTATATAAATAAAAATACTGTTTAATCACATATTCAAGTATGTGACGGTATCATATATGTAATTAATTTCATATAAAGCTTACAACCAAATGGTGCTTGATAGCCTATGACTAAAGCAGTGTTTCCCAACCCAGTCCTTGGGGGAAGCACGGACAGTCCACGTTTTTGCTCCCTCCCAGCTCCCAGCCAATCAGGAACACCGAATACCTGGTACAGGGGCGCTGGGAGCTGAGAGGAAGCAAAAATATGGACTGTCTGGGGTTCCCAGAGGACTGGGATGGGAAACACTGAACTAAAGCATCATGAATTCCCAGCAGACAAACAGCTTTGCTTTGAGAACTTAAAGAAAATGATATGAATGGTTATATAAGAAGAGGCCTTTCTTTTGCAGTAGCAGTAAGGTACACTGCGCTTTGCTCAGCTGGTAGGAGCCCTTCGTCCTCTATCAGTCCTCTTCGAAGAGCAGACATTTGTTTCAGAGAGACCTCATTCGCCTCATTCATTGCTTTCTCCTCAGCAATGAGCTCAGCTTTCTAAATTAATTATTAATTACTAAGCTGTAATTGGATGGGCGGTGCTGTGATTCAGTGGGTATCACAGTAGGTTGCCGGCTTGAATCCCTGCTCTGTGTATGTGGAGTCTGGATGTTCTCCCTGTGTCGCACCGGGTTCCTGTCCTCCGTTTCCTTCTGCAGTCAATAGACAAGCAGTCAAGCTAATCGGTGTTTATAAATTGCAAGCATGTGCCCTTTGTTTGACCGCTGAATCAGCCTTCTGCTGATATATCTTTATTTCATACACGAGATGCAGAATTGAATTCAAGTTCAAAATGCTTTGATTTTTTTTCAAAGAATATCTTTTCAATAAGAATATCTTACATTTAATGACGATGCTTTAAGGTAACCAGAATGTAATACAGCTCGAAGCATCAAATAGCCATGAAATAGCTCCCTCATTCGTAAACCAGTCTTGGGTAATGACATACTTCCCTTTGGCTCACATAAGATAATAAAACGCTGTGAGACACTACAGGCAGTCACTGGCTCTTCTTTCGTTTATCCTCTACTTTTGAAGAGATAAAATAAAACATAGCCTTTAACATTTTAGGCCTGGACACACTGACCCGTCACAGGACTCCCTCCTTCCTGTCACTTTCTCTGGGAAATGGAGCAATGATTTCAGTTATGAGGTTATAAAGGCATTATGCATCCCTCTGGTCAAAGTAAGGCCTCCGTTATAATCTTTCAGTGTCAGTAACAGACACTAGGACACAAGGTCTCTGCAGCATTACAGTGGGATTTGTCCTTCCCTTCATAAAGCTCTGTGATATTTGCTGAGGTTAAGATGAAGGGCGGAAGCAGAGGACACTGTCCCCCATGAGCTGTGAGATGTGTGTGGAGGAAGCTGGATGCCCAGCCCATGGGGAAATTCCATTTTGATCTTGTCTCCGAAGGCCACACTTTGGCCCCCCACAGGAAGGGGATGGTGAGAGGCTCAGTGGTCTAAGTCTCAGTGCCTGTTATCTGAAGGTCACTGGTTCAAGCCCTAGTCTCAGCAGAACAGTGACATGTCTGTGGGCCCTTGAGTGGGGCCCTTAACCCCCAGCTCCCTGGGCACTGTCATTTGGCTGCTCCCCCCCCCCTCCACACACACACACACACACTATGGAGAGCAAGATGATTTAGGCAAGGAAAAGAATCCCAATGTACATGTGCAAATAAAGAGTTTTATTATTATTTATCAAAAATCCTTTTGTATGCATTTTAAAGTGAGAGGAGGAAATAAACTGTCCCACATGACTGGAAATGGTGTCTTATCAAATGCCCAGCACTAAATTGCACTTATATAAAAGTTTATGTCTTATACTTGTAAAAAAGTCATTCAGGTAGATCTAGCATATTGAAATTGGACACAGAACATTAGCGGGCAATTTAATAAAAATTTACTGCAAAAGAATTCTTTCACCAAACATCACTTAAGGGTATTTCAGCATGATGAGAACAGAATTTAAAATCCATTCTTTTTCATGAACTTCTCCAGGTAAGTATGGCAGATTTTTAAGATAATTCTTCCAATTTCTTTCATTATCAATAAAGAACATAATTTTTATATAAAGAACGTGTGTGTTTATTTGCCTATTGCTCGGGTAATAAAACCAGTAAACACATTCCATATGCCAGAAGCAGTTCATTTTGTACATAGGAAGAATATGCTTAGAAAAATCGAATTACATCGCTCATTTAAGCACCAAAATGGTATTGTTTTGTTTTGTATACTTTTTAATAGCATAGAAGTTTTCACAGATTGCAATGGTCGTAAGGACTAATTAAAACAACTGCAGTCACTAACTAACAATGTTGTTTCAAAAATAGAGTGAATTTTGCATTGTCCCTGATTATATGTCTCTGTGCCACATATATTTTTCCGTTAAAGATTTTAATTGGTGAAGTGCAACCTCATTTTGAAAATGCCTCAGTGAAAAGATGTCATGAATCAGTGGTACATTAAGAGTAGTGGCCATTTAAAAAAGAAAAAAAGAAAAAAAAAGAGTGTTTTCAGGACCATGGACAGCAACCACATGAGAGCCCTACGGCCCAGAAAACAGACTGAAAAGCAGTGCAACATATTTTCCTCAAATTGATCAGCTAAACCAGTTAGGTTATATACTGTAGTCCCATTGTCAACAAAACATTATACACATTCAATGTTATTTTTTTCACTCCAGCTAGTTGTTTTACATCTATACAAAAAAAACTATATTTCTACTATACAGAGTGCATTTTTTTCACAAGCAAGGGAAACTTTGGGGTAGGAAACTGCAGGGACATCATGGCCAAAGCTGTGATTTGGACAGCTGGGGAGGACAGTCCCTGGCACATATTGACAATAACGTTAAAACAGATAAAGTTCTGAGGACCCTTCAGTTTGTAGTTGTCATGTCTCATGTACATCAATGATGTGCATATGCTGTAAATTGAAGATTTTTCTTCCTTTTGTACATCAGTATATAGGAAATCATACTGTCCACTCTAAATATATGTACTGTATATGTATATGTATACTGTACATGCATTCTGCACCGAGATACAAACTACTAACTGATGTTTTAATAATTGCCAGAAGAGCTCCATACATGGGTAGGCAGTGTGTGGGTCAGTGGGCTAAACCCATGCGGCCCTGGTTGGAAGGTTGCTGGTTTGAGCCCGACCTCAGCAGAAGAGCCACATCTGAGGGTCCTTGAGCAAGGCCCTTAACCTCCAGCTCCATGGCCGCCACTATGGGTGGCTGCCCTTCACCGGCAATCTTGCTGTCACCTGTATCTGTGCGTTAAGCCGAAAGAGAATTCCCCCACTAAAATCAATGAAGTATCATTGCTGTTTTATTATCCAATAATAATAAAAATAAAAAAAGGAAAAAAGTTACCTCGCTGGATCCGCATCCACTCATGGAAACAATGCACTTTCGGCAGATGTCCAGAAAGTCCAGCACTTGAGTCAGAAACAGTCTGACACACGTGAAGGAAATTATGGGCACGACGCTGCCAGAAACAGGATCTCTAACAAGGATCCTGTTAGAGGCTGGGAGCGTCTGAGGAGAGGCTGGCATTTGCCAAGAAAACGACCTTCAGATGGAGATTCAGGGACACACGCTGTCAGCGACAAAGCTAAATCAATAGCCAGTGTCTAAGAGATGGGTCCCAGGGATCAGCCTGGAAAGGAGACCACAAAGATACGGCATCAGTTTGACATTGTCAATAAAACTCAGTTTTACCTGCTCGTAATAACGAGCTGAAGATAACCTCTGTTTTCACCAGGAATTCATACATTACCTGCTGCCAAAGTGTGGACACTAGAATGAGCTCTGCAGGCTGTTAATTTCCACATACACATCACGCCATGGTCCATAGCCGCATGGTAGAAGGAATTGTAGTTCACGGGACATAAAGAGGAATTTGTGAATGAAGGTGGGAGAAATGGCTACTTATTTCTTAAAAGATTAATTGAATGCACTATTAATTAGCACAAATGAGGGTCACCTCTCACCAAAATAGTTTCCCTCAGGAAGTATTATTATAACCTGAAAATAAAGAGCCAAAACATCAAATATTGAACAAAACATCTTTGAGATTCAAAGTGAGCTCAATAATGATTAAGTCATTCAGGCATGAGTGCAGAAAAGTAAACACTGCGTCTAGAACATTTTTAAAAAGGCTAATGCATTTCCTTTCATGGCTTCATGACTCGAGAACTGTAAGCTCTGCGACTGGGCTTTATGGGAAGTCTAGGGGCTTCAGGGTCTATTGCAGTCTGCATGCTACAGTATGTGTCAGCAGGATGGATACAGATATGAAGACAGTTATGGAATATATCAGTACAATGCAGACCACTGTATGAGCAGTGCATCCGAGCCTTTTACCCAGTGCAAGAAGCACTGACATATTTAACTCTGGCTTGCTGTAAAATACATTCCAAAACTGGTACTGGTCACCGTGGCTATTGCCAAGAAAACCATTCTCATGAACTGTAGAACTGCACATAAACCCAGTACATCGCTAAGGATTCAATTAATTATAGAAAAAACATTACATGAAAAATTACAGCCTCTTTAAAAAAATAAATGACACTATTTTGAGCAAACATGGGAACCCAGTTTTTTTTATTACATCTACCTGTGAGCTAACACAACTTTTGTTTTTTTCTCTTCTTTTCTTTTCTTTTCTTTTCTTTTCTTTTCTTTTGTTTTGTGATCTCCCATTATAATAATAATAATAATAATAATAATAATAATAAGTATTATTATTATTATTGATGTCCAGTTCTGTTTATACTTGTTGACACAAGTCTCTTACCCGTCCCCTACAGTATGTATAAATATGATGTAAATGATGTAAATATGATTTTGACTGCTTATTGCTTATTATTGTTAAACTGTTTATTGTTAGCTGTTTAACCTCTGTGTGAATGTGTGCATGTGTGTTTATATGTCTACTGTTCAACTAATAAAATCAAATAAAGATAAAAAAACACACAGTATAAGTCAATAACAATTACTGTGTTAGAAATATCTGATAACCTATAGCTAAAATCTACAGCAGGATAAAAGGGGGAAAGTGATCCGTAGTCATTGTTGACACACAAAACAACATTGAAATGTGTTCTCTGCATTTAACCCATACGAGATATAACAACATAGCAGGGGGCAGCTAATTCAGCACCCTAGGGAGCATTACCCTACTCAAGGTACCTCTGTGGTACTTTGCTGGTTTGGGATTCAAACTGGTACCCTTTCGATTATAAACATGTGTCCTTAAGCATTAGACCACCACTGCTAAAAGAACCAGCGCTTTGAAACATATACTGTAGTCATGTGACTGCAGTGTCACGCACATGCCATGCAAACGGCACAAGAGCTTCGGATACCGCTCAGCTGCACGTGAGAATCACTAAGACGTCTAATTTAAGTGATTTTGAGCATGGTGTGATAATTAGTGCTGTGCATGGTGGGTCCAAGGACGTCAGACACACCCACCGTCCAGGATTTCCACCGGCAACCGTGTCAAGAGTTTACAGAGAATAGTGTGATTTAAAGGCTGTTCCATCAACGGTATTTCTGTGACTGAAAACATCTCATTAATGAGAGAGATCATTAACAGGAAGGCTAAAAGTGCAAAAATAACACCTCACTATAACAGTAGTGAGCGCAAAGGTTTCTTTGAATGCTCCACTATCCTTGAATTAGTCTGAATCTAGCAGGTCATACCCAGTACTAGCTAGGTGTACCTAACCTTGCAGGTCAT
>JAABNX020000038.1:3304517-3316637 GCA_015163995.2 Mormyrus lacerda
CCCCTTTGGGTCTGGTTAGGGTTAGGGCTTCCTCTGCTGCCCCCTGGAGGACGGGTTCCCCCTTTGGGTCTGGTTAGAGTTAGGGCTTCCTCTGCTGCCCCCTGGAGGACAGGCTCCCCCTTTGAGTCCTCCTAACGTTTCTGCCTACTTGGGAGTTTTTCCTTACCACTTTTGCATCTGGCTTGCTCACTGGGGGCTTTGGGCAATAATAATGTAAAGCATTACAATGTAATGTTGTGAAAATGCACTACAGTATACAAATAAAACTGATTTCAATTGAATTGAACAAACAGATGTGCATTTTATCAGGATGGGTGTTATGCTGTTGCCATTGAGCCTGGGACTGGGAATAAAACGCTCAATATGTACATTTCAGTGACTGTTGCTTATTCTGAGGTTATTCTCATCATTTCAAGGAAGAAAGACTCTATGCCAATGTTTCTCAAACTGGTCCAAAGGGACCCCAGACAGTCCATGTTTTTTGGTCTTGCAGCAAATTAATTAATTAACTGAAAGCTTTGAGTCTCGTTGAGATATCACATAGAAGGCATAAGTAATAATTAAAGCTAATAGCCACACCCCAACTGTAAAACATTTTCACCATCTCAGAATCTGAAGGCATGTTTTTCATTCCAGACTTGCACATTATCAGGCATTATTATGCTTCCATGATTGTATCATATCTAAAAATATCTGGATTAAAGAACATACAAAAGTGAATGCAAAAGTGGACAACAAGCACTGAGATGAGATGCAGGCTTCACTACCTGCAGCGTTTGAAACATCCCTGTTACTCAGGTCACAAGGACAAGTAAACAAGGAAAGTTAGTTCAGTTCAATAATGCAAAGCATAATTAAATGTCTGGATGACTTGTATGAATCTTTTTTTTTTTACTTATTGTATTTAATTGCCTGGAAATCATTTAATTCGTTTGATTTCTCCTGAAAAACAAATAACAGAAACAGCACAGTAATACTAATGACATCTCTTGATGTTATTGTCCATTGGTAAATTCAATTGACTTCTTCATCGCACCTTTTTGAACAAGGTTTCTTCAAAGTGCTTGGCATAACAACAACAACAAGCATAATTAAAATTGATTAATTAATATTAGCAATGATATCACAAATCAACACAAAACCAATTTGTTTTGGACAATCAGAAAACATGAGAAGTTCAATATAAGAGCATGTGAAGGTGGTGTGAAAGCACTTGGCTAGAGTTCTTGTAAATTTTTCTGGTCATTTATTTTGTTTTTATTTTTTATTTTTTCATGTCTTTGGACTGAGTACCCGGAGGAAACCCCACGACGACACAGGGAGAACATGCAAACTCCACACACAGTGCTAGCCACTGCACCACCATGCCGCCCCCTAAAGTCATTAGAAGACAATGAAGTATATCTAACTGCAGCAGATGTTTCTTCAGATTAAGCCACTCATAAGCTTTACCTAAGCATTTGGCTGTCAAAAGTGACATAACACTGTATTTAATGCACATGTGACAGGTCTGTAACTGGACACGTGTATGACCATGTCGGGCAAGCAAAGAACCTGTACTTACATCCAGCCTCTCATGACCGTGACCCTGAACCAGAGCACAGGGAGTCAAGCCCAGACATGGGGGCAATTTGCACACCTGGGGTTCACTTTGACCTGCGGATTTTGTCCTAGTGATTCTTGGCTCTTTCAAGGGAGAATGAATCTAATTTAAGCCTGGGAGCTTTGCAGGCCTTGCCTTTGATCTTCAGCTCTTGACGAGAACAAAGAGAGAGGGAGAAAAAAATGAAGGAGGGAAAAATTGGGGAAGCTGTTCCAGGCTCTGGGCACAAAGGGCTTTTAAATGCGTCAGGTGATGATTTGACAGGTCTTTCTCTGTTACAGTGCCGTACACAAATAAACAAAATAATTGGCTTTTGAAGCCTAAAATACATATAAAAACTGCTTTTGGTATTCACATGCAGAAAATAATTTAATTTTTCATATATTTTCTTTCATTCCAGATGGAAGTGGACCTGGATAGAGGCAACACCTTCTCCCCTAATTAAGACAGCTGAGTGGGCAATGGTATTACATCATTTTAATATTATCTACTGCTTACTGGAATTTGTTGCAGATAAATAGTGCCATTATATTTCCCTGAAATAGAAAGTGTGTCTGTGTTTTGATGGTTCATTGTAAACTGAACAGGGGCTTCCTGCATGCAGGCACACACACAGACACACGCACACACACACACACATGTTGGTGTACCTATCTAAATGGAGACCGTCCATTCATTTCTATGGGAAAAACCCTCATCCATAATCACCCTTAACCTTTACCCATCCCTAACCTTAAACATAAGTAACCAACCCAAATACAAGACTTTTGTTTTTTTGATTGCACTCACAGATTTTTATAAAACTTAGGTTATCCAAATGGGGACCTCAAAAGATGTCCCCAAAAGTAGAGAAATTTGAGGTTTTACTACACTTTTGGGACAATTTTGTCGTCAAATGTGATCTATGTAAACACACACACACAGGTTTGTGGGAACTTTCTATTCAGTTCTTTGGGCAAACTCTAATCCTAAGATTACCATAAGTAACCAAACAAAGTATGATACTTCTGGCATTTTTTACTTTTTTCATTGCATTGCATGGGGAACTGAAAAATGGTCCCCACAATGTAAAACGTTTTTTTTTGGGGGACACACAATGTAATATAAACCTAATCCACACACATATCTCTCTCTCTCTCTCTCTCTCTCTCTCCCTTGTCCTTTAATATTCCTCTAATGCTTAGCGACCTACAGTATAAGAAATATCCTTCTAAGCAGCCGTTTTAATTTCTCAGTGAATATCTGCAGTAAGACTTTTCCAGAAGATTAAAGTGACACCTGGTTCTGACATGGCTAATAAATAATGATCGTTTGACACTGAATATGAGAATTCAGCGAATTGGCTCAATTTTGAACTGAGAAGCTGAAAAGGCATTAACTCAAATAATGCACCCATCTCCGCTAATATGCATATTTCCAAAATGGGCATGGGCTGATGCACAGTTGGTACATAATAGAGGATATTTGTATAATGTAACTGATACTATTCTGATAAGCATTTTGCTGAGTTTGGTACAGCGCACTGGAATACATTTGTCAGCAGAAGAATACAACTGATGCTCAAATAACTTAAATGCTTGAGAAGTGCATAAATGTGCATAAATGTAATGTATCACTATAAATAAGTTTGAACACAAAAGTATACTGGTAATAAAAATTCAAATACTGAATATAATAAAGGTTGATGATTTATTAATTATTAAATTAGGTAAAGCTTTGGTTCGGCATTTGGTCGCAGTGAGGGGGCAGCCCCTGATTTTTCTGTGAAACTGGTTATTTTTACTGCATGACTTTTCATCACAGCTGGAATGGGTGTGCAGTGCTTCATGCTCTTGTCTTCCACCACTGGCACCAGGGTTGAGTCTCTGCCTGAACTCCATGTGTGTGCAGTTTGCATGTTCTTCCTGTGATATTGTAGGGGTACTCCAGTTTCCCCCTGCAGTCCAAAAACACACTAAATTAATTGCTAAATGGTGTTTGTGCCCTGTGATGGGCTATCTGAGGTGGGTAATTCAGGTCCACAGGGTAAGAGTCCAGACCGGGATTTTGTTTCAACCAACTACTTGAATACTGCGTCTGTAACTCTTTATGCTCAACTGGTTGGTTGAAACTAAATCTTGGTCTGGACTTTTACTCTCTGGACCTGAATTACCCACCTCTGGCCCCACATCCTGGGCAGAGGTGAACATTTCAGGTCCAGAAAGTAAAAATCCAAACCAGGATTTTGTTTCAACCAAGTAGTTGCATACTCTGTGATTGTGACTCTTTATGTTCAATTTGTTGGTTGAAACAAACACCTGGTTTGGATTTTTACTTTCTTGACCTGAAATGTCCGCCTCTGATCCTGGGGTTACAAACATGCTCTGTGACCCTGGATGACAGGACAAGCAGGTGCTGATGATGGTGATTTTGTGATTTAATTATGAAACAAGAAACGTTACAATAACTGTCATTTAAAAACGCATTCACCAGCTCTGTGTGTATTCTCCTGATGTCATCACGGGAGTCCAAAAACACGCTAAGATGAATTGGTATGCTTTCCCTGCAACGGACCGGCACCCAGCCCTCGGTTCTTCCCTGCCTGGCACCTGTAGTCTCCGTGACCCTACTGTACATGATAGGGCAAGCGCCCAGATGACAGGGAACTTTACCAGAACTTTAGCGTTACGTGACGGTCCCCTCAAAAAAGAAAAGGTAATGTCAATGGAACATTAATGCGATGTTATTGCCACATTTTACATTTTAACAAAGGTTCTGTCACTGGCACAATGATAACATTATTAACAATTAATGTAGAATAATATTTCTGATAGAATATCATTCTGTAAAAGGGCTATATGTATATACTGTGAACTCAAACATGGAACGGATGTACGATGCTACCATATTACAGGTACTGTAGAAAAAAACACACTGTCAAACCTTGAACCCGTGACCTTTGAGGCATTAAACGCCAGTGTCACCCGCCGTTCTACCACACCCTTCATTTGCTCTCATGTTATTAGTCTTAGTCCTAGTTGTGGGATAATGCTCTGTAATGTTCTGGGAATGTCAGGAAAACTGGACACTCTGAACGTTTTTATACTTTAATTGTAACGTTCATTAATTCTTGTGTACAAGGTCAACACAAAGGTTAATTTTCCTACAAACAAAAAATTGTCGGCAGGGTGGGTGTTACAGATGGATGGGTTTTTCATCACTTGAGGCTTTATAGGTCTGCATCTATCGCACTATAGCAGCAACTAGACATAGAGAAGATGTAAGCCCAGCATTGGATCTCCTTAAGCAGAATACAGACACATGAGGTATTGACGGCGTGGCTTGTCAATAAGCGAGAGCCTAGGCTGCTTCTGGCTGGGTGGCCTGTTCGCTGGCCAGTGTAGCCTATGCTCCCATTACACAGCCAGATGCTGGGCGATTAAGTCCAGACGGGCACATTCAGCAGACACACAGGGCGGAGACAGCTCACTCCCAAAGGGAGCCGGTCTGCTCAGCAGGAGAAGTCGTCTGACTTTCTTAAAAGATGCAGCCCCGCACGCCGCGGTCCTGGCAGGGCCCCCGATCCCTTAGGATCTCCACAGTGCGGGACCGGAGCTTGCAAGCCTCACTGGGCCCTGAGCTCGCAGTCTCCCACTTTACCTTTGCAGTGGCATAACTCACCAAAAATGGCAGCACACTATAGAAAATAAGGACGGGCTTGTGTCCACTGTGAGGGAAGGGCAAGAAAAACGCGAACAGGAACAAGAATGAACGAACTACACAGTCGAAATAATGCAACTGAAATACTTCCATCCATCTTTCACGTACTTATCCTGGACAGGGTCACAGAGGACCTGGAGACTATCCAAGGAAGGACAGGGCACAAAAAGCACAGGGCGTACGCCAGAGGTGGCGGGTCTGTGGGGGTAGAGGAAGAAGTACCTCCTCTATTTCTGAGATTAGATTATGAAACAAGGGACTTTGAAATAACTCAATACTATAGCTTTATTGTCATTCAAAAACACATTTCCTCTCTTCTTTGGAAGAATTCACTATTGTAATATCATAAAATGTATGATCTTCTTGCCACCAGCCAGTGCTGGTATACAGCTACACACACAATCTCGCACAACGGGCAACATCAGAAGAATCTGAGAATGTCCTATAAAAGCTAGCTGAGGTGGAGGGTCAGCATGAAATATTCAGATCGCATCTGTCCAGGTGACTTCACACGGGATCCTGGACAGACTGTTACAGTTTGTCTAAGGTGGGAAACTTGCAGGGCCTTGGATGAAATCTATCATCTGGGATCAAATCAAAGGTAAAGGGGGGTGAGGTAGAATGACGATAAAGGTAAAATATTAAATCCTGGAATAGAAATCTTAATCAACCACACATCTTAGCGCAAAAGTTTATTATTATTCAATTAAACCCTTTGAATCACATGGATTATTGGATTGAGCGAGTTGAAGCTGGTCAAATCTGCTGAAGTAAGCAGCAGCAGATGGTGAAGGACTTTAAGAAAAGGATTTAGAAGAACGGTGTACGATGCTACCATATTACTGTAGAAAAAAGTTGACAATGCAAATATTCAGTGAATGTGGCTTGCATGGCGATTTCCGCATTGTAGCCGTCCTCCACACAATCCCATCAAACTCGCTTCATAAATATTAAATAAAGGGCTCTAGACAGCTGATATGTTTTAAAATATATTATCCCTCTGAGCTATGGGGCACTCTTCCTCTGCCAAACATATTTCATCTGAACAGATGGAAACTGGAAATGCAATGACATGAGAAAAGATGAAAACAGCAGAGCCACAAACACAAACCTGAGGAGGGTCACAGAAACAAGCCAGCACTACTTGTCATTTGTTATCGAACACGAGTTCCCTTCATTCATAATGAGTTGAGACAGACCTTCTCATTACCAAAGTTTTATAACAAGCAGCAGGAATTAAAGTATCATATAAATAGACAAATCTCTCAATATTTTAAGAGCTAGGTTGTGATCTAGCTGAGTTAGTTTGCATTTTCTTTGCAGCGCTGTTCTCTAAATAAATATTTATTTTTCTGGGAGTTGATTGCCGTTGAAGAGAGACTCATCAGTGCATCTGTTCCATTTCTGTCTGTGTGCAAGTCTAATAAACTTTGACATGCCTTTACAGTATCTAGACTTCCTGCAAGGGGGTTCAGGCATTTCCCACGTGGGGACCGTGGACTCGCAGCGTTCCTCTACTGCACAATATGCAATTTTGATGATTCTGCACTGACTTCCGAGGGAGTGGGGAGGTAACTCGATCTACCGTATCATGAACACGCCCTCCTCCTGGTCAATATAATCTGTGAGGGGAGTACATTCAAATTCCGTGTGGGGCCCCAAATTTTTCAGGAGCCAAGAAATGTCTTTGCCCTGTTTCAAGCTACAGTGATGGCAGGTGTGTGTGTGTCAGTATTATTGCTACATGTGGTAGAATCAGTTGAATTTAAATTTATTTAAGAGTTTTTAATTTGTTACTTTATTAGTGAGTGTGGCTACTTTTTATGGATTTAGTAATTCATGCAAAGTTGGAAATGTACAGAACTTTCTGGAATAATGAAAAGTTCCAAATAAAAGCCCAAAGTGCCCATTTCATGTAATTCAAGTTAACGATTTTGGCCACAAGTTGACGGGCCAGTGGCAGATGCTTCTGCTGCAGATCACTGAGGTTCACCGGATAATTTCAGGCAGTTCCCAGAGTAAAAGATAACAGCTCTGCTTCTAAAAAAAGAGAACACTAATAGACAGACCCACTCAGGAGGAACCCGACGGTGTTCAAAGTGGTAAGACACGAGGACATGTTACCCCATCCATCCCACTCATTGCAATAACAGCAACAGCAAAACAAGAAGAATACCGTCTATTTGTATTCTCAGACAGTGGCTTATCCACTATTACCTCTTTCTCAAGGGTCCAATATCATCCTCCCTCATAGGAAGTGATCGGGGAACTTTAGGTTCTGACAGCACAGCCTTAACTACCTCCATTAAATTAAGCTAATTTCATTTATACTCACTCAGGACTCAAAAATGGAAATATATTACAAATTGCATTTTAATTTGCTTATTAAAATATGTAAATAAATACTCGAATAATTCTAATTAGCCTCAATTTAAAGCACTTACTCTGAAATAAATAATAGACCTGCACTATAGCATGTGTGCACAAGTAGATTAGAAGGCCGTCGACAAATTGGGGGCTAAATATTGATTTTTAGGCAACTAATAAATGCAGTAAATAGGTGGAGGATTTAAGGCGTGTTTGTTTTTCCACTTAAGTCTAATTTGGCAGAATGGTGCTCAGGGCTGTGAGGCTACAAGCGTGACAAGCAAGGAAACCAGGCAGTCTGCACACTGGTGCAGACCGGCTGCCCCACCCTCACTGGCACAACGGGCGTGCAGTGAAACGGGAGTGCTGTCGGAGATCGGGGGGGGGGGGGGGGGGATGGTGGGCTTTTGTTGTCTGAGTGCCACAGAATTGATTGTTTACAAGAAACAAAACTGGGCTCTAAAGATCATTCCGGATCATCAGAGTAATTACCTGCACATCCACAAACCCACGGGCGCTATACAAACTGGGGCCAAATGTGCAGCTATTTTTAGCAAGGTCCCGCTACATCTCCCCGACATGATGCCTTCAGTCTTACAGCCATGGGAGTAGCAGGAAATCTGAGCTTCTCCGCTCCACACGCTTGATCCCTGTAATAGCCTGGCTAGGAGACCCTTGACTTGCCTTACAGAGAGAATGGAGACAGACCAAAGAAAAATTGAGTGAAAGCTGCCAGTGGATCACCGGGGCCAGACTGTTTGATGTTAAAAGAATCGAATTGCATCGTGATGGTGCTGCTGTTATCAGTGTCTGTCAGACTTGATTTGCTTATCATTTGCTATTTAAGGATTTTTGTAAAGTTTTTCCTCTTGATTGGCAAACTGGATAAAAATAATTTACAGTACTAAAAGCAGTACACCAGGAAGATATTAACCTACAGGACATGCCATTCTAGAGCCTGGATTGTTCCGAAAAGAAAAAGCAGAACTGAAGGCTAAACAACTGAATTTCAAGTGAGTCATTTGCACGATCTTCACTAATTCCTATGACAGCTCTGCATAATGCACTCAGCTAAGCAACAGGGGCAGAAGTGCAGCCGGGTAAATTAATTGAAATGTGTGTTGCATGGAGGCTGAGATTTCATTTTGGTTCCTCACCCCCTTGGCCACACACAACAACCATCCATCTATGTTCTGAAACCGTTTGTCCCATTCTGGATCACAGGGGGTCCAAAGCCTATGGGGATATAGCAGGGAATAACCAACACCAAGCACACCCCCGGGCAATTTGGTAACCTCAATTAATCGCACGCTTTTGGACTGTGGAGTAAAGCTGAAGTACCCAGAGAAAACCCCACAACGACACGGGGAGAACATGCAACCCCTCCCACACAGAGCCATAAACCCCAGTCCCAGAGGCATGAGGTAACAGTGCTAACCAACCTGCTGCAACTCCTCAAGACAACATGGTTAAGAATGTACACATCCAGGGGATGTTCAGCATCATAGCGGCTGAAACGTCCAGCCGGACCAGCGATACATCAGTGGTCCTCAGTGACTAAGTAATGTGCGAACACTCAAATCATAAGGATTCCCCTTGCCAAGAGTCCTATACTCATGTAAACTCTACTTCCAGTATACTTCAGATCAGGAAAGATCATCATCTGTATAATATCATCAGCAGAGGTTCAACAGTGCGACTGCACCCAGCGAAAAACCAAATCATGAGATATGAAAATAATGGAACATATCCAGGCCGAGATGCTGTCGCTCTTTGCCTCCTCGCACTTGCCATGCTATCCATCAAGTGCACAACAAAACAAAAAAAAAACAATTTCCACACTTAATAAAAACCAGCCGCTTTGTCCATCTAATCAAGGCTGCATAGCTGAAGCGGCACGCATTGCTGTTTTCATTATCAGGTCTTGATAACGTATGGATTTAGTCATTCATGCAAGGCTAGAGACAAACAGCATCTTCTGGGAAAATGAAGAGCCTAACAGCGAAGTTCCAAATCAAAGCTGCCAGTCGATCTCAGGTGATTCTACTCAACAATTTGGCACCATTTGACAGAATGGTGGCAGATGTTTCTGCTGTAGACTTACTAAAAACTAGCCAATTCCTCTATCTAGGCTGGCTGGCTGTGAGAATATGCACTGTGTTTCTATAAACAGGTCTTTAAAACTCCTGTAGGCTTATGATTTTTTTCTAAAGTTCTATCATTTATTTGATATCGGATTTGTACATACCACTCATTTAGGCAGGCAAAGCTGCTGGTGACCTGTATCAGGATTTCAGATATCTGGGCCTCACAGTAAAAGTTTTAATACCACAAACTGGCCATAAAGCAATATTGCAAGTGATTCACCCAGCCAGCTCCACTGAAGATGTAATCCACAAATTATTGCTGGGATGAGTCAAGATTGTCCTGCTGGATGTAACATCAACAGTGTACATGTCGCTGTTAAACACAGATCATGGGACACAAAATAAAATAGTTATGAGGGCAGAAAGAAAAATGATTGGTTCAGGGAGATAACCAATCAGATTATAGAAAAGGCATTCGATTGGTTTGTCCCCCCTCTTTTAGTTGCTTGGACCCACCTTCTCTATCTCTCTGAACCAATCATTTTTCGTTCTGCCCTCAGATCTTTTTTGTGCAAGTAAAAGTCCCATGAGTTTGGTGCCAGTATATATGACCTTTTTTGCTTTGAAAAGAACATGATTCACTCACATTCGTTCAATTAATTGGCTCTTTATACTATTTGAAATTACCTCTAAGGAAAGGAGAAGAAAATTCTGGTGTCCTAAATGCAAATGGCCAGTGAGAAATTACAGTACCATGTCAGCATTTTTTAGTCAGCGAATGCTAACAGTGGTTCTTCAGGCTTCCTGTTGTTTGGACAGGTACTGATGCTCTGCAAAGTGGCCTGCGGTGATGTTGAATCAGGTCAAGGTGTGACCAGGACCCTTCAGCATATCCTCAGTCAACATTCAGGTGGATGGAGAGCAAAGGAAGGACAGAGCGATGCAGCTTTGATGCTGACATATGGTAGACATCCATAAGCGCAGACAGACGCCATCATCAATGCAGCAGTCTTAACATAAGACTAAAATTACCCTGGCTAGCAGATGGTTAGGATAGCTTTAGGATTTACTGACAAAAGTTCTCACCCAAACTCTACCTTTCATTCTGGGCATTGCGAAAACTGTGTTGTGCAATTTTAGAGAGGTTATACACAATTCCTTTGTATCTCTCCTTTCAAGGTTTAATGATAAAGGCCTTGGCGGAGGGGGGTGTGGTCACAGGATGTCTCAGCAATAAGAGTTGGATGCCAGGAAGTGTCCAGTTCCGTTTTTTCCAACTGCCCCCGGCCCTCAGCATACCCAGCCCTTTCACACCTGTCATTGATATAGAGAAGGGCTAATGGCACAGCTGGCTACAGCCAAGTCCCCACGTCACATGGTTTGCTGGAGTTTGTGTACGTGTCCCATGTGAGTGGCAGCCTTAACAGACCATATGCAGCCACCTGCAGCAAATGATCTCAGACAAAAGTGGATGCACATTTAACAAACTCAGTTGAATAAAATCATTAACACGCTCACTTTAATGCTAGACCCAAATTACTTCTATTGTTGCCAGCACTAATTTTAAAAGATGCATAAATGACATATAATAATAAATGTATAATAAAAAGCATGATAAATAAGGCAAGAGCTCCCCACAGAACCAATTTTTGGATCTTGATGCAGCCTCTAAGAATGCATCTTGTTTTTTATTAAATATGCTCGCGATGCCTGGGCTTGCAAGTTGATTGATTTTGCGTACGTTGCCTCAGTATTAAACTTTGATATCTGATATTGATGCACATCTATATCAATATCAAAACAGCAATGATTTGTAAGTGAAAAAAACTCGATTTAATTCACAAACAGCTTCTGGCATATGAAATTGTGCTGCAGCTTCTGATCATTCTGGAATGTTTTGGAACAATCGAAAGAAAACCCAATTCTTATTTCCTAATCTAACTAACTAACAGTGAACTGTCCCACAGAGGAATATTTGAGAGATTTATTACCAGTAGGTCAGAATGAGTGATCCATGATGCTGATTGATCAAATGCGTTTTTTATAAATGCTTGCTACAGACATGGGACATATGCATGCATTTTTCTCTAATTTGTAATTTGTAATGTCAGATAATAAGTTTAATTTCATTCAATTCTGCCTGATGATATATATCTAAAAAGCATTATTTAAACTACATGAAATGGTATGGAATCCCATCGAGGGTGTTCACCTGCCTTGTGCCCTGTACTGTCTAGGGAAGGTTCCAGACCCTCAGTGACCCAGGCTAGGACAGGCAGTTGGAAGCTGGATGGATGGATAGATGCATTACATAAACTATTTCAAAATATTTCAATAAACGTTTTATTTTATTATTTAATAAAA
>JAABNX020000038.1:3352478-3373811 GCA_015163995.2 Mormyrus lacerda
GTGCGCCCCCCCCCCCCCCCCCACCCTCGCTGACACCATCTTACTTTCCTCTCGCCTACACTAGCTCGTTTTCGCTCCCTGCCATGCGGCACTGCCAGAAAGGGCCAGTGGCACCACAGCACCTTGCACCTGCTGTGAGAGAATGTTTGACTGGAAAAAAAAAATACATAAATGCCCCCGCAGACTGACAAAAGCTGTGTTTTAGTTTTTAAGGCATCAGATGGAAGGCCTTAGTCCTGGACCTCCTATTACCATCTCTGGAATGATGCTAATTTCCATAGTAAAATTTATAGACGTTAAAAGTGTGAGCAGTCTGGATTAAAATGTTTTTCGGCCTGTTCGGTACCTCTGCTGTAGCATTAACATTGAATCATTTTCATCCCCCTCAAACCAATAGCAGAGCCAGAAATCATGCTATGGGCGGGCCAACAGTAATCAAGTGGGCCAATCCCGTAACAATTTACTTGGTGACAATATCACACTACAGATTCAACTACATACACACACACACACACACATATACATATGATGTATGTATATGATGTATATGATATACACATTTTAGTTTTTAAATGAGCTGGGGTATCACTAAGACCAACGAAGACGACAAATCTATTTGCCTCTCAACAGCACAATCCTTCTGGTTGATCTAACCACGCACACACATATCTGCTAGTCACTCTATCACACTGTATCACTGGAGTTCCATCTGGGTGGGGTCAGGACCAGCCGGGCCCTACAGGTACCATGCAATCGCGGTCACTGCAGACGCGTCAAGAGCATCATCAGGAAAAGTACTACAGCAAAAGAGACTCAGATTTAGTCATCATGTGGCGTCCAGCACACGGTCACGTGACACGATGTACGATAGGCGCCGTTAGCTGCGAAAAAGATCATTACATCATTCTCATTTTCTCAAATCATGGCTTTGTCATTGGACGACGTAATTCTAACATTATGCAGGACGCATGGAATATGACACAGGATGGGGAAAAGAGATAAACCGCAAAGAAGGTATGTTTGCAGAGCTGAATCATCAGGCAAAGAGCTGCAGTTTTTGCAAAGCATTGCTGCGTCACTGGACTGCGGCATGAGGCAGTATCACAATATTTAACCAAACTAACCACAGGCTGGGAAAAAGCTCCACACACGAGTCTGTAAACATACATGTGTGTGCTCGCATACACATATACAGTACATAGGCATACATTCAAATGCGGGCTTTCTTGCCATAACTGCAATTCTATTTGCTTTCTCAGGAAGTAATACTAAACCAGTAATTGCTAATTCTAGGATAAACAAGATAGTCTGTAAAAAATGCAAATCATTTGCATTGTGCATTTCATTACTGAGAAAGTGACAGCTCTTTAATATTATGATAACAGTAAATTGTATTTTAAACTGGGAGAATAGCAGAGGCAGAAAGCAATTTGCATGCTGAATTTTCATATTAAATGCCCACAGTGGTTTTAATCATGCACGACATTAACAAATCTTATAATTATCAATTGTCAACAACTGCGTTTAGAATAATTTTGCCCAGATAATATGTAATTTTACTTTCCAGTCCTATTCATTTTTTTCCTTTCCTTTAGAGAATGAAACTCATTTATTTCCAGCTCTGATTTTTTCTTTGAGATTCTGCCTGGAAAGAAAAGGTACGATTTATACACACACTCACAAGGCCATGGCACACATTCTTACAAATGAACTCACCTGCACAGGACTGTATCAAAAGACTAACAAGACACAGAGATTCACTTTGTGGCATGAATTTCCCGCAGGAACACAATACACACCAAAGTCAACTGCCTACTTATCGCCTGTGTTGAGGTTAAGACAGGCTTTTAGTGTGAGGTTGGGGCTGTATTTTGTGCCACTTCATTTCAAAGAGGAGCAGCGTGCTTTGGGTATTTATCATCTGAGTGGAGCCACACTTTCTGTCACAGTAAAACTTGTCGAGCAGGCACACCGTGACAAAAAGGCTGCGAAAGGTTAGGGGCCCTAGACCAGCAACACTCAGCAGGAGTTAGGCTGGTGTTGGTGCGGAGTATTGCGCGTGCCTCAGTGCTGCTTTCATTCATCAGTAGCTCTTCCAAGAGCCGGCCTTCCATAGCCTGTGCCTCTGGCAGCGGCACGCCAGATTACATCTGGAGGCTTGTGTTATTGTCAGAGCATGTGCTTCTCCTTGCACTTGGGAAAAATTGCTATGGGGGGGTCAAGGGTCTGTTTGTGATCCATATTATTGTATTTTGAAAATTTTGAAGGTCAGTTACCAATCAAAGAGAGAAAACATGGAAGGAGGAAAAATGTGCTTGTTTGGTAAGCTGGGGGACCAGGCACCATCTAACCTGAATTCAGTCAGAGGGAGTATTACTGTACCATCAGCCTCTTCTCACAACGTTCATTCGCAGCGTTGCGGTAAGTAAATGTTTTGAATAACTTTCTTAAATAATCATGTGCGTTTGGCCTTTGAGCAAAGCCTGGGGCTTTGGAAAAACAAATGACCCTCCCAACATTTCCTCTCAGCTGTGTATATGTGCATGTATGTCTCAAAAGAGTATGATGGGATACATGACCGGGAGCGTTCCGGTGGACCTGTACGCGTACTTGCGCAAATGACGACTGAAGCTTAATCTCATTTCACAATTTGGGTTACTGTAGACAGACACTCCAGAAGAGGAAAACAAACCAAGCCTGGATGTGCTGAGCAACGCACGACCCTGGGCGGCGGGACCTGCCCAGTACAATCCAGCAGCACAGTTCAAAGAGTAAACTGCAAACCGCTTATTTTGAAGATGTTGCTTAATTGCACGTCTGCTTTTAATTTTTCTGGCCAAATGGGAGCTTATATGGGGGGCCATTGGGTGGGAGGTGGTGCCAAAAAGCTGTCATTTTTATTCACTGTGGGCACACTGCCCCGGACTCGCACCTAAGCCGTGGGTAAAGTGGAACGATGCGATTCCTGACTGTGTGAGCCGGTCGTGCTCTGACTCAGCAACATTCTACTCCACACAGCACAGGCGATTCCAGTCAATTAGACATGTCGGTCCCTGCAGTCTGCAGAAACAGCAAAGGCGGGAATGGGACCATGTTTAATAACACGCCGATTTAAAGGGACATTTTACCAATTAAACTTTCAGAATGGCAAGAATGGCTGTTACGCTTCCAGCGAGTCCTTCCAGCTGGCTGACAGTAAGAATCACTTGAGAGATTATTCAGAAATATTATTTCACCCTGAGCTCCCAGATTTAAATTGCAAATAATTTCACGAAGAAGATGAGGAAACTTTATTCTTTTTATTTTCATAAAACCAGATGCCAAGAGAATAAAAGTGTACAGAAATCTGTGGGGGCGGGCGTGATAAAACTGACTTAATTAACCTCTAGTAATTACACGGTCAGTGTTAAATAAAATCCAATAGACATAAGAAGTTCCTTAGAATCACCATTAATAAATCTTTCTTTTAACTGTTTGTGAAAGCTCATTATTCAATGATTAAGTTACAAAGGTAATACCATTAATTTCAATTAAGAGCACAGAGTAAAATAAATGTCCAAAACAATCACCACTCAACTAGAAAACAAATTTCTAATAAATCTTGCCATGTCACTAATAATATTACTTTGTGTGCCATCAGGATTTTATTTAAAAAGATTTTTAAGAATTTTTACACATAACTCATTTATTTTTTTCCTGAATATGTTTCCATTAAAAAACATTATATTCACTCTCATTTTATGTGCAGTATGTACTTCAATACATATCTGGTGAATAATAAAAGATGCAAAGATTGATCATATTTGATCCATTTTTGTGATTTTTTTGCAGATAATCTTGAAGCCAAAAGACATCAATCAAACAGGAGTTTTTGTGTCTCAGAATCAACCTTCCGCAGCAAAATATGACCGTCAATTAAGATTCTATTCCACAAAGAGCTCCAGTGTTTTCACAGCGTTGGCTTTGTCGAAGGCCTCCTTGACACGGACCCTTTCTTTCTGCCATGTCATGACTGACCATTTATATATTTATTTTTGGGTTTTTTTCGCCAGCTACACTACAAAAGGGGAAAAACACACAAAAAAATGCACTGCATCGGTAAAGAAAAGCCACTGTGCTGTAAACACAAATTCCAAATTCTGTACTCATCATCACTGTTGAACACAGTACTGTTTCAAACAAAATCATAAGGTAATGAATTATACGCCCCCAGTGGCCACTTTACAAAGTGCAGATAGCTAAAGCCAGATAAAAGCCACTTCTCCATTAGAACCTTCAAGAGAAGATCAGTTGTTGTGGGTGCAGAAAGACTTCAAGAAAAGCAGCTTCACATGCATTATTCCTAATTATAAATGGTTGAAACTGGGAGTTTTATCTGAGGAGCATTTCCTAGAACATGCAGTATTAATGCTTTCCGCTCTTTTCATGTTGCTCATCAAGCTAAAACCTGCAAGATTTCAGGGTTAAATCTGAAACCAAACATGAATGATTAATATTGTCATGTGTCAACAGATGGTCTTAAAAAGTCACTTGACAATGTAAAATTAGTTAATTTTATGTGCTTTTTATGTTCATAAACATCTTTTATGTTGCTGGATAACACTTCCCCACATTAAACATGGGAAACATCTAGTGTAGGTAATTTTCTAACCTTTTTGAGAGCTAGTCGAACAATGATGAGAAACATACATATTAAAACAGGTGTACAGGTGTCAACTAAATTAAACATCTCAAAAATAAAAATAAATCCAAATCTGTCGCCTTATTAATCACACCAAACCACAATCAAATTTCATTATTTCATCATCTCCTTTTTCTTCAGTGTTACTTCCTTAATTACAGCCTGTGTCTGTTTAACAAACCTGATGATTTCCAAAAAGTTTATTTTTTTTTTCCCCATAGTTGGACTTATTTTCTCTACATTATTGTACAAAGTATCAACTCAGCTTAATACGTTGCTGATACACATTGTTTGGAGGGTTTTTACTTTTATTGCTAAATTTTTTATCAATTAATAATATCTGGTGGAAACCTTTAGAAGACAAAAATAATAGTGAATTATCTGTGATGCAAGCTAATGAAGACTCCATGCACAATACAAAAACTCGAATGTATGATTTATTAAAAACAGGGACACACAAAGAACCATGTATTGCGTGTACCATGTACAGTATAGGCATTGTAGTTATATTAGGTATAGACACTAACCGCACAATTATAACTATACAATATACACAATATACTATACTAATACAACTATTAAATTAGATATAATATAAAGAAATTCATGTATGGCTATTGTATGAAATGGCACTAAATTAATTAATTTTACAGCCCAATAAAACACACAGACAAATCAATTATGAGTAAACAAATTAGTTCTCATTAAAATTCTGTCAAAGCACACGTGAGCTCACACAGCAAAGCATGACACAGAACATCTAATTCATATGGGCCCCTCAGGGCCATTGTACCAGACAAATAATGGGTGTCTGATACCGACATCGCTAGAAATGTGATTAACGTTCAGGTACGTAGCACCTGAGCTCAGCTGAGACTAAGCCCTCCTGTTGGCTTGGTCGGTCCCTTGGTTTCCATATTTTACCTCACATTCGGCATTGGTTACTAAAGAAGGCAACCAAGGACTAAATGAATGACATCATCCTATCATGCACTTGTAGAGATCTGTAATTACATATATCCAAATCCATATATCTACAGTGTAATTGTAGTGATCTGTAATTACACATATCCAAATCTACGTATCTACAGTGTAATTGTAGTGATCTGTAATTACACATATCCAAATCTACGTTATCTACAGTGTAATTGTAGTGATCTGTAATTACAAATATCCAAATCCACATATCTACAGTGTAATTGTAGAGATCTGTAATTGCACAAATCCACATAAATACAGTGTAATTGTAGTGATCTGTAATTACAATCTTACTAGTAAAAATTCGGTCATGAATATGGGGGCCTGGAATTCTTACTAGACAAAACGTATTTGCAGATATCTAAACTGGAGTTTCTTATTAGTAAGAGTTGAATTATAGAGCTCTACAGCATGATTTTTTACTAGAGAAAACTGAATTTAGTTGGAATGGAAGTCAATGGGAATATATGACAAGTAAAAATTGACTTACAGAGTTCTATGATATGAATTATTGCTAGTAAAAGAACAATTCTTACTAGTAAAATGACCATTCCTCCTAGTGAGAATTGCATTGTAGACATCTTGAATTCATATTCTTACAAGTAGAAATTGCATTTTTATTACTGAGAAGGTTATTTTTACTAGTGAGAATTAGGACAGGTAAGCCTTATACTAATCAAAGACTATTTGACTTACGACATTATCTTTCTTTTACATGAACAACGTAATTGAGTTCATGACAAATCCAGTATATTATAAATAGCCAGAAAGCACACAGTATGACTGCCCCCGTACCCGTGGCATGTACAGGTATCTTGGGAGGGGGGGGCTTCCTGCATCTATGTTCCAGCACTGATCAATCCCAAACTGGGAGTTTTCCCGTCAGCCATCCCTCCTTCCACAGCCCAGACACAAACACATCTCTCTCAACAGGTTTCCAGACGAAATCAATACCTACAAGCGGAATCAAAAGTGAAGCCTGATTTTCATCCACTTGGCTCCCCTTTCTGTGCCCCGGCCATCAAAGCAATCTCCTGGGTAGTGATCAGTACTTCAGACAAAGCCGTCGGTGGCATATCAGTCAGACGCTGGTTATCTGCAGTGAATCTCCTTTGCTACATCCTCACTAAATTGTTTAATTACAGGACCTCCTGATTGTCTTTTGACTCTGAAGGGTGCCGCACACATAAATGTGGCCCATACTGTGTGGATTATACTACACACACCTTAAAATGGTTTACATACAGCAAAAAAAATCTCCTTCATACTATCGCTGTAGAGAATGCACTGTAACCTCATAACTAATCTCTTCAAAGCCAGTTCATGTTTCAGAATGTCCTCAGGCAGAGTGAAAAGCCTTTTTTTCTGATACAATGCATCATTCGAGTTTCTATTTTCACCTGCTCCAATGAAAAGCAACCACAACTAATAGGGAGGAAAGTAAGGACAAATTGAGACTGTTTGTGTCATGTGGTGACAGCACTCAGAAAGGCCAGGTGTGAACATGCTTTTAAGGGTCTCCTTTCATAAGCAGATGGTGCAGTTTCTTACTGCCAAATTGTTTTGATAAGTACAGATATAATTCCAGAATAGAAGGGCTGCAGCAATGCTTTGTTTCATATTACACTTCTCTCTCAGGCTCAGCAACTTTGAGCCTTGTGAAATATCACAGTAGTGAAAACTTCATAACACAGCTTTTCATGATTAGATAGCAGGGCTCAATAGATAGCAAACACTCATTCCTGACCAGTTACAAATGTAAATGTTTAAAGACTCCCATTCGTCACACCTCCTTTTCCTCCTAATTATAATATTTTATAATAATAATAATAATAATAATAACAATGCAGTGGATCCTTGGAACTGGAAGGCCTCCTAACTCAACCAACTGGGACATTGAATGGTTTTTTTTTCACTACCCCCCCCCCACTTTAAAATATTTTCTCTATTAACACCTACAGTACCACATACCATCCAATGACTTTCAATATTTTCAATACTTTCCTTGGTCATTAATCGTGTCATTAATTAATGGTAATTAGTTAATTAAAGTTAAGTGCAAAGAAACTTTGTCTTTAATCCCTGAGTTTGCTCTGCCATTTATGACAATTTAGAGCACCTGGCCTCCAGCTGCAAAACACACATCTAAAATTCATCACTTTTAGGATGGAGGCCATCCTTTCACATCAATATGGAAAAACATTTTAAACTGACATCAGTGCTCAGGGGTGTGTCTCCCAAAAGCATAGCTGCTAGCTACTATGCAGTTTACATAGTTGGAACCATGCAACTGAAGGGGTCCAGCTATGTAAGCTGCTAATAGGAGATTTTGGGAAACACTCCCCAGGCTGAGAAAATGAACAAGAGAAGTTGCAGGTGACACCCTTTTCCTTTCTTAAAAAAAGGTACACAAGTACCAAAATCTGAATTATAAATCTGGATTATCAATCTGGATTATAAATCTGGATTATCAATCTGGATTATCAATCTGGATTACTTCAGTATCAACATTTCCACTCTCCCTGAAAGCTGTAAACGTGGTCCGGTCCGCATGGGTTTGCAGGCCGGAAAAAGGCCATCAGTCACTGGCAAACCACTAGAAGGGCAGCATCATACCAAGGCTATAAATACCAACTGTCCAGGAGACCCATAAAGCAGCAGAGAGGGATTCCTAAAAAGCCATTCTTTACACTCAATGATGCAGGACCATCCTTTCATATCCATCTATTATAAAAGGTCCCAGCATCACAGCTGCTGTTCATTCCTGTCCTCCAGCAGGGGCTGTGAAATAGTCATCTGTTTTTAGGTACCAGCATGGAAAGAGAAAAGGTGAATGGTTCTCCTTGCCACTATGTCAGGGTGACATCAATGACAATTACAATAGAACCCGTTTCTCTGCACAACAAAGGTATTGCTGATTTGGAGATATGAAAGACATTAGCCACAAGGTACACAAACTCTCGTACCTTTGCTGGCTGGCTAAGTCAGTCCTCCAGTTCATTTGAAACAGATGCAGAAAAATAAAGATACAACTGTCTGCATCTTCACTACAGTGTATGGGATTTATTGTGCCTCAGCCTTCATTTTACACTTTACATTTTATACATTTAGCAGATGCTTTTTTTCCCCAAAGGAACAAACAACTGAAGCAAACAGCACATTACAAGCCAAGGAGCCAAATAGGCAGAAGTGCAGCTACAGTAGGCTGAGCTGCCAGCGAATGCCCAGGTGTCAGCAGTTTGGGGCAGGATCTACACAACAACGCCGAACAAAGCGAGAACCTATAAAAAGTCTATTCCAGGCCCAGAAGTGTGGCAGAAGAACATGCTTTCAAAAGAACCTGCTAGCATTTAGTGTTATATCTGGTAATATACAATTTACAAGGATCTGATTTTACATTGAGCTTTAAGAATCGACACTGTAAAAGAAGAGGCTCCCATTTGTCACACCCCTTCCTCCTCCTATTATTATTATTATTATTATTATTATTATTATTATTATTATTGTTGTTGTTATTTAGAAATAATGTGTCTAGTCTGTGGAGCAAAGTTCATGCATTAATGATGGTATCTTAATGTATCGTGACAACGGTTCTGTGATTTAAAATGCTTAAAGCTGACTATTAGGAGAAGGAATGAACAGATTATGAAGGCATGTGTTTATCGGGCTTGGGCTGGAGATCAATGGAATTACAATACAAATCAGCACGACTGAGCCTATCCATTGATCGCAAGACCCAAGAAATAAATTCCCAAAGCTGAACTGTGACTGAATTTGCAGAATCAAGCCTCTTTAAAGCCCATTTGCCCTTTTTGCACACAATCTAAAAATGAACAAATCAGATTACATAGTAATTGAATTCTGAGTTATTTCCCCGATGTTTTGGTTTTATTATACCTTAGGATTTTATGAAAACCATTAAGAATATTTACAAATTCATGCAAATGAGTCCTAGTCTTCAAAACAAATGAAAAGCAAACAGCAAACAGTTTTCATTACACAGTATCTCCGCAAAAGGTACTTTTGCTCTCAACCTATACTTCTCAGTACATGCTGATATATTAGGTTGATATATTATATCTACAGGACAATGAGTAGTTGAACAGAAAGCTCTGAAACAGTTCTGATAAAGCATATTTCTCAAAAGCAAGCTAAGCAAGTTTTAAAAGTACAAACTAAACTTCCACTTGCCTTGGATATACCCCAGCTCTCAAATATTGATACCTACCTAGGATTCAAGGGTGTACAGAGACTATAACTAAAGATGGCCAAATCTGCCACAATACTAAATATTAAAACGGATCCGATTAAAACCAAGAGTTACGCAATTTTTATGTTTTTTGAGGAACATCGTCCAAAGTGATGCTGACTTTTACAAAGACATCATTTAGGACAGTGTTTCCCAACCCGGTCCTCAGAAACAAACAGAGACGGTCCATGTATTTGCTCCCTCTGAGGCAGTCCGCATTTTTGGTAGCTGGGAGGGAACAAGGAGACAGACTGTGACTCGCCGAGGACAGATTGGGAAACATTGATCTAAGGGAAACATGCATTGGTTCAATTTGCAAGCCAGAACTTTTTTGAATTAGCCGCCAGCAAATGTCACTATAAGTTGCAAGCAGGGAGTTTCTCAAGAGCAGCAGAACAGGAAGCCCGAGTCACGCGTCAAGTCACCCATTAGTCTAGTAAAATACAAGCTTATTTGTGGGTCACGTGCTAAGGGAAGTACTGAGTTCCCGTTTCCCATGCTGAAGGATTCTGCCAGTTCTGTTTTGCAATGGGGGGCATTTTCCGGGGAGAAGTCCAATTAAATACTAAGCCATTCTGAATGATTGTGTTAACTTCATATTTAAACATTTATATCCAGAAAGGAGCAGAATCTTCGAGAGAAAAATGTGTTCCATCTATAGATAATAAGAGATCACTGAATGATTTAGCATACATACTGTAAACACCTTGTACACATGACTATGGTCACCCTAGTTACCCAGGTGTCATCTGTATTAATTGACAGAATTAATGAATGATTGAATCAATCTTACATTTATATGGACCTTTTCAAGACACCCAAAGCACTTAAGAAAAATAACAGGGAGTCACTTCAACCACCACTTTGTAGCGCCCACCCAGATGATGCGACAGCAGCCATTCTGCACCAGTATGCTCACCATACTTTAGCTATAGTGGTTAAGGGGCACTTGGAGAAACTTTTGAGACCATACACAAGGTATTCTTCTCTAACGCCATCTACCCCATCAACAAAACAAATAATGCCATCCATGACCAGTGATTGGTGTGCCATACTTCCATAATACTTTCAGACAACTGTACAGTCTATGCCAAGGTGCATTACAGCATCACTAGTAGTTCTGTTGTTATGTTACTTTTTCCATCATTTTGGAAGTGACCTGTATTCCACTAAAGCCACAGATCCCTCAGATCTACAGCATTCCTATTACAGGCTAGAATAAAAACTATTTTTATTTTTGAAGAAAATGTCTCAGGTTCTTGTACCATAAGGACCCCTAGAAATAATAAACATTCTTCATTATAAATGCATTACAATCCATATGTCACTTTCAATAAAAAAGTAATAATAATATTCCATGTAAATGTTTTAAGTTCGGATTAAGAAATACATTATAATTTTGTGATTTTCAAAGCAACAAAAGTATTTCTATTTGGGCATGACAAAAAAAAAAAACACATTTTGCGGAAATGGTTTTTGTCTTGGCAGGAATAAAATTAGATTTATATAATGCATCAATTGGAGAGGGATTAGCATTGTGCCTGCATCTCTTGTAAAGGTCTATTGACTGTACGTGTGTCAGCCTGAGCCTTCAAAGGCTGGTCTTGCTGCTAGCGGAGGGTCCTTCCCACACTGCTGACTCGGTGAAGAATTCACAGTCCTTGGCTCAGGTTCACACACACACACACACGCATATACATGTTTGAAGCTTTTCCCCAAAAGGGATGTTACAGTCAGAGTTACACAAGATGCTTGCACGTGCTTTAGCTTGCTGTCTCAAAGAGGAGCTTCTTTTCCAAAAGACAATCCTTATAATAATCCGTAATTGGCTACTTTTGTTCGAACATGTTTATATGCTGTTACAGAGAATGGAATGAAGTGGAATGGAATGGTATGGAGTGCTTTGTTTAGTATGCATATCTGCATTCAGATGGAAATGCACTTCATGCACAATGTTAACATTTTCCCAAATAAAACAACATGATAGGAACAGAACTTTAATATTTTAGTAGCTACTTGTTTAGTAAAATTTGTGCCAAATAATCTCAGAACAAAAGTGAACAATTGCAGGAAATTTGCATGATTACACTCTGAGTGATGTAGGGGTAGCACTAACTCCGAAATAATTAAAAACGAAAATGATAGGTAATCATACCGACATTTTAAACTATTTGTTTTAGTTATTTAACATTCAGTCGAGCGGAATGGCTTTTAGCACATAGAGGTATATTCCTCATTCACAGTGAGATGTTTGTTCTGAATACCCCATAAATGCTTGACTGGGTTCTGATCCAGTAGCTAAGACGGCTTTGGAACATGGAGGATATTACCAGCTTGCGCCGTCCGTGAAAGACACTCCCTCATAGTGGAAAAGGTCTGCAAGACAGGGAGATGGCTGATGCTCGATATCAGTAAACAGCGAAGAAGACTGATCTTGCCTGCTAAGAAAGGTGGGGCCAGCAACTGAGACATCACATCAGTGCAGAACCTCTGGGACCATCTACTGCTGAATCCAAGCAGTTAGGTCTGTTCTTCACTTTGGTATCACATTTGCGCCTCGGTCAGGAACCATAACTCTGAAGCTCTCGCAGGAAGTCTTAGGACGCTTAACTCGGCAAAAATATGGCAGACTTGTTGGTTTTATCACAACAAAAATTACTTCATTCATTTACAAAAACATATATATCACATTAGAAAAAAAAACAGAAGTTTTTAAGTAAAACCAACAATAATTTCAAGTACTAATAAAGTGAAACCGAAATTATAGTTTTAAAGGGGCTTTTCTAAGTTAAATTCACTGACAAGCATGACTGGATGCTTTATAAAAACACCCAAAACTGGTCTTTAGTTTCCCATTGGGAGCCAATGACTCCACAAAATGGCAAGAACTCAACTGAGTCAGTCAAAAAATTATGACACTTAAAAAGAAAATTCCCGTGTGGAAGACATGTACAGATATGTTAAACGTTGCCGGTCAATTGACTTTTGTTATGAAATTTTGCAACATTATTACTGAATTAAGCAAAGCCTCCCAAGACTCTTTGTGAGCACAGTATGTTCCATTATGTATTTATATCAAGTTGAAGTAGTTACTATGCACTACTGTACCAATACAGTAGTAATGTCCAGATACAATGAACATCTTATTCATTACAACCTACAGTAAGTTATTTTCTGTATGAATAATATAGTAATACTGATACATTTTATGTACTTAGCACTTTCAAAAATTCTAAGACACTTGCTCACGTCAATTCTTAAAATTTTTAAAGAAACTGGACACTCAGGCATCAGGTTGACATTGGCAAACGACATAATCCACAGTCACTCTGCCACTTTGCTTTACATTTCACATTAATGCAGGGATATCAGTGGCATCATGCAGGTGCCCTGCCCTCAGAGTTCAGGGCTGATAAAGTATCAGCAAGTCAAGATGATTTAATCACTAAAGCCCCTGCCAGTCACCAATCGTGCAAAGTCACACCGGTCTCCATCCATTACCGCAAATGCCGTAATCACAAGCAATGAAGCTGCTTAGTAAAAAAAGAGGAGCTTTACTGTAGGATACATGGATGTTATTTTGTTAATTTATGCTTTTGTGATATCAGTGTTGAAGGCATAGCTTTTGATAGGTTTAACAATGCGGTCAGTTCACAATAAGTCTCTGGAATGCAAAAAAAAAAAACATCAATGTGAGGAGTGCTTTGATCAGATACCTAGAGGATCGTGCAGACATAAATGGATGAATTTTTGCACTCAGTGGGGGGGGGGGGGCATTCTATTTTACCACTTTGGTTCTTAAGCCACAGTCATGAAACGAAACGTCAACGTTTTGCATTTACTGTAGCACCGGTCTGTTAAACTTAGAATGAAATATGTGTCACGTGCACTAAAATCTTGTGCAGCTGCCGCATATTAAAATATCCTTTTATAATAATAATCTTCCACTTGTCTGTTTCTTATTGCTTTCATATCTGCTCATTGGCACTATTTCGTGTTGGAGAAACATTTACTCGAAAAAAACTTCCATTACACTTCCTTTCTGTGCTACCGCTAAGGGCAGTGGAGCGTAAAATCCATCGATGCTGTCTAAAAGGCCACATTCCCCATGTTGCTAGGAGATGGTGATGTGGACAATAACGTCGATATCTCCTAATTGAGTTGAATAGCTTATCATTCCAAGCACTCTTTTCACTCCAGACTTGTTTATTTAAATGTCTTTTCACTACAGCTCTCTTCCTACATTGGAGTCTGTGTTTCTCTGTCTCGTTTAGACCAACAGAGAATGATTCATTATATTCAGCACAATGGCAGCGGCTATCAGCTGTGACCCAGAAATCGTATCAATTATACCCATTGATCTACTTTGATTTCATAGTTCATTCAAACGTACGAGGTGGGTGGGTATTATTTGACAGTTTGACATCTGCATAATTAAAGTATAAATTTAAAGAATCATTTAAAATATATACCAGTCAGTTACTTGCAATGAAAAAGAAAGCAATTAAAACAAATAATGAGATTTCTATAATTAAAGTTAAAGAATTTTTAATTATGTGTTGTACTAAGTGTGATTACTAGTTAGAATTAATAAACAGACAAAGGAGAATAGTGTTTTTTTCATTTCAAGTTATATTGTTTAAGAAAAATAGAGATATAGAAGTTATGGCAGATGAGAAACCTGTTATTCCTCTGAATTAAAAAGATGGTGTGGCCCAATTAACTTAAATGGTAGATTAATAATTAGCAAAAAACTAAACAGAAAAAAATTTCCCACTTGCAGTAGTTTCTGCTTGATAGCCTGCAGCATTACAGATTTGTAATGTAATACACAGACAGGCCTTCATAATTAATGATCCTCCTAACATATACTAGCGATCGAGTGTTTTCAGACACTCACTTGCATGTGAGAAAATAAGAAAAGAAGATCATGAGTGAAGGATGATCAAATAAGAAGGAAAAAGTATGAGGCTTTCTTTAAAGTTCACGCCATTCCCAGATCAAACAGTACTAAGCTGTCACTCACCTTCAGTTGACGAGCGAATACATACAAATGTGTGCATCGATGCTCCAATGAGTTTGTGAAAAAAAAATACGCTAGAATAAAATTTCTTCAAAATAAGACTAATACCCCCCACATGGAAATCGCATGGAGGCTAAATATTCAATTTTTCATGAATTTATATTTTCTAGCTTCATGTCGTCCCAATTTAGACGGGAAACCATAAAGCCAACATTTTCACAAATTCTGAAAGGAGAAACTAAGGGCTTGATTCAATAAAAAAAAATAAAAAATTACACAACCCGATTAATTTTACCCACTGAAAATGAAGAGAAGTCTGTTTGGTTCTGAAAAAGGTAACACCTGTTGGTTTGCAATCATTAGAAAACTAAACACAAAACAAACGGTGTGGCAGTTTGATTGAATCTCCGTCTAAATCAATCGGCCATTAAATATGAGCTGTCAACAACCAAAATGCTCAAGCTGTTATCTAACTAGCTAAACGAAAACTAATAAGCAGCTTTTTAGGCTAAATACAGTCACATCAATTTTAATCATTGTCAGTCGCTGCCTTAAGAAATGAATTATAATTATGCACATATTTAATAAGCCTAGGGACAGCACAGAAGTAGCAGTTAACGCCCCTCTTCAATAGAGACTATTTTGCTGTAAGCACTTCAAAAAAAAGCTTGATTGTCGTATACAAGCGACGACCTGCAGTGCTCGCTCCCTCGGAATGGCTAACCGGCTGAGGAGAGCCTCAATGATTGAAGTCAGAGCAGACAAACTGATGACAAAACAATGCTGTGCTGTAATGAATTGGGCTTATGATGTAATTCCCGCCCAGTATCCAACACACCTGAACTAAACAATCAAGAACACTGAATACCTGATACAGGTATTTTTGGGAGCTGTGAGGGAGGAAATGTGGACTGACTGGAGGTCCCTGGGGACTGGGTTAAGAAACACTGATTTAAAGAAACAGGTGACTCGATTTTTCTCAGAAAAGTTCCATTAAGCGTGATCTTAATAGGTAATAATTAGATTCATCAGATATCATCAGATTTTGTTCTGCATATAGTTAATACTTTCACACTGCACATTTGCCCATAGCTTTTTATTTTTAAACCGAATGATAAAGTGCTAAAAATGTGTGTTTCCGTCTCGCAATAGAAAGAAAAAGGTAATTAGGGACTCTGCATTTCCCCACCTGTCATCCAGACATATGAAATTATTAAATAACGAAGACGGATTTAAAAAGCTAGACGTATGGTTAGTGATCAAAAATGAGGTTGACATTGTGTTGTGACAGTAATTACCAGTGTTTTTGCCTTTATCAAATGCTTCTCAATATGGGCATGAATTAACTGACAAAGAATATCTCAAGAAATTTACTTTCAAGTTATTTACTTTCAAGAATATTTCAAACTATTTGTTTTAACACAAACATCTAAACCTCACATGTAGGCACATGAATTGAAAATGTACAGCTGTAAAGAAATGACAGCTTTCAAATAGTGCCACTGTTGTTAGAACTTGTGGTGCGCATATAGTAATGTTTTAAAGGCTACAACACAGGTTTGAAATTTAAAGTCAGGAGGCCTATTTCCAGAACTGAGTAAGCCGTTTGCCAAAAGTACTGCAGTTGCAACTCGTAGCAAGATTTTGAGGTAGGGAATGAACCTCGCACAGAACACAGACAGCAAGTCCATAATTTATACCAGAAAAAATACTACAAAACTCAATAGCCGTCTGCATGAAACATAAAGGTCACTTGGACATTCGCTAAATCTTCCCCAACAAAAAAAAACAAAATATTTTATTGCACAGAAACATTGAAAAGTTTCAAAGATATTGAGGTCATTACAATAGAAGAAATTCAACCCGACATCCTGCCATTCTTTTGCATTTATTCTTTCATGATCAGACATTTGCATGAGTTTTATTCTTACAAATACAACAATTAACACTGTGATCATCATGGTTCCTCAGTCTTGTGACATCAAAAAGACTTTTATAACTGCTGTTACTTTTGCAAATGTTAGAGAATAAAAATGTGGACGTGTGCATTCCTATTGCTGGCTGAAAAGTCATTGAAGTCTACTCTCTACCTGCTTTGACTTCGACCGATGGAACCTTCTTTGGTATTCAACATAAGGTTCCAAGGTTCCCAAACGCTGACATTGTTTCCCAGACCTGATATCTTCTCTGGCCCCGTAAAGATTAGCTTCAATAATATCCGCACTCAGTCCTGCGATTAACTGGAGGAGGCTATACGATCTAAGCTGCTAATTGGAAATTCTGCACAGGTGCTTTTATGACTTCTGCTCTCCCTGCGCTGAAATGGGATCGAGAAAAATAAAAAATCTGAGAATGAACCTTCTGAACTTACACTTTGAAGCACCCTTTAGCCATTTATCCAGTGTATGGTTTCAGGGGGCAGTGCAGGCCTTGCTCTCACCCCGGCCAGCCTGCCTTCCCGTGGATAGGGGACTCTCACACTGCACCATAAATCTAATTTTCCCCAAACGACTGCAAGTTTCAAGTTACTGTCAACAGAAAGTAACGAGAAAACATTTTGAGAATTAAAGATTATGTGCGGAGAATACATAGTATTGTTTATCTCAGGGAGGCCGAGCTTTGATAATGCATGTAATCATGTTTTCAGTGAAATGATGACAGGAAATGAATTTGCTGCATATTTACCTTCAGAAAAGCTGACATGAAATAAATCAACAAGTCAACAAATGAACACGTTTTGACAGACAAAGCTGGGACAATGATGAAGGGACGACTGGTTCCCATTAGCTACCTTCAGTTTTATGCTCAAACCTGCACCCACGTAAAACCACACTGGAGGCTTTCAACTGGCGCAGTGGCAGTAAAACTATTGCTACTGCTGTCAAACTTAATTTTACACATAATAAATGATTTACATCGTGTGCTTCTAGCAGCTCTTCAACTTATTTACCTGAAAAAATAAAGCAGCAATCAAAAAATGTTTGACTTGCCAACACATCATGTAAATGAGGAGTAGTGTTATTCGATTCATCCTGATAAACCTGTTTTGATATTTTGACATAAATCAATGCATAAGACATTCTATTGTTTTATTAAGAGAAACGTAATGTGTAAATATGTCATGTAAAATAGGGAAGTGATACAATAAAATACTGTGAAATGAGGGCCGACAATCACAACTCTAATGAAAGAAGGTCTATCTGACAAAGCGGGCAGCGGTTGGTGAATCGCACCCGTGCATCCGGGCCTCAGGCTGAACGGGGTCGTTAAATAACAGAAAAGACATGCAGTTATGGGTCTTCATAGATATACCATTCCAGTTGTGTCTGTTTCGATCAAAGTTCATTAATGTCAAATGGTGTGTAAAACTATGGTAGAAATGTACAGATGAGAGTTCGAAGCTCTATTTCTTTGAACCCGTGTTAGACAATTTCCCATTGTGGATCAGCCATATTTTATTACCAGGCAGTGCCAGGCAGAGCAGTGAGCTCATGAGAGCTTTACTCATCCAAAGTTGTGCTGAAGGCAGAACAAAAACATGATTGGTTCAGAGAAATAACCAATAAGATTATAGAGTGGGTCCAAGCATATAGAGGAGGTGGGACCAACTAACCATATGTCCTCTACAACCTGATCCAATCATATTTTGTTATGCCCTAAGAACAAATTTATGTGAGTAAAACTCCCAAGATCAAGCAGTACACCATAGTGGAATCCTTAGGTAACTCAATTAAAACAACATGAAACATGAAATTTGAATCATTTGAACAGGATAATTGGTGGCTAATAGCTATCTGTGATCCCAAAAGGTTCTTCTTTCCCTCATTATTACTAAGCATTAGTAAGTCAAGGCAAGATGTTTTGTCTTTTTACTATAGAGGAGCTTAATGGAGAGTGAAATCTAGCCAGGTTCTAGGGGTGGGACACAAAAAAAACTGTTGTTTCAGAGCAGAGATAATATATAAGTCTAGTGTTAATGTGAATGCGTGTCAGACCATTGCATCATGTTGTAAAAGAGTGTTCAGCCAAGGGCAATCTATTTATTAGGACTAAAACAAATTGTATAGATGAGCATGAGTCTCATGGATGAAATCTGGCAGATATTTCTCAATCCAAAAGCCAAGAGAACAGCACACTGAGTCATACTATTTTCTCACTAATAAACACTTCACTGTGTCAAGCACAGTCCATCTTCGTAAGACGGCTGTGTGAATTATCACGGTCTGCAATTTATGAACAGAATCAAAAACCCTTGATAATCAGACAACAGAGTCTCTCATGAGTGCTGACAGATACTACAGGAGAAAGTAACTGGATATCTGGGATCAAAGGGAGTGAAAGGTAGCATCACACGGTAAAAGAAGCCTATTACCTGATATTTAATCCGACGTGGCATGTACGGCGAAGTAGTGGTGCGTGAAGTTGAAGGGGGATAGAAGGAAGATTAAATTTGATATCTAAGAATAATACATGGAATGAGTTACCATGCTTCAAAAAACAATGTCTGAGGCAGAGCACTGATGATGGACTGCTTTTGGGATGGACTAGTGTCCCCCTCTGGAGGCAAGAATGGGACATTACAGAAAATTAGCCAGTCCACCTCATCGTTATTAACACCTCCAGAATAATAATGAGCGTCACCTGAGCTTAAAAGGCAGTTCCCTTACAGCTCGACGGCTCTGCAGCTGAATACATGCCAGCCAAGTCCCCTGTTTCTGTTCCTTATTTACTACACATAGCTACTTTGGTTTACAGCATAGAAACCCCCACTAGAACTCAGAACAGACTTAACCCTGGAAATTGCCCTATAAGGTTTGTTTGTTTTTCTACTCAACTTAGCATGTGTCCGTATGTTGTAATGCCTGAGCCTGAGAGTCAAAAAACTGTCTTCCGTATTCTCTATGATAAAAAACAAAGAATGCCTGTACTAACTGATTTAAGGGCCCACAAGTCAGACCAGGTGCCAGGTTACAGACTGTGATTTATTTTTCTGCAATCACAGCATAGCAACGGTTAATTCACTGTGCCCAGCAAGCAGAGACTGAACCCGGGGAAACCCTAAACCTCCATCCAGACCATAAATAAAGTGCACTAATGCAACACAGCATTAACATTTCCATTAGAAGTACAGCATAGCGAGTCGATGCTTATAAAGACTTTGTGGCTAGATGATCAGATGGCCGCTGGAAGGACGGGTGGATCCTGGCTTTGAATGTCATTAGTGGCTTTTGAATTGCTTCACTTTGTTTTTCTTCATCCAAAGGAATAAAAATCTAAGGCTCTAAGACTACAGTGTAATATAAATAATAATCCTTGTATTTTCCCTACCTCACATCCATAGGACCAGGATAGGCTGTGGACCTCACTACCCAGCATAGGACAAGCGGGTAGAGAAAATGGATGGATGGATGGATGGATGGATGATTATAAAAATACTGTTTAAATTAAACATATCAAAACCTGGAAACATGGAACACTATGGTCTGTTTACCTATAATGCAACTGAAGACGGTACTAGATTAATATAATAATTCATTTTAAAATCATAGCATTTTAAAACCCTTGAAGAACATCATCAAAGTAAAATATAATAAGGGTATATCTACAGCATCGGCCATGTTCGTTTAGGTAACATCCTTGGTCCTGAACCTATCATATCATTGTCTCATTTGCAAAGAGGCTTCCTCAGGTCCATCGTGACTTTCTTGACGGTGATCACACACAGCCCTCCCCCACACAGGCTGTGCTGCCCAACACTCCAGCTACTTCATCAGGCAAGAATCCCTCCTGAGGAAGAGTCACTCATGCCGTGACAGACTAGCTGGCTGACACCCCCCCGCTGCATCACCCGGATGCCAGTTTCTACACCAGGCATCAGTTCCACGCTAACACTCTGCCAGCCTCAAAACACCATGAAAAATGTCAATGTCGGCTCAGAACGTCATTTTTAGGTCTTACATCACACACTGGGCATTTCCAGACCTTGCAGACCTGGTGATGTACTGTTTTTCCAATAATATTAAACTGAAATAGTGCTAGGAATATCTGTAATGATAAAAATATACGTAAAACATCCATTCATCTGTCTGTCTTATTGGGGATAAGGTCATCGTAAGCTTGTAGCTTGTTCTCAGAAGCACTAAGCAAGGGAACAGCCTGAACGGAATACCATTCCATTGTACGCCAAAATACAAGTACAGATTTTCTAAATGTGTAGCTCCTTACAATTAATGTTACAATTAGTATTCATCTATTCATTAGCCCAGTGGTTCTCAACCTTTTTTTGCAGTGGGCCGCACTATGTCCAAGTTTAAGTCTCACGGACTATTATTTACATATGACGTCATCAACGCTCAATAACCAGATATTATGCATCTTAAATTATTACAATTAGATGTATTA
>JAABNX020000038.1:3394231-3441731 GCA_015163995.2 Mormyrus lacerda
GGCCCCCACAACCCTGAATGAGACGAGCAGGTATGTAAAACTGATGGATAGATGGATGGATGGATGGATGGATGGATTGATGAATCGATCAATGGACTGAAATGCTCATTGAGCAGACATTCAAAAGCAAACACATGCTGTTGACTGAAATAAAAGCAAGCAATATCTGAACTACACGGGTGTCGGTGACATTATGTATATTTTGCGCAAGGCATTGCGAAGTGGGAGGTTGGGGGGGTGCAGTTTGGGAGAGAAGCAACAGTGCACATGTCAGCAGGACCTGCCAGAGTCATGCGCATCGTAGACCTAAGTGTACAAATACATACATGCCTGTCTCCACCGTGCGAAGGAGGTCAGGACTTGGCGGTGGGAGCTCTGTCCTGCTGCTGGCATGCAGAAGAGCCAAAAGACAGAGTCTTTGGGAAGATGGTAAAATCTCTTGGGGCCAGAGTGACTCGACAGACTTGCTGCGAGTGACAAATCAATTTTTATTGCATTTTTATGACATAGGATTGATTGCACAGAGTTTAAAAACTAAAAAAAGACAAACTGGATGTCATGCACAACTATATTTGTTTTTTGGGTATTATGGAGGAGTGGTGATATTAAATTATATAAATAAAAATTATGCAATGATGCTTTTGTGGGAACGTATTTAGCTGCTATGGAAGAATATCCATCTGTTACATTTTAATTATGATTAAGAGTAAAAACTACGACAAACAGTAGTTATACGTTCATGATAATGGCATTGAGATCAGTTTAAAATCAGTAGCGGAGCCAGAAAAGATGGTGGGCAAATCCCGTAACAATTCACGGGTGACAAAATCACACAACAGATACAACTGCATATTTTTTAAAGTCAGTGTTTAAATGTCCTGTGGCATCACTAAGACCAAATGAACCAAGAGAGAGAAAAATATGCTTGCCTCTCAACAACATTTTTCCTCTGGTTGATCTAACCATGCAGCCACATACTGTACCTGTTAGTCCCTGACTGTGCCTGAGTTGCATCTGGCCGGCCCAGGACCACCCAAGCCTGTCCATGCTGCCGCAGTATTTTAAAACCTCTAAGAAGTATCTCGTAAGTGAAGTTCCATTGGTTATTACGTTACACCATTTATGGTAGTTGTGTTTGGGTGCTTTTCTTATCACGCTCTGCTTTTTGGGATATAGTGTATGTTTTTGACCTTGGAGTGAAGATACATACACACACATACAGAATAGCTGCTGTTTATTGCCATTAATGGTAATCAACTCAGAAAACAACATTACAGAGCACAGAGAACTTACCACAGGCAATATAAGATACACCGGCTACTCCCAAAACAACAATCTAGAAGCCACTTTCACTTTTGTGACTTTTTCTCTGTCACTCACAGTTTTGAACCAGTTACAGATATCCTTACCTCATTCTTCTCAAACTGCCCAGAAAAATGTGTTGTTTCCGAAAAACACCGTAGGACACTATTATAGGAGCGCAGGTTTTCCGATGGTTTGCAGGAATCTTAAATCCTAAAAGGTCTCTTGGCACTGAATCAGTGTTATATTCAGCCATTGACAGCACTTGTCATGAGCATCCATTATAGATAACTGCTCATCCAATGTAGGGCTGTACAGAGCCTGGAACCGATCCCAGGAAGCGAAGGTGACCCCAGACAGGGCGCCACCCCGTCAAGCCACAGCACAGACTATCGCAAACAAAGGGCAATTTAGACACACCAATTCACTTAACTGCATGTCTTCAGAGTGGGGGAGGAACTAGAAGTCTCAGAAGAAACCCATGTGCACACACACACACTCACACACACACACACACGTTTCGAATTATATCTTTGTGGGGACTCTCCATTCATTTCTATGGGGAAACCTCTGGTCCCAACATGACGACTCTATCCCCTGCTCCGGAGAGCATTAATGAACATACAAGTAAAACAGACAAATGATATATTATGAATATATAGAAAACTACAGCATATATAGGATAATCCAGAACCTTTTTTTGATTGCAGTCACATATTATTATGAATTGAGTTTCTCCTTGTGGGGATTGAAAAAAAAGTCCCCATAACATAAAAATAACAGGTTTGTAATCACATTGTATATATATATATATAAGTCACACACACAAACACAGAGTCTGGGCAGAAATGTAACCCACAATCCAATAGGAGTACAACATCACTGCTTCCCACTACCCACAATCCTAGAGGGGTACGACATCACTGCTTCCCACTACCCACAATCCTAAAGGGGTACGACATCACTGCTTCCCACTACCCACAATCCTAGAGGGGTACGACATCACTGCTTCCCACTACCCACAATCCTAGAGGGGTACGACATCACTGCTTCCCTCTGAGTCACCATGTTGCCCGGAGTCATTCTTTTTCCAAAAGCCCTAATAAATCCGACACTAAGAAAAACTTTTCTCTCACAGCTCACTCCTCCATTTATGGTGGGCAAAATGGCATTTAGTCCTACTGGCAATTGTGTATGAAACACAGATTACAGAGAAGCAAGATCCTTTATGGTGATTACGGGAATAATATTCCCCTGCTGCTGTGCGCCATTACATTTGGAGTCTGAAGCTAATTCCTGGCCCTCGGCAAATCACTTCACACGGCTAATCCACAGGAAACGGCATTTATCGGCTGGCAGAATTATATATATATAAAAAAAAAATACATCTGAGATTTTCCGAATCAACGCCGATGAGCCGCCGTCTCCAAGCAGCTAGGAAATCTGCTTTATTGGACTGTTCCATCGTGATGAGTGTTCAAGGCAGGGCCTTACGCAACATGGAAATGCGACTGTGATGAGAAGATGGAGGCCTACAGATGGCCCTGGTGAGTGGGAGAGAGCAGCATCTCGTCAGGCTGGGAGATAGGGCCAGACTGAACCTCCTCGTTGCACGACATTCTGCTGTTCTACTGGAGCCGAAACAATTCTATTTTGTCAAGCATGTGTTCCAAGAAAAATCATGCTCATGAATTCATGAGCGATGGCATGCGGCAGGACGTGAGAGCACATTTTTGGGGGAACTGGAAGCTTCCATGGGTGCCTTTCATCCGGTTCACTCTCTGTCTGCCTTTTGATGTCAGCTTAGGATGATCGTTTACTAATTGTTCAGTAAATGTCGCCCGCCGTGCTGCGAGTGGCTCAGTGGGTACGTAAACCTCAGAAGGTCACCAGTTCAGGGCCCGACCTTGGCTGACCAGTCACATGCCTAGCTACCCTCCCAGGAAGCACCTTAACCCCCAGCTCCAGGGGGCGCCACATGTGACCCCAAAGCTACTGAGAGCAAGATGGGGCAGGGTGAAGAGAAGAACTCCAATGTATTTGTACTCGTACTTGTGCAAATGGCAAACAAAAGGATTTCTCTTTATCTAAGAGTTGGCTATGAATGACACTTACTTCTTAGGACAATGGCCATAAGCAGACACCCGTAAGTTTATTTCTGGGCATGTGTTTCAAAACACTAACTGCTGAATAGATCTAGAGAGATGAATGTCTGACATTAGCAGCTAAATTATCCATTATCTGTGTTTAGAAGCACAAAATATCTATAATATCCAGTACAGTACATCTACAGTGCAAAAGCAAGCCTGGCAGTGAAATGATCCTTTGAGACGTGTATGAATTCTTTAGACATGAGTATTAGTAGTAATGGCTGACAATGGTAATTTTGCACACAGGAGATGCAGTTTCCTCTGTAAGTGATTCAGCTTGTAGCATTCAGTAGACTGCATCACTTATAGGACATAACAGGAGCCATTCAAATCATATCCTTATACATTTTGTACATTTACTTGTCTTGATTTTGAAGGCCAGTGCGTTTCATTAAGCCCCACATGTGACATTAGTAGCTCAGAGAAAACATCAGCAAAATGATGAAGGAATCAATGGCGGGGGGGGCAGGATGACAGCACTAGAGCTGAGGGATTGGGGGACATACAGGCTACGCTATTTGCAGAAAATGACAGACCAAATTGGTGGAGAATTGAAACTACTGAGAAAGGGGTTTTGATGTGGTTCTCTGCAGAAACTCATTCTGTTATTGCATCATGTATATTTCCTCCAAGCACAAGCAGCCAGATGTTATTATGATGTGCTTTTAATATATAATTCAAACAACATGTAGACAAGGGCACCATATATCTAGAAATCATGAGCGCTCACTTGGTAATAGCAATGCTTTCTTTCATGGATATAACTTCTCTGTAAGAAAAAAAAAATCCTTTTCCCTGCTTTCTTTTCTCTTGGGTTGTGCTGGAGGTTGGGGAGGTCCTGAGTTTAGCAAATGGTGAAACAGCACGTAGCTGTTAAGTCAGTCAAAAGGTGTTTATTTTAAGCACAGCACATCAGTTGATTTTGAGGCCAGCTGAGAATCGTTATAGCTATCTCAGAAACATGATTATCTTTTGCCACAGTTGTGTGCATCTGAATGTATAGTCTTGCACTCCGTGAGTCAACATTAACTTACGCATACTTAACAAAGATGCTTTCAGTACCAATTAAATGAATATTTTAATGTACTATAGAGCCAGAAGTGTCCACGCTGAAATTTCAGCCAGATCACTTAAGTAGGACACTTGAAAACTCGGCCCGAATGCTTGAGAGAGCATTTATACCTGCGTTACCTTCACATGCCTTCCAGTTATAATGTCACAGCAGCAGGAAAAAAAAAACAGGAGGCCTTCTTGGGGTTGGTATTGGCATTGTACTGTTATCATTTCCAGCTGAATAACGACATGTGACTGAGAGGATACAGTACAGCACGTATGGAATAATCAGACATACTGTGCAGTAAGGCAACTCGGGGTTGACCGAGGGAATCCCAGGATGGGAGACCTTGTGCAGATTAAACTTTAAAAAAGTGCAGAGGAAAACAAAAGGAAAGTTCACGGCAGTCCAAGTTTCTGAAATACCGAAAAGACAAAAGATACCTCCGCACACCTGGCAGGCGAGTCTTTGACGATATAAAACGGAAAAGGCCAGGGCTAGAGAGCATCCTTCTGCTCGATCATACCGCTTCCCCACACCGACTGCCATGACCTTCGGCTCTGCTGAGCTGGGGCTTGGGCGAGGGGCTCTGCAAGTGCGACGGCTCTGCGTATCACTCCTGGTGTTAGCGGTTTGCTTCGGCTCCAGTTAATGTCCTCCCGCCCACACAGGCAGCACCCCCCCCCACCACCACTGATTCACATCAGCTATGATACTTTTTTATTAGCTTTAAAATCTTCCAAAAGCAATATTGTAGTGAGCAGAAATAAAGTCTTTTTTCCCCCAGAACACAGCCAGCCCTAAGTAGCCCATAAAGCTGGGAGCCTCGTAAAATAACAGGCTTTTAGAAAGACATTGACCTTCCCAGAAAAGACGTGAAGAGCACTGATCTCGAATAGCCCATATGATAACTTGTTAATAGCCTCACCCAACATTTTTCATTTTTGAGAAAGATCAGATCATATCTCTATGGCTGCTATTTTATACATAATACAGACTTACGTCAAATTGCAAGGCCTACAGACAGGTGTTGAGTGTAGTGGTGCGTGGAGGATTATTTCTCAGCATGGCACAGTCAGGGGGATCTTAATCATCTAACTTCGGCTGATCTTGCCTCCCTGAGGCCCAATTATGTCCCATCGGGCCGACACCCGGGCCCTGCATGGGGACTGCCATTCCAGATGTCTGCCTGAGCCACGGCCCATAGATCTCCCACCCTAGCACGCAGTGAACGGCTCAGTAAACACGCAGCGCCGGGATATGGAGCGGAACAAGACGAGCAGGTGTTCGGACAAGATTCCCCCCACCCCCTTCCGAGCGTCCCTCGGAACATTAGGGAAAAGTAAACGTTCCGCACATCTCCCCATAATTCACACTTTGATGAGGGAGTTTTACGGATAAGTTTATGATAGCTTCCCCGAATTTTGAGGCCCCCTGAAATCAGAAACAACAGGCGAGCGGGACTGAAGCAGGCTGATGATGATGCCCCTTATTGCGCAGCCACAATGCTACAGAGGACTCTTTGAAGACCTGCGCCTCAGTGGTAATTGCCCTCTGTTCATTTAGCATGAATAATCTAGTTATGCACCTGCCTGTAAGGCAATGTGTGGCTCAGTGGGCTAAGCCTGTGTGCCTGCGATCAGAAGGTTGCCAATTCGTGCCTGGCCTCAGCATCTGTAGGTCTTTGAGTGAGGCTCCCCGAGCACCACAAAGGGTGGCTGCTCTTTACTGCCAGCTTGGTCTCACCTACAGAAAGTAAGAAGGAGGAGGCAAAAAGAAACTTTCTCCATGGGCATCACTGAAGGATTTGTTGTAATTATATTGACATGTTTGTACGGTTTAGAAAAGCTTGGGCCCGTTAGCTACGGAAATTATAGTGGTTTTCCGTGAGCCAGTGAGTTTGTCATCATCATTATGCCAGCTTGCTTATTCTCGCTTTATCCGATTGACTGTGACAGCCTGGGACATCGGGGACAGTGTATAACTTTCCTCTATCTGTGCAAGGATCTTCCCGGCTGGCTGGCTTGCAGAAGCCTGAGCGAAGGAATTCCCGAGCTGACGTTTGAAGGCCAGTGTCCATGTCCATCAGTATCTGACACTCTTCGAGAAAACGGTGAGGAGGACGGAAGGGGATCGAGGTGGAGCAAGCGGGGGGTTTGACAGGTAGCTTCTTTTGGGGAGGGGGAGAGGTGGAGAAAAAGCAGTAGGTGCAAAGTTGAAAAGGCTACGATCGCAGAGCAAGCTGTGCCAGAAGAGAGGCTTTAAAAAGAGACACCCCCTTACCGACAGCACCAGGTCCCATGTGGGGAACATAAAATGGAAATTAATCAAAGGTATGCTGGTCCTCAGGGGAGGAAGCGGGTCGGAGCCCCTGATGGCAGCTCCAACAGGAGACTCACAAAGTAGCAGTAAGCGTGTCAGCCATCTCCAGGGAACCAGTGTTTCAACCTGTCTGTATAAGTTGGAGAACTTCATAAAAGACTGGGTATTGCTTGATGTCTGTCCTCCCGAATTTTATTTAATTGGGAGAACTGTAGGTTGGCTTTGCAAGAATTACACAAATTCCAATTGATAATTTATAAACAGTTCAGCTTTTAATAGAATATTCCACCTGGACGATTTAGATCTCATTAGACATATAAAAAAAAAAGACAAAAGCAACTGTTCTGGAAAAAACAAACTCGTCTGATTCAACACACTTTGTAAACCCCATGGCTGTTCAGCATCTACCACATTCCAATCACTGCTGCAGGACTGGAGGTTTAAATCAGGGTCCTGCTCATTATCTGAAGAGTTTTCATGTTTTCTATGTGTTTAAATTCGTTGGTACTGACTCTCGTGTACTCCCACAGTCCAAAAGGCATACCACTAAATATACAATCAACAAATCAATCCATGGCATCACTGCAAAAGAAGACAGATGGACAAAAGCTGAATTAAATAGGTAGTTACACCAGCAGTCATACATTTTTAAAATTGCATATGTCATAATACTCCTAGGAGAGTGGAAAAGTAATGTGAAGGCATTGAATAATAGCCTTTGGTTTAAACTAAAAGGATAAAAGTGTAGCAACATAAAGATATCAAACGGGAGTTCATAATGGATAAAAATGCAAGGTCGCTTTCTGAATTTAATGCTGATAGTAAAAGCTACCCTTTAATACCCTTTAAATAGCTGCTAAATTTACCTCAGAAACCAGTTTTAAGAAGGTAAAATAGTGTGTAACACTAAGAAAACATGCATGGAGCCTGGGTGTATTCACAAAACTCCTAGCTGGCTCCGTCAGTCTATTTTTAATTAATGAATGAGCAATTTGCTTAAAATTCCTATAAGTAATTATTAAGGGAAGATAATTAGGATAACAGTGAAAGAGACCCAAAAACACCTCTTCTGGGAGGGCTTTACACAAGATATTGGAGTGTGTCTATGGGAATTTTTGCCCATTCATCCAGAAAAACATTTGTGAGGTCAGGCACTGATGTTGAGATGGCTTACAATCTCAGTTCTAGTTCATCCCAAAGGTGTTTGATGGGGTTGAGGTCAGAGCTCTGTGTAGACCAGTCGAGTTCTTTCACACCAATCTCACCCAACCATGTCTTTATGGACCTTGCTTTGTATACTGAAGCACAGTCATGCTGAAACAGAAAAGTTGGAAGCATAAAATTGGCCAAAATGTCTTGGTATGCTGAAGCATTGAGAGTTCCCCCTTCACTGGAACTAAGTGGTCTAGCCCAACCCCTGAAAAACAACCCCATGCATACCATTATCCCTCCTCCACCAAACCTTACAGTTGGCACAATGCAGTCAGGCAGGAAACGTTCTCCTGGAATCTGCCAAAGTAAGATTCGTCCATCAGACTGCCAGACAGAGAAGCGTGATTCGTCACTGGACAGAACACATTTCCACTGCTCCAGAGTCCAGTGGTGGCGTGCTTTACACCACTCCATCTGATGCATGCAGCTGCGCAGCCATGGAAAGCTATACAAGAAGCTCCCGGCATACAGTTCTTCTGCTGGGGTTTAATTCCAGAGGAAGTTTGGATCTCTGCAGTTACCGAATCAACAGAGCGTTGGTGACTTTTATACACTATGAACCTCAGCACTCGGTGACCCCACTCTGTTACCTTACGTGGTCTGCAGCTTCATGGCTGAGTTTCTGTTGTTCCTAAATGCTTCCACTTTGCAATAACACTACTTACAATTGACCATGGAATAGCTAGCAGGGAGAATATTTCACGAATTGACTTCATGCAAAGATGGCAAGAAGATGCCTGCGTCAGTTACCACGCTGGAATTCACTGAGCTCTTCAAAATGACTCTTTCATTCACAAATGTTTGTAAACCCGACTGCAATCGCTAAGCGCTTGATCTTATACACCTATGGCAATGGGTCAGAATGAAACACATGAATTCGTTGATTAAGAGGTGTGCACCGGTACTTCTGTCCATATATTACATGAATGGTTCCAGCTGACTGTGTTTTTAATCAATTTAAAAGCGTATTTTGTCTAAAACTGCCATAGACTTTATACCTTTCGCCATCATCTCTGCTGTATATGGGCCCTTCATCCCTCTTGTTTGAGTGCCCTGCATCCTCATTATGAGATTCCTCCAGCACTGGTATGCCGCTAGATATCACCAGTCCACTGTGGATTGTAGGCCCCTGATTTAGTGGGAAGATCCCAATAATTATATGCTTCTGGGACAATTTAGTATACGATAAACATCTTACTCCAGTGAAAAACAGACAACAGAAAAAGCTCGTCACTGTGCTGTGATGGAGTCTCAGGAAATCAGGGAGAGAGAATAAAAGATATAAATGAAAGACACGCTAAACTGGAGCCCCGGAACCGGACCGTGCTATTACATTAGACAGAAGAAACCTCTCTGAAACCGACGTCATCTGATATGGGGAGAGCATCCTTGAGACGAACTCGTATGTTCGGCATTTTCATCTGAAAGAGCAGTCTGCCCTTTAATGAATACTGTATTTCACAGCATGGGAGATGAATCTGTTAGCACACTGCACCCCTCCATAGCAATACCAGCCTTGCCAGCTTTCATTAAACCAATCATTAGAGACCTCATTCGTGCAGAACTGGAAACAGAATCACATTTCGCTTGATTTACTGCTAAGGGTTGTGTCCATTACAACCTTTGAATGGATGTCTTCCCCTGTTATTAACAATAACACAACCCCCCCTTCGATTTATAGTCCAAACACTTCAAACTACAAATTTTCACAAAAAAACACCATTTTAGTTCAATATGTAAAAACGATTATTCCCTTAATCCATTGTCTAAGATGCTGAGGTTTTGTAGGCCAAGCTTTTCAAAACATATACTAAGCTAAAAACAACTAAATAACACTTTACTTGAGGAAGCACAACTACCTTAGTTGCTCAGTTAATACTCAATACAAAACATAAACAAATATAGTACTGTAACTGCATGAAATACATGAACCGTTATGATTGATTAATGATGAACAAACATGAGATCAGTACGTAACTAAGACTTAGTTTCTGGTTAATTAATACTTTACTGTAAGTGACAGTGTACTACAAAATTATTTGTGCCCCTCAATTAGGGTGACCACATAACCCATGTCAGGGGGGACACTATGAGTTATGACAGGGTTTGTAAACTACCATTTCAAATAAAAATTTCACTTAAGCACTCAGCTCTTGCTGTGTGCTGATTGGTCAGTATCCGCATGCATGCGTCACTAATGTTAATGTGAAACAGCCGGATGAGTCTTTCAACTGGGGAAACACACCAGTAAAAGTACAAGATGAACCAAGCAATTTAGCCAAGGAGAGGAACCTTTCAGTTTTAAAGTAGTTTGTAAAACCTGAAGTAGAGCATGGTCTCCCTCCTAACATGGACTAGGTGCTCACCCTACCCTTAAGTAAAGTGCTACCAAAAACTGAAATATATTTTTGTCATCCCCATGAAGAATTTCTTTGGTTGTAGCACTGGAAGCAGCCATTTGTTGTCATGGTGACCTTCTGCAACAACAAAGCTTGTGAGTGAATGTTTAGGTTTTGTGAATTCAATGATGCGTATTGCCGATTGATTCTTCAAGCAATCGAAGCATCACTTTTACACTCAGGCCAGATGAAGTTCATAGAAATCAAAAAGGCTGTATTTCCCAGCACCAGACCTCAGGGCTACTCGATTCAGATAGTGATGACATGATCTGGAGAAACTGTGAAAGAGTTCATGTGTATTTATGTGAAATCCAAGTGAAACCAAAAAGGAACAACAAGGCGAGTAAAAAATGACCTGGAGAAAATACCCATTACCATCAAAGAATACATCAGACAATGATTGAAGGTGCTGGAACTATTCAGTAGAGAACCTGTGGAACTGAGCATGGGATTCCGAGAAATCATCAAAGGGGAATTTGAAAAAGGAAGTTTAAAATGTAAGGGACAAAGAATGACACAAGGTACGATGGAAAATGCAAAAAAGAGAAGATCAGAAAATCAGGAAAGCGTGATCTTGTGAAATTGCTACACCACAAATTAATGAAAGTTACCAGGAAAGACAAAGACCAACATTACAAAACCTACAAAGTCACCAAAGAAAAAACAGGGAAAACAGGGCTGTTTTTCTGAAGATCTTTGATATTATAAAGAATCAGCCTCAGGTTGATATGCTGAAGCACATCAATGGGCAAAAAATGCCTGTGGGTGCCAAGATCACGCAAAGATGAGATGATTACAATGATTATACAGATGACACCAATAGCAGTGACAACCACAAATATGACAACTTTTAAGGAAGTTAGATAGATGTAAGAACCTCTGGTAGTGAGAGGCGTCATAATAATATCACTGTCAAGATGGCAAAACGGGGATACCTGGTGTTTCAAATATGTCTACTAGGACTAGGTGTTGAAATCCCTTGATGATCAGTACTGTATGGCGATTTCCTCTTAGGTAGGTGACCTCATGGGTTTTCATATGACGATGCTCTGCCTCCAGTATGCCACATCATCAATTGTGTACCCCGGGGTCATTGGGTGTTTCGGCCATTTATCACAATACACCCTCGCTCGAGGGCGGCCCACCACAGGCTGATCAGACCTGGGTGTGTGCCGCACTGGAGGCTCCACGAGTAGCAGCTTCTCCTTCCGCTTCAGCCACAGCCAATGACTGCTTCTTATGGCAGTATCTGCAAGCTCCTTGATGGTCTTCTGCTGAGACTGCCCTCAAACTCCAACCGCCTTCAGTAACCTTGTGGTGGAACTAGCTACAAAGCCCCTGCAACCCACCTCTACTGTCCGCACAACCCCAGTCCTCTGCTTCAGCTGCCAGCTTTGCATATTGCATCTTTTTTCCTTTCGAATGCCTCATCGATTGCTTCCGCCTATGGGACTGTCAACTATACAATGAAGACACGTTGACAGGATTTGGACTAAAGGACCAGGTCTGGCCGCAGGTTGGTCGCTGCTATTTCAGGTGGGAAAGTGAGCCTCTCATTTAAGTCCTTAAGTCCACCTGCATTTCCCAGTCTCAGGCTGCATTTAGTGGACCCAAGTCTGGAGATGCTCTTTTGGCCTGCTGCTTCTCCTCCTCCCATACGAAAGATGTTTGTAGCCAAAAGGCAGTTCCGACTTCCACAGGCATAACATGGGTGGCCGCCCTCTTGACCTCTAGTGCAACCGCAAAGCACCTCAGCACTTGGTTGTAACACCAGGTGTATCTGCCTTGGGTAAGGCACATCTTACAATCCACCAGGATGTGTTTTAGAGTTGCTGGGGCAGCACACTGGAGATCCTCTCCAAACCAAAGATGTACGTTTGATAGAGAGGGCAGAACATCATATGTGGCTCTGATGATAAAACTCAACATACTGGACTCCATGTTCCACAGCTCGCTCCAGGAGATCTTTCTCCTCTCCACGCCATCCCACTCCATCCAGCGGCCTTGCTTGGCTTGGGACACGGCCCTAGCACACCTGCCTACATCCTCCTGGTGTCGCACCTCCTCTATCACCAGACGCAGATTTCTGCCATGTGGGTATTGTTGGTCCTAGGCCCCCTGTGCCAGTTGAGATATTGAAAAATTGAAATGAAATATGAAGCAACTGAAATAGAACTGTTGTCCAAATTATGCCAACAAATTTGGAAAACTGATCAATAGCCTATAGATTGGAAAACGATTGGTTTATATAGAGCAGTATCGCGCATAGAATGTTACTGGGCAAGCATCACCGTGCCCCCCCTCCCCACCCCATGACCCCCCCTGACCGAGAAAAAGTGAAATTGGCTGGCATGTCGTTACCCCCACTGAAGTAGGCACCTATAGGATTGACCAGCCCTGATATAAAGGAGACCTGACAGAGCATGTAAACCCTTTTTCTTAGATTACATGGTAGAACAATTACGGTAAATATCAGTCACTGAAGATCAGAGCCCTACAAAGAATGAGAACTGCCAGATGTCCAAGCGGGTTCTTGACAGAGAGAGACAAATGAACAAGATACCAGATGGGGGGGTATGGGGGTACATGTGGTGTATTCACTACTGTATAACAAAATCTTCGATTGTGTTGACCATGTAAAACTCTGGAATGTTCTCTCCCTCAGAGCATCTTATTTTCCTTATGAAAAATCCCTACACTGGATAAGTACCTAGAGTCTGGATGGGATATGGAGAAACTGCAAGAGGCTGCATACAATCACCTTATTGGAACATGGTGGATCACCATATCTGATTGATACATGCATACAATCACATCCAGCTCACCTTACTTTTAATTAATTTAAACTTTTTTCACTTTTAATTACTTTAAAAAGACAATGATGTATTGATTGGCCGTAAGAAGTGTTAGTGGTCAACTCAAGAAATACATGCTTGTTGGGTGTGTCGATGGTTGCTGTAAATACTGGGGTGATTTTGGGAGAGATTTTGAAATGGCTACGCTGACACACTTTTACAGAAATATTACAGTTTTACACCAACAAGAAGATCATTTAAACATCACTTTCTTTTACTGCCTAAGATTTTTGCTCAGAACTGCATAGCAGCTGCTTTCATGTGTCCATCAATATCTTCAAGGCATCTCAAACACCAGTGCTACCTTCCCAGCGCTGTGCTTGAGGAGTCACAGTCATGCCTTTCATAAATTGTTTATTAATACCCAGGGGAAATTGTTTTATGTGCATTGTGCGGCTACAAATGCTGAACACAACAAAGAAAAATGCCTCTTATTATATACAGGAAAGACTCCTACGGGAGCCAGAGGCTAATTGATACTGTTTATATTAAGCCTGTTATAAATAGCATGTTAATCATTGAAGAATCAGGAACATGGATTATTTTAATTAAAGGTTGACTACTTAATTAATGTAAGGAAATGTTTAGGGACCAGAAAATCCCCATATTAAAATGATTTTGTGTGTAATAAAATGACTTTCTCTATTGTCGGATAACATTTAGTCTGGCTTTGTTAAAGAATGTATACTGTAGCTGGCATTGCATAAATTACTTCTCTAGTAATATTAACAGAATGTAAAGTCTTTTTTACCCTGTTTCGTAAGGACTCATGCTCTTAGAAGTGTGTTGCAATTAATGTTTAATGTTATTCTTTCCAAGTTACAGGATTCCGGCATGTCGAGGCGAGGCTGTACAATAGGTATCGTGACACACTTGGCTGTCGTTACTGACAGCGAAACAATCCTTAGCTTAGCCGAGGCTAAGAGCATTCAGGCCTTCCTGCCTCACGTTGCCAATAAAGATTTGACACGTGCACGACGCTCATCTAAAGCACTTAACTTATAGCATAAAAAAATTCACAATTAGCAGCCTTGGGCTACGTTCCTTTCAGCTCATTTTTGTGGCTAGTCTTCTGATACACGCTGTTACCCCTTACAATTTACAGAGAAAAACACAAAGAAGAAAGAAGAAAAATTGGATGTCAGGAAAGTGGTGTTTACAGGTCTTGGGGTCAGACTCACCGGAGCACCTGTCAAAATAGTTTGCTGGCCCTCTTTACCTCCTGTCTGCGCACGACCAAACACGAGGTATGAACACCAATATTCTTGACATAACAGGACCTAAAGCGAAGGAGTGTGAACAAACATCTGACCAAAGAAGTGTGCAGGAAAGACAGGGAATTATACCAACCCTCTCTCCACAGAGTTAAGCTGGAAAAAAAACAGGATGGAAGTGGCTGCAATAACAGCAAAAGGCAGTTTAGGATGTGCCAAGACACATTCTGTATTAGATTAAAAGAACAGTATCACACCTGCGCCAATGGATATGAATGCTTAATATACAGTACTGTTTGTTACTAATTTATGATAAAATACCACAAAGAAGCTGCAATACTTTTTTCACTCTGTCTGCATTACCCTGACAAAGCTATAGATTATACAAACGATTTGTCTCCTCAGTTCAGTCTGAAAACAAATGATAAAGTCATCTAAGCTAGAGTCCCTGTGTTTCTCATTTTAAACCCTGAATGGAGGTGAATTTGTTCTCCTTTGATGTGAAGCATAGGGAGTAACCACCTCCTTCATGGTTTGCTGTTTTTTGGAGAAGATGGTGCTGAACAGGCCTCTTAATCTCGTTTCAGGATGACACACTCTGCCCTCGAAGATGATTCAAGAGACACGGAAGAAGCAGATGTATTTCACATAAAGCAATATCTGTTGTGCATTTTAGTGTTTAGCCTTTTACAGAATAGTTACTGTATCATTAATGATTCTTGATTAGTTGCAGTTTAATACATTAAATAATTGTAATAATCATGAATAACAATAGTGCACTAATTAGAATAGCCTGCATATAACACTGCAAAAAAAAAACATTTTTTTTTATAGCTATTATTATTACTATTATTGTTGTCGTTGTTGTTGTTATTGCTTTGCTTTTAGGGAAAATGTTTCCTTATAGTGAGCAGGTTATTTTTCCCAAATAATCAGGCAAAAAATGAAATAAAAAAAACACCACTTAAGTTACCACAGCACTTTAAATTCATCCATTCCCTGAAACCACTTGTCCTACTCAAGGTTGTAGGGGGTCCAGAGCCTTTCCTGGAGGGAACAACTCCAGGTGGGATGCCAAACCATCGCAGGGCACACTCACACACACCTGTGGGCAATATGGTAACTCCAGTTAGCATGTTTTGGAACTGTAGGGGGAAACTGGAGTAGCTGGAGGAAACACCATGACGACACAAGGAGAAAATGCAAACTCCACAGCCAGAGCCATGGTGAAGACTCGAACCCCCAATCCCAGTGATGTGAGTTGACAGTGATAACCACTGCACCATCATACCACCCCCACAGTGGAAATATGAAATATCATTTCCATCCACTCTGACTTCTTCTGGTCTAATTGCCAATTTAAATGTTTTTATTACCCTGCATCAGCCATTTTTTTTCTTGGCAAGGATTTTAAAAGCAGTAAAACATCTTCACAGATGTCCCCCCTTATTTAATTAACACATGTTACCGTCTATCTGTATTTTCAGAAACTGGATGGTGTAATCTAGTCTAGATTTGCAAACTGCCAGGCAGTTCAGCCAAAATTGTTTTGAAAATTAAAACTGAACTGCCAATCGTTTAAAGTGATACTGAAAGTGATGCGATCCATGGCCGGCTTCGAAAGGTTGTGTTACATTTTTTTACACTGCTAACCTATTTTACTGACGTTTCCTTAGGACATACTTCAATTCCCACTAAGCCTGATGCATATCTTAGACATATCAACACTTTACACTTGTTAAGCTATAATTTCAATATCTTACATGGTACTCTCAGGAAAACGTTTCGAGTATGAAAGATGTAGAGTGTAAATGGTCTCATATAATGTGTAAGAAAATCACAAAATGCCTAGAAGGGAAACAATTCAGTTTCTGAAATGTTGCTGGTGTATGTAATACGCCAAACAGCATTTGGCAAACCCAATAAAGTAAAGTAAAACAATGAACATTTTATGCAGTGAGACACGGAAATAGGAAATTCAGCACCACACTCTCCCGTCTTTCCCAAATCCCCTGCTATCTATCCAACAATCCGCAAGAATCCCACCCTTCAGGCGTATTCGGCAGACTGACCTCAATGTACACACTGTAAGTCCCCCTCACATTTCCCCAAATCACTTTACTGCCTTTTCCCACAGTGTCACTTAACCACACTGGCCTACCATGATTTTGGTTGAAATGAAGCCTCTTTATACAGACCTGGGGGGAGGGATGTTCCACAAAGCAGGATTTCTCAGTTAGCTGGATTAATTTAAGATAGAAGTCAGGATTGTCCAATGAGAGTTTAGGTATGGAGCATTCCTATTGGCCGATCATTACTTCTAGCTTAAGTTAACCCAGCTACAGTAACTGAGAAACCCTGCTTTGTGGAACATCCCCCTGAAATACAACATTTATGAATCCACAAAATATTATATTTAAATATGTACAGTTACAATGTAGTCTCTCATAAATCTATTTATAAATCTAATATGAAAATGAATGAGATGCCAATACCCAGAATTCTTTGCCTCTGTCCTCCAGCTTCCAGCACAGATCTCAGAGCTTCAAACTTCTGCAGCACCTGCCTATACCTCTCTTATCTGCTACTGCCCTTTCTGTCAACCTTCCCCCCCACTTTCACATCTACTGCTGAGCCCCCATCCGAGAAGCTGCCAGCCGGACAAAGGCCCCCGCTCTGTATCTGCAGGACATCAGGCCCGACCTCCCCTATTCATTTTTCCATTACCTACATGCTCTTCTCCTGCTACCTTCAAGAGGATACTCATTGAGTCCTTCATAACTCTGCTGATTTTACAAGATCATCCTCTATTACATTTATCTTACCATTGAACATGTACTATTTAACTAAATCTCATCATTTGATAGACCAGCTTGGCCTCACGTAACCTCGCCTATTTTACAAGACGCCTGTTATTACTGTATCGTACCCGTGACTATATATTACACTAGCGCTCAACCTTTATATAGAAGGTCGACCTCCATCACCGTAATTTTAAGGCTAATTAATGCAGAGAGAGCTGAGCACGGTGCCCTATGCTACCCCACCTAAGCCTCTTTATATGCCCGACAAATATTCCAGACTTAAACACCCATTTGCTGTTGTGTCAGTTTCACTATCTGCCAGGCATCTGCGCAACGCCATTGACAGCAGCTGCACTGTTTCAGTATGTATACTATCAAAGAACTTCAAGGTTCTTCCAAAATGCCAGGAGCATTTCCCAGTGCAAGTGATCTTATACCTTGAGTACTGAAAAACCCTGCTAGATGTGTGCATAATCAATCAATCAATCAATCAACATTTATTTATATAGCACTTTACAGCAACCTAAATTGAACCAAAGTTCTTGACAGCACTAAAAATGACAATAAAATAGCAATAAAGATAGAAAAAATACAGAAACAAAATAAAACATATAGTTATAAATAAACAAATGAACAATATAAACGAAAATTATAGTAACAGTAATAATAATGATAATAATAACAAAAATAAATAAAACAAAATGATAAAATTAGAAAGTATTAAAAGCCATTCTAAATAAGTGGGTTTTTAGTTGTGCTTTAAACAAAGGGAGGTCCGTAATTTTGCGTAACTCCGGTGGAATGGTGTTCCAGAGTTTAGGACCAGCGACTGCAAAGGAGCGATCACCCCATTGTTAGCATCTTGACCGAGGGACCACTAGCAGGTTTTGGTTTGCTGAACGTAAGGCTCTACTTTGGTGATAAAAGCTTATTGTCTCACACAAGTAGGACGGTGCCAGACTATTAATCGCATTAAAAACAAACTCTGGGTAATATAAACTGTCCTGGTTTAAAACTAACCTTCATTTTCGGTTTAGTGTTTCTTCGATTAGTATCGTATGTTATTTTACGAACCCACCTCAGATGAAACATCTACACTGGATGGCCAATTTTCCTTCTACACTTACAGCAAAAAAGAAACATGAAGCCTTGTGCTATAGGTTTCACTGTAGTTTTTTTTTAGTAATTATTATGGTAGCTTGTGTCAGGCAGGGTAGTTTTCATGGGAAATGTGAGCAATTTCCCTGACTCTATTACTGTTTTGACATCCTGTCCAGTTGTGCTCTATGTCCCCCCCCCCGCACACAAGATGGATGGATGGATGGATGGATGGATGGATGGATGCTGCAAGGACATCCATTGAATTCCAGTGAATAAGATCAGAATACCCTGGTTCTCGGTTCTTTCTGGTAGTCAGGCGTGAGAAGCATTTAGGTGACACCTACCTTACGTCATCCCAACTGCACCTCCCACGAACAAACTTCCTACAATAAAACAATTAAACAACCATCTCTCATGATGTCACCAACAGCATAATCACTAAACATCAAATAACCGATGAAAATGAAAGGTTCACTGGGTGCATCCCTCAGCGCAGAAGCTGCTTGTATAGTAACTTCAATTATTGTCATTCATGAAACCGAAACTACTGAGCAGCATCAGCAACTGTCTATTTTAAGGGACGCCTCATCTGTGTATTTCACGGTCAGTCATTATTGCATGTCATGTAAGACCCACCTCTGAAGAATGCAGCTGCAATATGTCGCCCCCTGTTGTTGACAATGCTGCAGTTAGGTGATGCCATCTAACAGAGGCTTCGCAGGAGACGCTGACACACGACCCGCCATTACCGTCTTCCCTCGATTTCTTTTCATACATAGTTGAATGCAAAGACCATGGTACGAACCTGGAGTGACATCCACACCTGATTTTCTTTCCGTCAAGCAGACTTTCTGAAACCACTGGATATGTTTTAAACAGCATTTTCCTGACAGCCTATTTCATAGATATGACACACAACTTATCAGGCTCTCACTGTAAATGAATCTTAATCAAAATCGCATCTAGGCATGAAGAACTCTTTGTGTGGCCAAAGCACTGCACTGCACTGCACGCAGAACATTGTCCGTGCAGGCCAGGGGCGCTGTGTTGCCAGGATCAGCCTGCTGCAGTTTGTCTTTCATGTGCAGTGAACCTCATCTCAGGGGAATGCAGGTCATGTGTCCAGACAGTGATTTGAAAGCTTGGATTTCTCCACTAAGCCATGTATTAAGTGTGACGTATTGGAAAGGACAATGTCTCACTGTGGTTCGCGGGTCTGAAGTCTTACCACAGAACTATGAAAGTTTGTCTCTCTGGTTTCCTTTTTCATTTTACAGTCCCAGTGGCTGAGGAGATGTTATTTGCTGGGGTCAGACATATTTTTTAATGGCACTCCGCTCCGTTTCAGCTCAAACCAGCTAGAAAAAAAGGACAACAGAGACACTAATAGGAGCAGCAGATTCTCCTGCCTACATATCTGTCAGACACTCACAACCATGGGCAAACAAAACACTGCCGTTACATTTTGCTTATAAGACCGAAGATTTCATTTAGTGCCAGACAGATGGGCGTGTGAATAGTAAGCTGAATTATAGGAGACTTGGTGTTCGTAAGTCTGAGAAATATTTCCCACAACGCGGTCTTAGCAGTCCTTTCGGTCTTAGTGCGGCCCAGCTACACACACTTGCTTCACAATGCTAAAGGAGATTCCACCTCAGCCACCCACCATTCTTCCCATCTTTTTAGGCGGTGCTTCTCCCCGAGCGCGCTCCAGGTACGCCCGTCCAGAACTGGAGAAGAGAGGCAGGAGCGGAGGAATGTTTTTTTTTCTATTTTGAGTTTCCATGGAAACCTTAGAGGCATCTCAATCAAACAGTGGAGAGAAGAAAAATATGACAAATGAAAAAAATACATTGTGTAATTGTGTATTTGAACAAACAAATTCAATATAGTATAACATAAAATAATAATAATCATCATTGTCATCTTCATCCTGACAGTGTTTTTGTTGAGTATTTCTCTCAGCATTTAAAATAATCTTGATCTACGATGGCTGATGCAATAGTCAGGGTATTTATAGATCAGGGTGGTTGTGCTAGCAAAGGGTGGGGGGACACAGAATAATGTTTCAGGTTTAGTTCATATTTATGTTTGCCCCCCAGGACTTCTTTTATTCCACACTAACACTTGACCAGTGTATGAAAAATAGCTCCAGCAAATTGCACCTCTTGTATGTCTAGGAAAAATCTGTATGTGAAATTATCTGTTAAAACTGGTTGGGAAAATCACGTGAAAGCAGATTTATTGTGAAGAAATGTGCGTTACTTACCGCTGGAATATGCAGTCTCATACCTGAACGTAAGTAGTGCTTTTACAATTCATGTATTTTATTGTCATTCTCATTTAGCGTTTTAATATATTTTAGCATGATGGAATGTGCATATTAATTTAATTGTATTTCATTACATTATTTGCTTCACAGGTCATACTGCTTGATTGTGATATGCTTATGCACTTAAAGTAAAGCTCAGGGCGACACTTCTCCTGGTATTTAATTATAGGGATTACAGTCCTGCCTTGAGTAAATGATGAGGATGTGGTCTTCGGAATATTCTGTGATTGCAAATTGCTAAAATGAATAAGCATCATGTACAGAAGACTATCGCAAGGGCCAGATGTAACTGTGTGATTTTTGTCATGTTTAATGTCTGTTTTATGCCTGTGTTTGAACAAAAAGGGCTTCAGATGTAAGAGACCAGTATTGTGCTAAGTAGCACTAACAATAGTACAGCATCCCATCCAGGGCTTACCACAGACTGGGGCCCAGTGCTGAGCTAGGCCTGCCCCCCCCCCCCCAGCCGCCACTGCCATGACCAGGACGTGCCGTTTGAATGATGGATGGATGGATGGTTGGATGGATGGATGGATGGATGGATAATACTATGCAGCTATGACATCACGGAGCACCACTGAGGGCTTTAAAGCCTGGCAGATATTTCTGTTTCGTGATGAATTCTTCAGCTTTCTGATGGAGACATTCTCACCTGGATGTGTCAGCCTTTCCAGGCGGTGTCTGGTCAACGCGCTTCAGTCCCGACAATGATGAGAGCAATGGAACACGGGTCGTTTTCCGCAAACACAAAGTGATTTTACCTCTGGAAGAGGTCCTGGCATGATATGCAGATAGGCTGACAATATGAAGCGTTGTATTAAAAGTTAAAATACACCGTGTCTGTGGTTCCGAAATGAAACATTATTACCTACAATCCGCACAACTTCTCTGTCAAAAAACTTAAACACATTTGCATTCAAGAATCTATGGTGAGACTTTGAATACTATGGGGATGTAAGGTGACATAATAAGATATTATGAATCCAGCACCGACACCAGAATTACCCTTCCAATCGCCTAGGCTGTGGCTGACGCAGGCCAAGACTAATAACCGTGTCTGTAACTTGATTTAAGGATTAAATGCTGAAAGAACACAAAAAATGGAAACTGAGCAAGAATGAAGGGGAAAATGTATATTTTTGCTTTAGGGTTGATTAGCCTAGTCTGTGACTGCAACAACAGTGCTGTGGAGGAATAATCTGTAATGACTCTTCTAAGGGCAAGAACACATAAAATTGGCACTTTTTACATAATATTTCCTTGCAACATCATTAGCAAAGGCAAATGAATCTGTTACAATTAAAGAGAGGCAGAACATCCAAACATATCATTTAGGTAATAGCCTTTTCTGCAGCTATAATTAAGCAGCCACTAATGGGATTTAAAGGACGCTTGAAGTTTCTTTTTATCCAATCCTAATGTCTCTAAAAATCAACAAAAGTTTGCGAGTTTAGGCAGTAGGTGTGAACAGCATGTGCAGGGTCAACGATGAGCTGTAGAGCAGCGATTTTCGGTGCATGGGTAGCGGGGCAGAGCTGGACATGTAAGCATTTTAAAACCAGTAAATTCCTATGCTGATCCACGATCAGATTTCCCCGTCCCGATCCTTGAATTAGCCTATATAAACGGGTCTTGGGTCTGCAAATGCTTAGAGCAAACACTCAACCAATCCAAGAAGCCAAACCACAGATGCTTAATTTAAAATTCACTGGCACATCCAATCAGATTTGTGCAATTAGCATTGATAGGCATTAATTGCAGAGTGCACTGTGCGCTTCATTGCGACTGAGCTGGCATGGTAAAAATTAGGTCATGGTGAAAACGGGTTGAGAACCACTGCTGTAGAGCATAGGCTGATTGGTTCATTCTTAAAATTTTAAAAACACCAAGCCATCCTACTTTAGTTTAGTCATATACATTGTAATACTAAATTTTCAGTCTTTTTCACCACTGACAATGATGATGCTGAACACTTATAAAGAGGGTATGTATGTTATGTTGAGAGTGGGGAAAAAAATAATTGGTCTGTAAAATGAGTATTTAAGTTAATACTGCATTATCGTTCTTAATCCCCTTTTCATGCATACAAGCATAAAGGCTCAGAAATTAGGGTCCTTCTTGCTTCAGAAAACACTGCCACGCTCTAAATCGCTGTGCGATTCAATGTGATCTCTGCAGAACCAAAAGAGTGAAGTCTGAGAATTTAATTAAGAGGACCAAATGTTCCATTTGCAGCCCTGAACCAGGCCAGCCGTGTTACTTTGCACCTATAAGGTCAGTGTGCTCTGTGCAGGATGAAGTGTTAGGCTGGTCAATAGTCTATCACGGCACTAGAAGAGGGCAGAGAATTTGTTTTCGTTGAAGTCTTGGGGAACTTCTTACATTAAAGGCATTAAAAAATGCATGTAAAAACAAAAGCCTCATTTCTCTAATACAGCTGAATAAAACTACAAAGCTCTTGGGTTATGACCTACAGCAGGATAAAATACTCTCTCTGATTGCCTTCAATTTGCCAGTTTCCCCGCTGCTGAGTACACAGTCTTATCCCCAGCTCTATTAACGAAATCTGGCTCTCTGCATTTAAATCTTTTCATCATCCACAAAAGGTGCAAAAATGTGTGAAGGAAGCGGCTCTTGGCAGGATCACAAGTAGACGTCCACCGATTCGCCGTCACAGTGGTGCCCACGGATGTCAATATCCACCAGCACGCCACCCAATACTCCTGACCAACGTATACGATGTATTTTTTTTTTGGCTTGAAGTCAATGGCATGTGAAAGATGTAGGGCGTTTTGGGGAGCTTGTCGGTGGGTGTGTGCTGGGGGGATGCGAAGAGGGAATGAAGGAGAGGGGCCACCTGCTGTTTATAATCCAAGTCTTGCCTATTAGACAAACAGCGTCATTAAGCATTCTGCAGAAACGGAGAGCTAGGTGCGAATGCAGAACCGCTTAGCATCTTCAAAGGATCTGCCTTCCACACCCAGGGAAATTAGTGCACAAACCCTCATGTTACTGCAGCCTTTATTTTCATCCAGCTCTTCACTTTTAAAGTGGAACATGCTGCAAAATGGCAATATTATATGTTTGTCACTTATGCAGGCTTGAAACCAAATTGCACGTCAATGTGAGATCAGCTCTCTGAAGTGCATTTCCAAAACAGCACTTACATGTTTCATCTGCCTGGTTTTGGGTATAATATGTATTTGTACAGAACTCTGAACCACTATGTGCGCAGAGCAGTTTAATGCAAAACGTTTGTTGCTAAGGAAGCTGGAGAGTAGACTACTCAGCAACATATAAAGTTACGTTTCCCCCCGAAACCTAGTTTTCATATAATCATAATGTCATACACAGGGCTTTTTTTAAATGCAAATTATCTTAACCTAGTAAGATCACTGACATAACTGCCTCTTTGAGGCTTTCACATGTCATTGTTGATGGTCTTGGCATAGATTTTCAAAAACACCAAGAATGATCAGAGTTTATACGACAAACTGCTTTAAACAGCCTCTGTCACTACAGTCTCGGCGCCTGATGAGACCAGACAGCCACATCCTCACTCACTGCCCAAAATGGGGCTGATAGCCAGTCAGCCTTAACCGTAGCAGAATGCTTAACGGAATCGAGGATAATTTGGTGCCATTTTCAGTTAAATATACATAAGTTTCCTTTTGTTTACACTTTGCAGCTGCTGCTTATTGTCTTTCAACGGAACTAATTGTGCTTGTTTTCTTGAGAAATATGATCTCTTAAATATAGGGTATTCTGTGCTATCACTGTATGGAATTCATTCTGTCCAATGCTTATACGCCATACAAAAATGATTAGGTATTTGATTAGTACTGGTTTTTACAAGCAAATAGGTAAGAATTCAGTTACATACTGCCCCACAATACTGAATCCCTGTCACGACAGTAGATATTATGAGATGCTGCGATTTCCTTTATATCAGATACTGCTAACAGATGTCTGTGCTACCTGGTTTATTGAAGTCATTGCTACAAATAGCTCACAAATTCCCCCAGAATGTTACATACGCTTCCCCATTGAGAAAGCTTTTGCTGTCCAGTGATAAGAGATGAAATAGCAAAGATTACATCTCCCTTGTAGCCACGGCACCTTACAGTGTCCTGCATTTTTCAGCATCGAAAGCAGAGCTGTAATATCAGCAGGGGACTCTGTGGCCCAAAGGACAGTCTGGCGGTCAGGTGGTGGTCATACACCGCGACACTAGTGACACGTTACTGTCCATTTTGGATGTAAGGTCAGGCACCAAATCACCATTTCAGAATACATTCCCATCGCAAATATACAGTACATCAGAGAGAGTCACACTCACAAAATACTCAACTGGTTGGTTGAAACAAAATCTTGGCCTGGACTTTTACTCTCTGGACCTGAATTAGCTACCATTAGTCCAGTCTCATGCTGAGTTTTCCCCTCACATTCATTAATATGTACTGCTTTGTGAGAAACTTACTGGACTGAATTTTCCATGCACCTCTCTGCTACCAGCCTACTCTTAACTCCCCTTATCCCATAATAGCATGAATATATAAGTAATACATGAATAAAATCAATATTTAGCAGTAATCGTACTGTTTAAGGTGCGAGGCGTATCCTTGCACAAGGCCCCATTGCCGCCCTGTAGTTTTGACGGCCTGACTGAAAGCGGTGAGGCCCTGATCCCGTCTGCATTTTGGATCATGGCTGACACCTACAGGCTGCTGATAAACAGCAGGTCACTTATGCCAGAAACACAATGTCTCCACAGATCTCGTACCTTGGAAAGAACAGTATGTATTAAACTGGGATGGCACCCAAATCGTCTGTTACTACCTATCTTAAACCCATTTAGCAACCTACAGGCAATAAAATATTTAAGGTTGCATGAAAAAGGCTGAGAGCGTAATCTACTCCTTTCATAATCTGGTCATCTGTGCGATTTAAAATTTTGCACGTTCAAGGCCGTAATTTTAAGACCAATATGATACATGCAATATCAGGCAACTTCACAATAACTCAGTCACAATCACAATATATTAGCAGGTAGGTAAAGCAAAGAATATCCCCTGAGATCTGCTAGCATGTTGGCCATTGAGCAGATACACAGTCAATTCATCAATACAGACAAATAAAAGCATTAAATGATATTTCTCATACATGTCTTTGGAATCTTCAGCAGTGTTTCAATGGAGCATCTCGCAATATGGCAGTATAATGCAGAGGTGAGGTTTCCACACACTATAGCACAATAGCGAGAGGGATAACAGCTCATGTTTGTTAAGCAGTACATAACAAGTGTGCTGCATTGGGACAGCATGCTCTCGTTTTTCTATTAGGAGCTTTAATCAATATTTGATTAAATCATAAATTAACTCCCTACAACATGCAAATCAAAAGCCCGCTCATGTGTGTTTTCTAAAACATATTTTGCGATAGCTGTGAGCTGCAGTGGGATTCTACTGCATGTTCGCCTGGCGCGCTTGTATGAGTTCCGCGTGATGTGAAGAGGGAGACTCGCTTAGACTTTTGAAGGTCACAGTTTACGAGTTCAAAGGGCCCCTAAGAGCTGCCCACTCAGAACGGTTCCTAACACTGTCAGTGACAAGGTATAAACGGCATCATAACGGTTCTTAATCCCTGTTAATTCAAAACTCGTCATGTTCAAGCACCTTAATGTTGTCCGGAAGCATCACTTGGTGTCTCAAAGTGTGGACAACAGTGTATTGAATTTAGTTCTTTTCTCCTACCGTCGTTTATGCCGTCCACACAGTACAGAAATATTACATTTCCAGAGCAGTGAAACAGAGAGGGCCAGAAGGCATTTGACATTTCATTGACATTTCCAGCACTTTCCCTCTATTTTTACTGTACTATGAGCGATGTAGCCACTATGTGGAATCAGAACACAGCAGAAAAACTAACTAAATGAAATCCTTGCGGTTCTCATCTCACCCATGTACGTCTCAAAATAAAATGACATCATCCCCACAAAAAAAAAAACTGAAAAATTAGTTTTATATATAGATCCTGGTTAGAAAAATGCCAAACAATCTAATCATACTGCTGGCAGAGGTGGGAGGGGACAACGTGTGCTAAAGCTGCTAATGCCCCCCCCCACCACCTTCACTTTCTGTGAGTATCACCGACCAGCTTCCTGATAAGCTCTCATCGCCGATGCTCCGGAGTCGGACAGCTAACCGTGTAGAGCCATGCGCTATGCGGCTCATGCTTCTGCCATTGCGCTGGCATGTATGAAATAAGAGCTAAGAAAGTCATCATTGTAGCCGATCGCTCCACCGGCCATCTGCGTCGCAGCAGCATAAAACTCACCGAAGTGCCGCAGCAGACCGTGCGCACAGCCAGGTGCTTGTTTACAGCGTGTACCGTCATGAATTTCTGCCTTTTTGATTTATGAGCAGCTTTTATTTCGCGTTCAGAATGTCCCGACTTCTGCAAATCATAACTGATGATTTTTCTCATGAAATAAAGGTTCTGTCAGGCCAACATCTTGTTATTGACTCAGACAGAACTCCTTAAACTGTTACAGGAGACGTGTTTCCTAATGTTTTGCAGTTCACACACGGCTCAAATAAACCTAATGGTTTATTTTTTGCTGATAAGTGTGTTTTTTGTGCATTTGTTGTTTATGGTCTGTTTATGAATATATCATCCGACCAGTAAACGTAGGTTTTCAGGGCTGAATTTGCCCAACGGCATGTGTTTGGTTTACAAATTCCACACAGAGTTGAGATTTAAACACCCAACCCCAAGAAGAGCGGCACAGTGTTACTCGCCAAGTCACAATGCCCTCCTCCAGTTTATGAATCCACACATTTCAAATGATGTTAATTTAGCTGTACTGCATTGTAAAGTTGAGGATAGCGTCCGGCGGATCAGTTTTTTCGGTGTTAGTTCCAATGACACCAAAGAGTTCATGTAAAGATCCCAATTTCAGTTACTGCCAGCAGGCTAATGAACGCAAATGGAGCTTGCAAGGTGATTCGTTACGACAAATACATTCAGTTTGTTACACCAAACCTTCATGAAGCTAAATCACAAAGCTCTACAGTCAGGCGTGGAAAGTTCAGGTGCAGAAAGTAAAAATCCGCACCAAGATTTTCTTTCAACCAACTAGTTGAGTTCTCTGTGACTGCGACTCTTTAACTGAACTGGCTGGTTGAAACAAAAATTTTGTCTGGATTTTTACTCTCTGCATGTGAACGTTCCACCTCAGACTACAGTCCTAATGCATAAAGAATAGATTTGGGAAAGTGAGCCGCTTTTGGATTAAAGGTTCTCTGAATTTTGACAGTGTGGAGAATTTAAAGTACAATACCTAAACATTGTTAATCGCCTAGTCATCTCACCCGTGTGCCAGACATTAAAGTGAGACCCAGACATTATAATTTCCCACTTACTCTTCTGTTACGTGTCATTTTCCCTCCAACATGGCAGCATCATGACAACACCTGCACCCTTCAACACAGCCAGAGTCAGACTCCTAATCGAAGGATTACAAGGAGTAATGATACAGTCTAAAAGCATCAGTCGCCAGAATACAGCTAAAAGAAGCAGCAGCCTCCCTCAAATGAATAAATAAAATCCACTCAAACAGAAACAGGCCAGAGAGATAAACATCGTTTCTCATGAAGGTTTCTCAGCATAACGGAAAGTCTGTGCAACACTAATGGCATGAAGTGATGCAGTATCTCCCACGGGACAGTCGCTTTGGACGCCAACACTTCCCAGCTGTAATTTCTGAATGATCTGTGATTGTTATGGAGCACCCGGAAATACAAAGTGCACAGCTACTACAAGGAAGACTGTAGCACACGCATGAGCTCAATTCTTTACGTGGATATGGAGAAATATTTGTTATATATGTATTATAGGGGCTCAGCAGATCGAAACACAGCGACATAAACATTTTAAAAAAGACCGTTAAGTATCCAGGCCGGTATCATTCTCCGCTGACTCCATCACCGGCTGAGCTGCTCATACCTTCAACACCTGACAGTCAGATCATGGCTGGACACTCATGAGGTGGGTGTTTACCACATGAAATGATGGGAAGGGGGCCGGGTCAGGCTTATCCAATCCCCTAACGACAGTTTTTGTCCCCTTAAATACATTTATTGTGTAGTCAATATAGTAAATAATTTCTTTAATGTTGCTAAAAAGTTGTAAATATATATATATATATATATATATATATATATTTTTTAACTTGATTAAAACAGATACTCAGCATTACAGCTTTGAAAACTGGTGTTGAGCTGTTTATGTGCTGTTGAATAGCATTAAATATTTATATTTTATACATGCAGTGTGTTTCTTTGATATGCGGTGCGTTTGTTATTTATGGCCATTACATTACTTTCCTAAAGTGCATTTAATTTCAAAAACCAGTTGAATTTCTTGCCAAAATTAATTAGGTAAGTAATACGACCTTGAATTCATTACCGTGCATCACTGCAATTTGGAAATTAACGTTATATATTAGCTCATAAGCAAGCCAATGCAATGCAGTTATAACTCGAGCATCAAAGAAGAGAAATGTGAATATTCTAAGCGGAGATAAACATAACCAAAGAAATGCAAGTTTACGGCAAGTAAAGTCACCAGTGTCAGACCTGTATGTATGTATATGTGAGTCTGTCTCACTGGAGAGCAAGACGAGAAACAGTACATGTACCGTCACTCACACGGGCAAACAATGCATCATTTCACCATTTCATATTAGATCTTTGTCATGTCACAGTTGCTGCATAGTTGTCTGTATTATTAGGCCTTGGTATTATCTATAAGAAATTTACTATAGGAAACATAAAAATGTTATGGAAGAAAACTCCGGAAGTGTGTGTTACACCATTTCATATCTGAAGCTAAAAATAAGAGGCTGTGAGCTTTGCTGCCCTCCCCCCCCCCCAACCCCAACAGCCTCTGAGGTCCTAACCTCCAATTTACTGCACAACCTGCTCATCCTTAAGGAATTACAGGGCAGGAAGATTGGACCGGCACAGTGGCTTACTGCTTCCCCCCCCGCCCCCGCCAAGATGCTCATAGGCTCTCAACACTTGTGAAGGTTAAGTCTGCAACTGGCTGGAGGGGTGTTGAGAGGCAGGTCGGGAATGGGGGGGAGACAGCCAGTCTCTGTGAACGGCACGAACATCCAGGGAACAGCAGCGATAACAAAAGCAATTAAGCAGTGAGGCAAGGACAGCACTATAAATGTCACAGGAAGGGCCAAGCTGTAATTGGTACCTGGGAAACGTTGCTTTCTGGAAAGTTCTGCCTAAGGTTCACAATACACAGAAGCTGTATGCCAACCCGCAGAATATGGCCCTGCAAGCGTGCGACTCACTTCCTCACAGCGGACACCTCAGCTCTGTGTTCTTTATTAACTGGCTACCCTCACATCCACCTAGCAATCCATTCATCCATTTTCCAAGCACTTAACCTGCAGTGTGGCAATTTGGCCTGGATCCTGTCCCACGCAGCAAAAGGCACAAGGCTGGGATGCACACTCTACATGACGCCTGTCCATCACAGGGAGCATAGATGAACCAACAACCACACGCTGCAGTCAGTTTAGAGACCCTTGTTTTGCAGGCAATGCAGATTGTGTAATGTGCCAGAGCCAATCACTGCTGTGGAAACATGAACATGGGAGAAGTTTGTTTTATGCTGCCTTACAGAATTGTTGCCATGAAATTTTGACATTGCATTAGAACTTAATTGCCACTTATTGCTTTACCCAATCACAGGTAGGCTGTGTGCTCACAGACATTCACTAATGCAGCCTGATTCGAACTAATGCAGCCTGATTGTGCATGCGCACAGAGAAGATGAGTGTCTACACTACACCTCACTCGCCTAGTGATTTGAGCACAGCTAATTTAAGCCTTCGGGATGTAGCACTCACACCTTGAGGCGTGTCCTTGAGGCGCTTTGTAAGAATGCCTCGATTCCAGGGTGGGGAAGATCGAGTTACGTCTTTAATTTTTCCATAGGAAGGGGCTGTTGGATGAGAAACAGGTGGAGCTAATAACATATGATAAGCAGAGTCACCTCACATCTCCGGTCAGGGTCACCACTGAGCAAATGCACAGGACACAACGTAGAAGGCAGGCCTGCAGTAAAGTGACTCCCTTTTGTAAATATGGTGCCGGTTCTCTGAGCCGTCGGTCTACCTTGTAATGTAGTATTTGCCCTCATTATCTGTAAACCGGTGGCACGGTGGATTTCAGGGGGAAACATCACGGTAATTAACTCCTGGTGATGCCTTGTGCAGTGACTTTTAAGTAAAGCTCACACAGAATTTCAAGCACAGGACTGACATTAATGAATAATGCAGGCCGTTGCATGAAAGTAAGTTTTAATTGCCGAGTCCCCCCTCCCCCCCAGCCTGTTCTGCTTCAGCTAGGTAGCAAAGAATCATTCCTAGGCAGCCTTTAAAATGATGAGTGGTGGAGTCAGAAAAGTCCCAGAATGGTGGGGGGGGGGGGTCACAGTCACTCAGTTGTTACATACTATTCATTTATGCTGCCTTGTATCTGTCAGGGGCACAGGAACTTATTTCTGATGAAACGCCGTTCGCTCTTCGACCCCCTCCCTGTAGAGCAGGTCCTCGTTCTGCTGACTGGTCACTTTTGGCAGAAAGCGCAGCTGGAAAAACATCCAGAGGGAGAAAAATCTCCCATTTTCAAACGGCTGCTGGCATTTCTATTCTGTTTCACTCTACCACAGTTCATGCACTTTACAATAAGGGATTCTGGCTCAAATCCCAAAAGACGCTTGTTTTTTTCATCCTTGTAGAGGCCACATGACCTACATTACAATAATAAATATGCAGACATATGGCTACCATGCAAAATTGCAAGCTTGTGCCACTTCAGAGAAATAATCAGATATCAGAGAAACAGCATTAATAAGAATTCTGTGTTACATTCTAAGCTCCTTTATAAATGACAAGCGAATGAGAAATGAACGGCAACAATGGGCACCTTGCATCATCTATTCAGCTGAAAGGAAAAACAAGGCGGCTGTATGAGGCTTGCTGAGCACTTTCATGTTCCAGTTTGGGCTTGCGGAGGTTTCGCCAAGTGGCCTTAGCTAACGGCCAAGGACCATGACGATCCCAGCTCATCATCAGTGGCAGGGCTTTGTGCCGGATCGTTGCTCATTTTCCCACAATGCACCAGGTGATATCGCCACATGCGCAAGAAAGTTAAACGAATTTGGAAAAACTTTACTTTAAAGCAATCATCCTTATGCATTATAGATACCTCCACAATGCATTATAATGCATTCATAAAGTATTATAAACACAGCTATAGCTATTTATAAAAAGGCACAACACATTATAGCCATGTTTATTATGCATTATAACTGCTTATCAAGTATTAATCTATAAAGGACTGTATTTACCTTTATAATACAATACAAAGCGTCCTTAATGTTTTATACCGACCATTATAATGCATTATAAAGGTATCTATGGTTCATTATAGATGAGAGCTTCATAAAGCATTCATATTGCATAATAAACATGGCTATAATTTGTTCTGCCTTTTTATAAGTAGTATAGCCGTATCTACAATCGTGCCTTACATGATTGTATCAGCTTTCTGATCACTGAGTAACATGCACAAAACACATCAGGAAGGTAGTCATGAAGTTGAAACTCTTGAATAGGATCAGGTCCATGCAAGCAGCTCTCTGTGAATATTTGTAACTTATATGTCTACGCTTCAATTTAATTAAACATGACTTTTAGCTCTAGTTCCAAAAGCAGTAGGTCTACAATAAGGTAGTGTTGAGCAGTTAGTAGTAGAAGAACTAAACATGTGTGGGGTTTCCTCCAAGAACTCTGGTTCCCCCACACCGCTCAAAAACGTGCTGAGTGAATTGGGGCTGTGATATTTTCCATAGGTCTGAATGCGTGTGATTGGTTTGCACATCCTGTGTTGGGTAGATATAAAACGAATGGTAGATAGGAATGTTTGAATGCTATATGCATTAGTGACACTCAGTGGTTGAAGTTATCGCAGGGATTTACCGCTCTAACTTCAGCTTATGTTATCATTCAGATTTGTGAAACTGACTAAGCACAGCTATGCATAGTGATATTTCCATACTGTATGCCACCAGAAGGAGGTGTGGAGAAGATTAAAGGGGAAGTGGGCCATTCAGCAACTAAGCTGGAGCTTAACGTAAAGGTAATGTTGTATTTATACTCTCAGAATTAAAGGTGCAAAACATTAGCAGAAGAATTTTCTGCTACTGGGCTGTAATGTGAAGGGTCCTGCAATGGTTTGAAATAGGAAAATGCTTTCTACCAACCAAAACCATAATCATTCCAAAGGAAAAACCTTGGGAAATTGAAGAAGTAAAAATATACTGCGTGCAATGAAAATGCAATGAAAGTGGAGAATGCACTAATAGGAGAGTCAACGTCGACAAAAATGCTCCCACGATATCAGCTCATGACTGCTTTTCTGAACAGAAATACTCATCGTTATCAAGCGAGATGCAAATTAAAGGTCTTACTAAATGCACGACGTTAATATAATGAACATTCATGAGTGTTTGAGGCTAAAATAAGGAAGCTTTGAACCAATGAGCTGCAGGAGAAACAGGTTTCAATTATGAAGAATGTCTGCCTCACATCCATAAAGCATATTTTATCTTATGTGAGGTTCATTATAGCTTCAAATAAGTAGGGTACTGTAGGTAGGGTAGGGTAGGGTATGTTTGATTGAGCAGGGGGCAGCCAACAAGTTCAAGACTAAAACCTCTGAATCTAGGAGTTAGTATGAGAAGTCTCTCAGAAATTACTCAAGCATCCAATCAAGTCAGCTCTCCAAGTTCCGCCAGTTCACTTCAAGCAATAATTGCTATCAGTCATTCAGCTGAACTTGAAATGGGGGGGGGGGGGACCCAAGTACGCACCTCTGCCTCCTGGTAGAAAATCCTCGCAATATCCGAAGGCCGGGGGAAGGCAAAACGAAAATAACATCCTGTGGAAATGAAGCACAAAAATGTGCGATAATTCAGCTCTTTCATTTTCCCTCCTGAACACAATCTTAATGGGTTTTCTTTAACCACTCATGGTGAAATCCAAAGGTGCCTTATTGCCGTGGCCAACTTTCGTGGTGAAGCTGCAGTGGTTACGCTGTTTTGAAGTGCATTAGCAAAGCACTCTAACAACCCAACAGACAGCCATATCAATTGAAATGATCGCAGAAGTATTAGTGCCTAACATTGAATAAAAATCTTATTCTCACCCTCACTTTCAAAATAAAGTAACTTCTTTTTACTCGTAGAAGGAAAATAACAGAACAAATTACAAATGAAAAGCTTCTGCCCCCCTGGCTACAGGACTCAATTACAATTGACTGTGTGCTTGCAGAAACTGTCTAGTGAATTTCTCCATTTTGCTTGCTATCCCCATTTTCACAAATCAATTTGTCATATTCAAAAACATGTACTAGAAGCAATTTATTTCACACTTAAAAGAATTAGTCATTTCCAATATCCCTTGCTGGCACTTAAGTAATACGAAACACATCAGTCAAAAACAGGACCGCGGCTCCCCTAAGCTTCCTATTTGTACATGATTAACTTTATTTGTTGAAGTCTGGCCGCTCTCATGCTTGACTGATGAGCTGATATAACTTTGCACATTGCAGATGATAAATAATCTTGGTCGGGCTGCTCCCATGATCCTCTTCATAGGCTACAGGAGTCACATGATTCCTTGCCTTGCTAACCCTTGCAAATCATCATCTCACCCAAAATCATTAGCTTCCATTCCATCATCGCCAACTTAAACGGCATCTGAAAAGTTACCATATACGAAATATTAAATTTGCCATTTTCTGTGACCACTTGTCCTATGCAGAGTCAAAGCCTATCCTGGGCAAGGGGGGGGGGGGCTCTATGGGCACAACCTAGGATGGGGTGGCAACCTATCACAGGACACACTCACACACACACAACTAGGGGCAAATTGGCAACTCCGGGACCTAGATGTGCGAGACAACAGAGTGCGAACCATGCCGGCCCGAACAAGTGCTCCCTAAAATTAAATCATTCTTAAATACAAACCCTTCTGGACTCTAACTTAGGGAAACAAATAAATGGTTAACAACGTTTTCCGTACGCAATGGCAAGCCTTATATATTCTCTACGTGTATAATTTCCTCATATAATCACTCCTTAGGTTTGGCTCAGAAGGCCTTCATCTGTCACCAACAAAACTGTTTCATATCCAAAATGGCGGCGCAGATAAATTCCAGTCCTAGATTCAAATCATGCCTTTTGAGGTGCCTCGGCTTTCTGTGTCATGTTCTGGCCTCCTACGGAGTCAGACCGCCTGCTCACAAGGAATAAAACCCGCTTCTCAGCCAAGGAAATGGCAAGAAAAAGAGAGACAGAGAAAAAGAGAGAACCAAGATCCTACGAAGGGAGAGAGAGAGAGACGGTGGGGGAGCGAGCCCAGCGGCCAGCGATGGGGACAGTGCCAGCCTCCCTCAGAACAAGGGACCAGCAGATGGACCATAATGGCATTTAGAGCCATTGCATTTAGGGGATTTGAATGCACCAGCACAGACGACCCCTTAACTTCTCGAAGCCCGAGGAGCATATGCCAGCCAGGGACTGTGACCGCCACCCCCCCCCCCCATCAGGGACCGGTGCCCTTGGGCTGCGTGACCCCAGGGCTCCGGTTGGCAGACGATTCCTGCCGGCCCCCCGGGCTCCAAGCTGCCACATCGCCCCCTTGTGGAAATAAAGTTAATGGCTACACTAGGAGTAGACATGGAGCCAAGAACCACGCAGTGCACATTACTGACCAGCAGCCGCCAATTCAGCGTGACATCCGAAAAAATGGCCGACAGCTCATTTTAAAGCTAATGGCAATAGTAATCATACTTCTACCTTAAATTCATGCCTGATAAATTTTCATGTTGCTAGGTTGCGGTACGCATTGGGTTCCGACTATCCACCAAAGGAATGAAACAACATGGTAAGCGGACGCTCAATATTATCACAAAAAGATAGTCAACTGCTCCCAATCAGAGACCTTTGAAGCATTCGCTAATGAGTAGCACTATAAATGAGAAAACATGAGGTTCCTGTTTTACGCGGTGGCTGTCTGCTCCACCTGGACATGACCATAGACATGCAGGCGGCAGCGTAGCAAGGAGCGCAACGGCAATTCAGCGAAGAGAAGACACAAAGTAATTATGTTTTAGTACACAGGGTCATTAATCACATAATTGCAAAGGGCTACTTTTCCTTAAAGAGTGGGAGTTTTGTCCTTCTATCTTTATCACATTACTAGTTAATTAAGAATTATGCTTCAGCATCCCAGTATTAATTATCCGGACATCCGGACCATTAATAAGAAGGTGTTGGGACAAGGGGAAGCCGTGGTCTACACCAGCACAGCCCTAATGATTTTACAGCCCCCGCACATGGGGGCTCGAACAAGATTAAACCTTTAGAAAATTTACATTGATGAAGTGAATCTGGGAAGGAAACATTTGGTTCCTTTTAATTAAGAGCGAAAACAACAGTTGAGGCAGAGGGATGGATGAAGAGGTGGATGTGCTGAGGGCGATGATGGCGGAAGAAGAGTTCAGAGAAGGTGGGAGGTGGGGTGATGCAAGGACATGACTTGGGTATTTTCCAGATAAATCCTGTGGGGGCGTGTTAGCAAAACTGTTTAGCTGCATCCGACAGGTTTAATCACAGGGCTAACAGCTACATAAAGACCGGAAGATAAGCAAGAAAAAGCAGAGAAGTGTCATTCATGATCTCACCATGAGAAGGTCTAGGAATCGGCAGGCTAAACGTTCCAGTAGCAGCAGGACCTTAAATGATCACAGCACTGGGCCACACAGCCTGAAATATTAATCAAAAGTCCTATTTTACATGCATTGGGGTTCTCATAGTCAGTTCATGTATAGGTTAATCAAAGGGAGTTACTGGAGACTGTTCAATTAATGTGGCTATTTCGCGTTTTTTTTTTTTTTTGGGACGACTTTGGGCCTCAAAGAATGAAGGCCAAAGTCTGGAAAAATCAAGAGAACATTCAAGGGAAAAAAATCTGTTTCACACACTGGTAAATCTAATTTATTTTCCTGCTGTCACGCAGAAGAAATATTTAGCTTGTTTTAATGTCCTTTTCATGTAAAGTTGACCCTCGGGGCTACATTATTTTCTTCTGCAGCCCGTCTCTCAATTTGCTGATTAAATTTAATTTTATTTAAATGAAATCGCTCTCACGTTTTTGCCAGAAAATTGCATGAAAGCTGAAATGGATAATTGTGGGGGGAAAGTGTTTTCTCTGTTTTTTTTAAATCACAATGCCGACTCAAAAACAGAAAAGATAATGAAAAATAAATAGTGATTTTGCTACGAGGAAATGCACTGCAGATTATGCTTGTTGTAAGCATAAAAAAGTTGTAAGCAATAAAAAAAAAAGCTAACAATTGGGTCAATGTGTTCGGCAAATGTTAGTGAAGCACGCACCACACTTACCATGGTCTGGTCTTATAAACTAGTTAAGGAAGGCAGGGAATATGGTTCTCCAGCTGGTCTCCTGATACTTAACTAGTCCTTTTTTTTTAACAATTTTATAAACATGCACATAGCTGGTTAAGTTCCACAGTTAAGTGCATGAGTCTCCTACCTGGATCCATACTAGCAGCCTCCAAATCCTCACTCTCAACCACCATGTCAGTGATTTATTTCCTACATATACAGCAATTCATTTAACTTAAGGAAGACCTGATGAAGCAAAGCACAGAGCTGCCCTTTCGCAGAGAGAGAGGGCCAGTCATACACATGTGATGTTTAGGAAAAAAAAGAAATGTAGTAACTTAAGCTAAATTTCCTGGAACAATATTTTTAAATCAATTCCGTAACTGATTCAGTGTCACTTCAGCAGATTGTTTAGCTGACTGAGTAAGCTTTGATTAAAGCAACTCAGCTAGGATCCACTTAGAGGGAACAGCGGCAGACTGTTCATATTTACAGATGTGTGTGGCGGCATCCTCAAATCCCGTGGTCAGCAGAGTGATGTTATTACAGGGCCCTTCAGCAAGGGCCTTGAACCTCAATTGCTCCAGTGACAGGCTGCGTCATCGGCTGGACTTCATTTCGAATGAAAGCGTCTACTAAATAAATGTGTGCAAAACAATAAACAAACATATTGGCATGACAGCCATTTAAGACAAGGACCTTTTTAATGTCACATCACTTGTCACCAGTACACAGGTACTATACCTGTGAGTGAAATGCTTGTGTGCAAAGCCTCTCGACGCAGCCATAGTAAGACATGGATTGAACATTTAAAGGAGTTGGAATATATGCAGGTGGCTCTCTGACCAGCCGTGACCAGGCTGCCCCAGGGCAGCGACAAACTGGCTTCATTTCACTGAGAGGGGGATGTTAATTTGGATAATGTTCTTGACTTGGCTGTTCACCACACATAGCTTCATCTAGACCAGAGGTCTTCAACTCCGGTCCTGGAGGGCTGCTATGCAGTAGGTTTTCTAATCTACCTGGCTTCTAATGAGCCACACCTGTTTTTGGGTAAATACCAGGAGCAGGTGTGGCTCATCAGAAGCCAGGCAGGATAGAAAACCTCCTGGATAGTAGCCCTCAAGGACCAGAGTTGGAGACCCCTGATCTAGACTGTCAGATTTCGGCGACCTATAGATTGCTAGTGGTAACGGCTTTCTTGCTTTTGGACACTGGTGTCTGCTGGTTCATGGGGCAAAAATAAGGATTAGGAAATGTTGATGAGTTACCCGCCAAAAACGGAGGACAAACACTGAAAGATGCCGTTAAAAAAAAAAAACAGAGGAATAACATACAAAATTGTGAAATGCAGTAAGATATTTCTGAATTCTTCATAGCGTAAACTAATAAAAAATTTTAAAAGATCAGTACAGATGGTCCCCAGGTGACTAACAAGATCCGGTCCCTAAACCTGCCTTTAATTATACTTGTAGGTAAAGTCAGAAGAGTAATAATTCTGTGCATAATAGTAATAATAAATTAATAATAAAAATAACAGCATGCAGTACCGTACGAACTGCCAAAGCGGCGTAATGTTTTTAGGACTGTCACAAAGGAGTTCATTATTACGAACCCCTGTATTTAACTTGGATTTTGAATATAATAGGCTTTATGCAGTCCGTTCATAAGTACAAGTTGACCGTAAATCGGAAGTTCTTATCCCGGTGACTACACGTTAGTACATTACTGTCAGCCTTATTTATTGTAAACAATTCTCAAAAATGATCACTTTCCCAGTTAATTGAATAACAATCAAAATTACATGCCGAATTTTACCAAAGGAGTAATGGTGAGGATAACTTGCCACAGACAGTTTTGCAGGGAGTTAGGTTTCTGCGCCAGATGCCAGGAAGGTAATTAACCTGATACCCTGCAGCCCATCAGCTTAGCGGGTAAATGCAATACGTAACCGAGAAGCACACAGAAGCGGTATCTGCTTTTATTAGTTCATTGGATGTATCCTCTTGAAAATGCAATTAAATGAGGGCCAAGTCACATAGATAACCCTGCTATGGTAACACAAGGGGCTTAACGGCAGTTTGCAGTATTTACTGAAAGCTTCTAAGGCCCTTAATATGCATTTCCCCCAACAAGCAAAGAATTAATTTACAAGTGCTGCAATGATCTTACGAAGCAAAGAGGGAGTTTACAGAAAACACCCATGGAGTGAATTTCTGTAAGAGGCTAAAAGGCTAATAATCGCATCTGAAACTAGATTTAAAGATGTTGAATTAGCAGGGAGCCACACATCATGAATGTAAAGCAGAGGGAGGGGAGAGCATATGAATGCATTTAGGCAGAAATGCCAAAAGAGAATAGCCACTTGTGTTACCAAAACAGGAAACACTGACACAGGAAGGACACCAGTCTTCACAACTGATCCTTACTAAGCTTAACTGAGTCTGACTAGAGCAGAGGAGCTAAGCTTTTCAAACGCACAGCTATACTGTGGGAGCCACCGTGTCTATGCTCACCGCAACCGTCTCTCTCATAACTGGTTGCCAGATGCAATTAGCAGCTCAACTTCTGTCCTTCCTTGTTGCTCGTACAACACGGCTCTGCGTTTCGTCCTGTAATTTCGCAAGTGACTTCTGCCAATCGGATCTCGGCGGGAAAAGACGAGTAAGGAATAGAGGGCAAAATGGCACTGGAGAAAGCCGCTTGTGTACACATTTCCCAGAGCGTGAGCTCTAATTGTATCTAGGCTCACATGCATTGGAGCCAGTTGATGCAGCCATATCGAGAGGGAAGTCTCTCGCCGTCGTCACTTGAATGCCACCACGCAAATGATGCATGGCAGCTGGTTACTACACCCGACTGCTTTCGTCTGGGGAGGACCTAGGGGTGGGGACTGTATTAAAAATATTATGCACGTAGGCTTGAAGCAACTCAACTGTGACATACAGAGCAGGATTGGAACCGCGCATCCCCAGGGAACAAGGTACAGGGAGGATTGAAGATGGTGGCATGTCCCAGGCCGGATGGCGTCCCTGAGCAGGAAATAGCTCGAGGTGAAGATCTCCTTGATTGGCATACGTACAGCTTCACAACAGCTGTGTTCTGCTTCTTCACCTGGAGAGGGGTGAAGATTTAAAGAAGCCAACATGCGATTCATGCCGCGGCATTAAAGTCACTAGAACATCAGAGATGCAGAGAAGTTCACAAATAAGATACATCAACTGTAAGCCAGGCCTCTGCTGGGCTGTCCAGGAGTTGGTAGATACTGGAGCAAAGTTCATTAAAAATGCAGTATTGTTTGCAAAAAGTTATAGAACTACAAGGACACTGCAGTGTGCATTTCGTCCAGCTGGCCAGGCAAGTGCGAGCATGCTAATGAGAAGTCACCATGCCTGAGGTCATTCTGCTCAGACCAGCGTGGACCAATAAACTCCAGGCACACAGGCAAAATGACCCGTGCAGTAAAACAAAGCATGAGCCTTTGACTCGTGTTTTCCTGAACACCACCATCTGCAACCAATGTAAGCAAACAGTCAGAGAGAAAAGAATAATTTTGAAACAAAACCTTGGTCTGGATTTGTACTTTCGGGACCTGAATTTTCCACCTCTTGAAAACCTTAAATAGGATCAGGTCCCTCAGTCTCATTCAAGTTCTAAATTGTACAGAAAAACATACCATAAATGTTCAACGGCGTTTAGGTCTGATGACTGGTGATACCGCAAAGGGCATTTGACTTCATCCTGATGTTAATAAAAGCACAGATTTGTTTAGAAGTATGCTTAGGAATATTAAGGCCAGGGAGTGCAGGAGGTACTGTACCACGAGCGTTTGCACCTTAGGTCCTATAAAATGGCCTCCTGTAGAGCGACCACAGGAGCTAAAGTGTCTCCAGAAGCAACTCGCCACGCTGTATCACGTCTGATGGCGCAACGTGTGAATATGCTGTCGAGGTTTTTGACTCTTCCCCTTGACACTTTAATAAACATTGTCTTTTTGTGACCTCTATTTCAGGCACTGTCCATTTGGCTGTTTGTTCTGGAAATTCAAAGTGCAAATCATTAGTATCTGTACACATGGAAATAATTGTCATTCAACCTAATACTCACCTTTGCGATTTAGTTATTTCAACGTTAAGGTCCGTTTTTATTATTTTTGCATTATTTTGTTAATCTCCTGTATATATAGATATACACACATAAATGTGCACATATATATATATATAAATATTATTTTATTAACTATAAGTCAGGCTAACTCACATTACCAATAAAGTAACATGCCTGTGTCAAATTGCTGTTCCAGGCCTCCTCAACCGTTAAATGTTGCAAAGCTGCAGAGGACCCTATCGCCCGCAGACACCAAAAAAAATGACAGCAACACTTCATTTAGAATGAGGCGAACCATTTATGAGAGCGACAAATTTTTCAGGGCTACCATTAATGTCCAATTAAATGTCACAAGAGGCTGTGCTTTATGCGTGAATAACAGTGGAACTACGGAGCAAACTTTCAGCTGTGACTACCCATTTATAAAGCACTGCCTTCTGAATTAATTTTATAGCTGTTTTGTCTGCAGTGCTCTCACAAACACGTACATAAAAACGCAGTCCTTTAATGTCAGAAAGATAAATTAATCTTGCGCAAGAGAACTTGGTATGCAACAATATCACACACTGCAGCCAAATGACTGACTTGACCTTCCTGTTCAGAACTCAACAGATGCAATTTTCAGGTTTCATAATGAATAGTTACAAGAATAACTAAAGACACCACTTTCAAAAATTCCTTAATGTATGAGACATTAGGATGTAAAACTAAACACAGAGGTCCCACTTAGGTTTTTAATATTCAGATCTGTATTCAGCACTAACATTGACAAAAAAAAAACATAAGTAGTCTGCTTTACTTTTTCAATGCTTTTTCATGGTTACAAAAGTTATTGAAAAATGATAAGAACCCAGAGAAAATAAAAAATAAATCTTTGAATCCACTAGATATTCAGACCCAACCCACTGTAACAGTAAAAAGACCTCAATGCAAAAAAATAATCTGAAATCAGGGATTTAGAAAAAATAGAAGAAACGTTTGAAATGGGTAAATACATAGCAAAAATGTTATAGTTACATGGAAAAATGAGTGCCAAAATCAGCGCCCCCTGCCTCTCGCCGATGTTATTAAAACCGGGGCAGGTACAGCAGCTATATGTCTGCTGGGGTCAGCCGGGGGGGGTACAGGGAGAGAGGACGGAGGGCAAACTGTGAGCCAGTCCATCAAGAAGACCGCGAAGAGGACAAGAGAGAGACGTGAAATTCTGTGTTAACAGGCGAAAACGAAATAAATAAAGAGACATGATGCCTGCAGCTAAACTGGAGCCCAACAGGCAGAGCTTAAGCACCCCTGACATCTCTCATCATACAGTATTTTACTATTAAATAAATATGCTACTGAAACCAAAGAACTCAGTCTGCTAACACAAAAAAAAAACCTCATCACTGCATACAGCTGAGTACAGGTCATGATAGCACCTTACCAAAGAGGCCGATGTCTCCCATTCCATTACAGGATGACAAATGTCCTACACTGGCGTCGGAGTGAAACTGAACTTAAAAATAGTATATACCCATTTTAAACGGGGGGTAATACAGCCAGTATCACATTACAAGAGTGTCTCTACATAATCCATAACATCGCTTCACAAAAAAAAATCTTTTCCTTTGTACAAATATTTCATTTATACTGAGCCAAGAATATTTAATATTTGTTTAATCCCCCCCCAAATACACCTAAAAAAGGCTCACGCAAAAAATACATTAATGAAACTGTACACGGACTAATAAATTCTCTTTTTACTGTTTTTGTTATTTTTTTTTCCATGATAAAACGATTAATGCTAGCAGGTCACAAACGAAATGTGTCCGTCTCGATTTGTTAGTGATGTCATAAGTGGAAAAGGGGAGGAGTCTGTAAGCAGTTCCATAAAGGGACACGCCGGGCTCAGCATATCACTTTGGGGGATGTCAGACGAGGAACGACCATAGCAACAGAGACATTGAATAAAACGTGCCTCCTGACATGTGACAGCTATCCGCTTCGACGTCTGGAAGCCGTTCCGACCTGCAGCCGGGGGGGGAGCCCTGAGGCTCTGATATTTAGAGCATGGGGCTGGAGTCATTATCCTGAAGGTAGTGCCCCTGCGGCTGGGAATGCATAAGGGGCGCATAGCCAGCCCTGGCGGGGAAAGGCCAGGGGGGGCAGGGGGAGGAGCTAGGTGTCAGGGTGGGGTCAGGGAAACTGCCGAAAATGGGAGCAGGGGTGGGAGGCATGGCAAGAGAGGGGGCTGAAGTGAAAACTGGAGAGTCCACGGTGCTGGGGGCGACAGCCGGGGCTAGGCTGGACTCCAAGGAGGTGTGTGGGGTAGCGGAGTCCAAGGGGTGCAGGGGGGTTGTCGGAGCCAGCGGGGGGGAGGGCAGACGGGGCCGCTTGGCTGACTGGGCCTCATCCTCCCAGACGGCAGGTGGCTGCTGGACGGCATCACCCAAGAACTGCAAGAGGACAAGGGGAAAACGGTGAGACACCAACGACGTTTTCCGCTACACACCGTTTAAGCTCCACGCAGTGCGCTGGCTGATGTCCCCGGGGGATCAGTCTCAGCTCAGGCCCTCCCCAGGGCTCACCATGCGAGCTTTCACCCTCTTGGGCAGCTCTTGCTCCATGCTGTGCAGGTCGGCGCGCTTCAGGGTCATCTGCGTGTGGTCGTGAAACTCCACCTGGGGGGGGGGGGGGGCGACACAGACATAAAGTGTCAGAACAGCAGAGCGCTGCCTTGAGGACTGCAGGGGGAGATACCTGCTGCTCTATCGCTGAATTAATTAAGTAAAATATCCAGCTCAATTAAAGTATCAGTGGACAAAACCAGCTGCCGAAGGAAGGCGTGCCAACACCAAGGGCCCAGAACCAGCCGGGAAACGTCATGAGGCCGAAACGTGGCTAACGTGCAATTCGCAATTCTGCTGTCTCAGATTATACTACCATGCAGATGTTTTATGCTGAAAAGCAAAATCACAAAAGATCAGCAAAAAGGGGCAACAAAATTGCCTAAAACAAAAAACAAGTACCTGAGAGAGCCAGGAAGACAAGTGACACACAGACACAGCAATAAGAGGCGCAGACAGACAGACACAGCAATAAGAGGCGCAGACAGACAGACACATCAATAAGAGGCGCAGACAGACAGACACAGCAATAAGAGGCGCAGACAGACAGACACAGCAATAAGAGGCGCAGACAGACAGACACAACAATAAGAGGCGCAGACAGACAGACACAACAATAAGAGGCGCAGACAGACAGACACAGCAATAAGAGGCGCAGATGCAGGAGAAAACTGAAAGAAATCCACATAGCATGGGGAAACCATGCAAAAAACCCCCAACACACACCCAGTAGAGCTGGGGCTCAAACTCCCAACCCTGCAGGTAAAACAAGGTCTGCAGAGCAGCTGCAATGTTGAAATAACGCTCAGAAGAGGAGGGCTTGCAGTGCCCATCAGCACGGCTGTGCTAGACATCCTCACGCTACAATCATGAGACGCATATTAAACGCATACAATATTAAACGCATCTATCTTACACAGTCTTACATGCTACACTCTTAGCTACAGGTGCAGCAACCACCTCAAAACATTCATAATTAACCCCATCAGTCCCTGGAATACATTCGCAGAATCCACAGTGTGCTAACCTGGATAAGTACGAGGCTAATGACTGACAGTTTTCAGACCTGTCGGATTGACCCAATTGAATATTGTCGATTGATCGGGTCAAATCCAGTCTATCATTTCATGCCAAACCACATTGTACTTCCCACCAATTCGGAGCTGAGCCCCAGCTGATCACCTCCGGCACCATGGAGGATCTTGTCGAGCAGGACGAGATAGTGAGGACATGAAGAACTAGAGGGAGGACAGGTCTCACCTGGTAGAACTTGTGGATATGCTCCCTCACAAAGGAGGCGTTCAAAACACTACCATCTATAGAGTAGACCAGGATGAGTTCTCCGATCTCAGGGGCTCCATCGTGTAGACAGTCCTGGCTCTGTAAAGATGGTTAGACGGATTGTGATTAGAGCAAAGCTGAACCAGACTCCCGTGTCTACTGGCACAGCCATGACAAACAAGGAAGCCACGGTATACAGGTATGAGTGACACTCACAGCGACATTCTCCGGGTAGAGGTTATTGGAGTAGGAGCCATCGTCATAGTTGACCTCATAGAATGTCTGTTCGGCCCGGCCAATAATGGTGCAGGGGTAGTACCTGCCGTTACTGTGCCGCCCAATCACCTCTTGGCCCAAGGATAGCTCCCTGGATCGTGTTCGTGACTAAGTGACAAGAAAGGAGAAAAATAAAAACACAATTCTTAATTACCAAGTAATGTAACTCATTTATCTATACATCAGGTTGGAGACACAGTCACCCGGTAGGTACACGAACTCCAATAACTATGGCACTAAAAGTGTATGGCTTTGGGAAGGACTCTTACACTTTTTGACTGCATACAAATTCAGGCACTACATCCATCTAGAGCTGCATTTGAAGACCGCATTATAATAAGGCTGTCCCATTTCGAAGGCTCCTTCAACCGTGTCACGGTGGTCTAACAAGGCTATCCCATTTGGAAGGCTCCTTCAAATGCAGTCTAGTAATGTGTCTTACTTTTGGGATCCACCCATTGGATCCTTCGTACATCCAATATATCCCAAGATTCATTGCTCAGAGGTAAAGTGGGCGTGTCCCAGCCAGGTGACAGGAGCGGCACTTAGCGATCCAAAGGTAAGGGCAGGAAGTTGGTGACAGCAAGATTGACAATGCTTTCTGTTCGATCTTCAACGAACACAGCCTGCAAAGGCTACGCCTTCAAAGACTGCATCCTTCGAAAGATGTGGCCCCTGAATTTGGACACAGCCATAAAGATGCACCCTCCAATTTCACTAAACAGCTGCTGAAGTGCATCTCCAGACCAATCCAGAAATGAACTGGATCAGGCTGGCATATGGACTGTGAAAACTTAATAAAACTCTGCCCTTCATTTCTGACCACTAGCGAAGACTGGAGATCAGAGAAGTGCTGTTTTACTTAAATCCCATCTCAGCAGGTAATGATCACCAGCACTCCTTGGAATCTTAAACTGAGTGGCAACTGCCATTGGAAAACAACAACATTCCTACACTGATCAGAAGTCTTACTTTGGCTTGCATCACCAGACCCAAAAACAGATGTTGCTAGAAATAGTTTTGCATAACAGCATAGTTAGAGCATCCTCTATAGTATCAGGTATTTTCTGGGAGACTCAAATGTTGACTTCACTTGTCAATAATTATGTTAAAAAGCCATACTGAAGAACATTCAATTTTTTCTGTGTACTTAAAATACAAAACTCTGAAGTCACAACACACCCACTTACCTTCTGACTGGTCAGCTTATGCTTATGACAGGTGATGGACACCACATACGGCCAATCAGCCGGCTTCATGAGCACCCCGGCGATATGTGCACAAGTCACGTGGAAGGAGGTGGAACAGTTCTCAAAGGAGCACTGGACGCAAGCACCACGGGTTTCCTTTGTGGTTTTGTGGCAGTAAAGACATTTCTAGAACACACACATACAAAACATGAAATCCATTATCAGTGCCGCTCTGTTTCTGCAGTACACCGTCAAAATCTTTTTCCTGTGATCTTGTTCGTATCTTATTCATATTGCCGACAAACTGCAGATTATCTCTTGACGTCCACAGGATGGAGCAGAACATACTTCTTAGCTGCTTACAAATTAAAATTCATTCCCACATTCCTCTGAAATCATTTAAATGTCAGTTTGCAATTTCCATTTCACAACCCAAAATTAAGCAATGTTTTGTTGTTTTGGGTAAATCAAAAAAGGGATACTACTAATTTTTCCAAAAACACATCTCTAAATTTCACCATGAACCACATCACCAAATCATTTTATCCTACTGTGTCCACCCCTAACGCTGCTGTTACAATTGCTCCAACACAACAGATGAAAAAATTCACGGCACGATGGAAAAGGCAGAAGGTTCTTTTTTCTGAAGTCCCTAGATTCTCTTTAATATTACAGTCAATCCCCTCATTCATACTGTCCACATCCAGCAGTTAGATAATAAATTAGAAATCAACC
>JAABNX020000038.1:3446985-3460975 GCA_015163995.2 Mormyrus lacerda
GCCGCCAAGCACTGAGGAGCATACTGCACAACGTGAGGCCGCCAAGCACTGAGGAGCATACTGCACAACGTGAGGCCCCCAAGCACTGAGGAGCATACGGCACAACGTGAGGCCCCCAAGCACTGAGGAGCATACTGTACAACGTGAGGCCCCCAAGCACTGAGGAGCATACTGTACAACGTGGGGCCGCCAAGCACTGAGGAGCATACTGTACAACGTGGGGCCGCCAAGCACTGAGGAGCATATTGTACAACGTGGGGCCGCCAAGCACTGAGGAGCATATTGTACAACGTGGGGCCGCCAAACACTGAGGAGCGTATGGCATAAAAGTCACCTAAGCTGTGTTGACTCGATAACTGCAGAGTTCCAAACATCCTCTGGTGCATGCCAAGCCCCCCTCCTGGGGGGACAATCAGATGCAGTGAGGGGAACCAGGCCCACATCCCAAGGTCTCACCAGACTCCTCCGAGTGTCTGGGACTGCGCTGACGTCCACGGGCTCCCTGTCGACGGCACAGACGAAGCGCGCCTCTGGCATGGCGACGGCACAGATCACGTGCACCCACCTGGGGGGGGGGGCGGGGGTAGGACATTTAGCAGCAGCACCTGGCCCAAAAGCCACTCTCCACGGCATGCCGAACTCGGGCCGTCAGGCGATAGCGAAGAAGCCACCGGCTTCACACATACTGACCTGCCATCCGTAGTCATCTTGAGGGCCCCTCCGCGCAGACTGCACAGGCAGCAGTCCTGAAAGAGTACAAGACACTGGCTGGGGAGAGTGCCCAACATCACCACGGCAACCAGCATTCACAATTCCAAGACGGGTATCCCAGTCCCGGCAGAAGGTTAATGCTTACGACTCGGTGAAGCACCACTTCAACGGAAAAAATCAAAAACTGCCCGTAAATATGTCGATGATTTACTGAGTAAAGATGCCCAAATGGTGCAGTATTATTCACATTAAATCCATTTAATGTATTATGGCATTTAGATGGTTTTATTAATATACTGAAGGCAGCTAAATTGGTAACTGCACTTAGCATTCCGGCTAAATACTACTACAGCTGTGGGAAGCAGTTAGAGCATAAGAACAGAACAATGAGCTTGTAATAACTGGAGACAGACATATGAACAGCCTTGGGTGTTGCCGGTTCAATGCTCCGCAGCAGCTGTGCAATGCTTTGCTGTATAAACAATGCTAGTGTTTTGCTAAATTTTTTGTTATAATATATTTACATTTTAATTCAAGCAAGGGTGGGCAAGTTCTTCACAGGCTTTACAAAAAGTGATGCCTACAATCTTGCTTTGGGTCAATGGGTGTGAAAATGAGCTCACCACTCGCCACGCGCCGGCTGCGCATCGGGAACACATCCAGTCTGCTTTCGCCTCGTCTGTCCGGACACCGTAACAGCCTGGGAAGAAGGATCAGCTCACAGGTCACACTTTGGTCATTCTTACCAAATGCATCTGCAGAACATCGCACTACATCTAAATGGAATCCAGGGGGACTTTCCGAGGACTAACTTGCAAAAGAAAAGCCATTTTTTTTCCTTCCTTTCTCCTGTAGCGGCCCTTAATAAGCTGTTACCACCTGTTACTTGCACAAGCGAGGCCTCTGGGCAGAAGAGGCTTTGAGCCCACAGATACCAGCCAAGACTCTCTCCCCCTGATTTTTTCCAAATTACAACTTCAGGAAAAAAAAATCCAAAACACACGTTTCTAATTTCAAATGTAATACTGCATTCTGCAACATTTTAAAATAACATCTCCACCAGCTTGATGAGCTTCTCTGTTGCCTAAATCGAAGTACAAAAAGTATTGTTATGCTGAAAATAAACATTATTTAGCATAACAGAGACACATATAGCATATGCATACATACTAGCAGTTGCACACACAAAGACATGGACCAGTACAATGACACCCTACCTATATGTCGACATTCTTCACCATCAGACAAGATGCCACTACACTGGCTTTGTACACATGGGATTTTCTTACCTGAACTGCATTTCCTGACAGTAGACCTATCAAGAGCACCATTGCAGTTTGTCATATTCCTCATAGAATTTACACCAGGCAGAAGTTGAGCAGGTGACTGATGCAATGCCACTGTCTACATCTCAGCTTAATTGCAGCCCCCGAGCCTCAGCCAAAGCCAGATTACAGCCTTTCTGTTCACACTGGGAGCTACACCAGACAGGAGGCAAGTCTCATCACCAGAATGTAGCCCTGTGTTTATACAATGCCCTTCACCCAAAAATACACGGTTATATGTATACACTTACAACAATATAATAAATGAGCCCACGGATCAGAAATACACAGCCCAATGGCCGCCGGTTCCTCCAAGCACGCAGCTGCAGTGGAGCCGAATAGAGCGGGCAGTGGGGCGCATTCCCTGAGCTCACAGACACCCGACACTAACAAGCCATTCGACACAGTGAGCCGCGCTCGAGGCCAGCTGACACACCGCAGAACGAGGAAATAAATAACAAACAGGAAGTGTGGCAAATTGGAAGGAAGCATCCGGCTTCTGCTCTTCATTAACACACGCCCGGTGCCCCAGACATCCATTACAGACCTCGCTGTGTCAGAAAGGATTCGGGGCCCTAGAACTCAGCGGGCGGAATAGGGCAGCAAACTGGCTGGCACTGCATTTCTCTACTCTGCTCATTTCTGTGAACAATGAAATGAACCGTGAGAAACGGAAGAGGGAGCAGCGCTACTCAGGTGCAGTAAGGGAAGGAGATCAAATGCAGCCGCAGTTTGCGATGTGGTTTAAAAAAACCAGGATGCCCATTTAGTGCAGTGAACTCTGCACTGGATGCGTCCTACCTCGACTCTCCCAGAAGACGCAGAAAGGCACAGTTGAGGCATTTCTAGCTACGTTTTCACTCATTTATGCAACAGTATCGTTGAGGGAGGAATGCGACACCTGAACCTCTGGACCTGCAGCGATGCGATTCACGGCAGTCACCGCGGGAGGCTGTCTCCGTGACGATAGAGGCCATCAGCCAACAGGGAAGCAGATTTTCTGTAATTTTACTTTTTTTTGTGATTCCCATAGCAGCCCAGCATCAAGAATAATGTGAGGCGAAGGTGCCCCAGCACCGCATGCAGGACATACTGGTATGCACCCGCAGGCTGCAGCTGGAGCAGGACAGCAGCACGCTGTTGCCGTCCTCCCCGACGTCGCAGTTGGCCGGCAGCGGTTCCGTGTTATCGGCCCCCGAGCTGAAGCACATCTCGGGGATGAGCGGAGGGGAGCAGCTGACAGCAGGGCTGGTGGGGCCCTCGGTTGGGGGGGCAGGCTCCTTCTGGGGCTGTCACAGGCAGGGGGGTGGGGATCCTGGTGATACTATGATACAGGCTCAACTTCTTTCACTTAATGAACATGTAACACAGCTGAAAGTTCTACAAAACCGGAACGAATGCCGAAGCTTCCTGTCAGTCCTCTGAAAAAATAGCATGCTGCATGTTTTACTTTGAGGTAATGTTACATGAAAGTCTGCAGACCAGCTGTCCAGAAAGTACAAATCCAGAGCAAGATTTTGTTTTAACAAACCAGTTGAGTACTCTGACTGTAACCCTTTAAGCTTAATTAGTTGGTATAAAATCTTGGTCTGGACTTCTACTCCCTGGACATGGACTTCCTACCACTGCTTTGTAAAAAAAAAAAAAAAAACTGAATAAACCTACAGGCATTATTAAGGTCATCAGAGTAGACAAAACACACATATTTGTCTGTATAAAAGAGCGATTGTTCCTTTTCCTTACTTGTGCGTAGGGTGAAAACAGCGTGCAGACGGCACAGAAAGGGTGCAGGGATGCCACGGCCGCATTGTACCGGCGCTCCACCAGAAAGTCAGGCAGGTGGTTCTGCCACAGGGGCCAGTGGCCCTTCTTCATTTCTTGCCCAGTGTCACCCTCCACTGGCAGGGGTGAATGCAGCTCTGAGGGGCAGCAGAACAGAGAGTGAGGACCGCACAGAGAAACAAACCAACGCAGTCACACACCAAAAAGTCCAGCGCAAATCGTGTGGTAACAGCTGGGATGCCGAGGGCTCACAAGGGCATACCGCAGTTTGCCATCCACACTGCCTAACGATTCCCTCCATCTACTGCCCCGCCCCCAAGGAGGCACAGGCCTGACAATCTTTTGCCAGGAGTGACACTGTAAGCAGGTAATTGGAGTCATAATCCCTCAGATCAATAAGTGTCAGCTGCAGTAAATCATCCATAAAAAAAGAGGGATCAGAGAGAGAATGGAAGAGAAAGGAGTGTGGACAGAGGAACCAAGCCACATGTGTACCTCTTTAAAAATTTAAACAAGGCTCAGCACTGCCAGGGAGGATTATGGGTATAGAACAAAGCAACAGTATTCCTTCGTAGAACCGTGTGTGGAACTGGTTTTACAAAAAAAGCTTAAAAACTGATGAATTATGAAGAAACACATAACCTGTAAGCACTGAGGTACTTATTGTTGCCTTACTTTGCCATTGTGGTGCACATATACTTTACGGATAAAAGTATTGGGTACACCAGGCCATTACACCCACAGGAACTTTTATGACATCCCATTCTAAATCCAAAGGCATCAGTATGGAAAAGCAAGGTCCATAAAGACATGGTTAGGTGAGTTTGGTGTGAAAGAACTTGCCTGGCCTGCACAGAAGCCTGACCTCAACCCCATAGAACACCTTTGGGATGAACTAGAATGGACATTATCAGCCAGGCCTTCACACCCAACATCAATGCCTGACCTCACTAATGCTCTTCTGGATGAATGGGCAACAATTCCCACAGACACACTCCTAAGTTGTGTGGAAAATCTTTCCAGAAGAGTGGAAGCTGTTATAGCTGCAAAGGGGGGAACCAACTCCATATCGAAGCATGTGGGATTTTATAGAATTTCCTGTGGGTGTAATGGCCAGTAGCCACAATAGTTTGATCCACACAGTGTATATATGATGTATTCAAACACACGCATGAGCCACATCACACCCATTCACCCTGGAGAGGGTGGTGAGCAGCCAGAAGTCTGTCCCTGGGGCGCATCCTGCACAGGATGTCAGCTGATCTCAGAGCGCGCCCACACCCACACGCACACGCCACGGGCAGCTCTGCACGTGTCAGGCCTCCATGCTGGCCCATATGAGCCACTATAATCATTTTAAGTCGTATTAAAATGTAACGCATAAAAGACACAGCGAGGCGCTAACAGAACATTAATAGCAGCTGATCTACCTTCGTCGCTGGAGGGCTCCTGCTTGACGATGGACAGAGGAGAGCGCATGGGAGGCTTCCCAAAGGGGTGCCTACGACTCTTCTTCACCTCCATTCCCATCTTCATCTTCGTGTAGGATGAGGCACTTGGCTACAGAGAGCGACATCATCGCACGGTCAGGAACCAGAAAAAAGTCACAGCAAAAGTCAATACAGAGAACATGGGGCTCAACACGGGGCTCAGGGAACACGGGACTCAACACGGGGCTCAGGGAACACGGGACTCCATACGAGGCTCAGGGAACACGGGACTCCATACGAGGCTCAGGGAACACAGGACTCAACACGGGACTCCATACGGGGCTCAGGGAACACGGGACTCAACACGGGGCTCGGGGAACACGGGACTCAAAATTCTTAGTATTTTTTCAGGCCCAAAGAAAGTTATTTGTCCTGAATTGAACCTGGATGGCTGGAGTAGGTTAACGGCAAGAGACTGAAAACCACGACTTTTCAGAAAGCTACACCTCATTTTGATAAAACTATTGTGTACATCCAGGTAACATGGCAAGATGTAGACAGAACACGCTAATGACGGAGGACCCATGGATCAGCATGGCCAGAGGCTGCCTGCATTAACATTCGGGTTTGTTCAGAGCATATACAGGCACCTGAAGTTATCCTTGAACTAAGCAGCTGTATTAGGATGCATTTTCGGAGGTCCGCATTTCTATGTTGCCTAGAATTAATCATCGCCCTGTTACTGTCATACATATGAGGTGATTGAAGTATTGATTGATTCTGATCGTGTATGGACAGATCATCCTGAGATTCAAATACGTCGTCCATGATTCACCTATAATATCATTGTATTAAGGTTATACTGCAAAAGCACGTTTTTTTCCCTTTCTGATCACTTATATAACTTGTTTTTTCACAAATGACTTGTTTCTCATGAAAGAAGTATCCTGGTTCTTATGTGAAAGAATCCTCGTTCTGGGATGCTTACCCTACTCAAGGACGTATCCCTGGGTTCTGGAGAAGCTTGCTGAAGACAGGGAAAGGTGTTGCTCAATATGTTCTGCGCACCATTGGTCAGTGTATGAGACACCTGCCTTATCTTCATGGGAAGGGAAAGCATTGCTAAAGGATACTTGTCTAATTATTTTGAGAGCTGCACCTAGTTAGTCAGTGTGTGTAGAATGCTTACCCCCATCCTTAGGAGGAGGGGATACATTGATTATAGAGACTTTCCAACTGAAACTGCAGGTGGCATCGCTTGGACAAAACTGGAAATTTGAGAACATATTGCCTGGGGGAGGGGGGGTGAGCCTGGCCAGCTCGACCCCTGCCCACATGTAATGCCCAAAATTTAGTATAAAGGATGGGGGAGATCTCGGTACTGGTTGGAGTTCAGCCGTGGGATAGACCGCGCATCACCCTGCACTTTCTCGGGACTTACGTGTTGGTCTCCTGCCAGGACTGAAACGGGCTCCCCAGTCTAAGAGTGAGGGTAGGTGATGGTGGCACGTCCGAGTGTGAAGAGCTTTGCAGTGTCGATTCAATCAATTATCACAATAACTATAATATCCATTTGCACTTTCTATTTTATGCATGTTTCATTGTCACCCTTTTTATATATACTTATAATTTCTTGTTTTTTTTTTTATTTATTCTTGTTAGTGATATACATATATAACCACAATTATTAGATAGCGCTTGTGATACAGGATTATTTTGCATTGTCTTTGATCTAATGTCTTGGTATTGATTTTAATGCAAAGTTATTTCGTATTACTTGTAATAAATAGTTTTAGAAGTGAATCTAAGTGTGCCTGTTTGTTCCTTCGAGAGCCATATATCCCCCTCACATCATCTTAAAACAGCAGCTCACAGAAGGTCTGTGAAGCTTTTACCTTACTCTTCTCAGCTTTGCCCTCTGCTGGCACCTCGGTGTCACTGCCCTGGGCACTCAGACCCTCACTCATCCTGCAGGTGGCAAACTGTTCGAAGGCCTCCTGGAAGGACAGGTTCCCCTTGGGTGGCGGATCCATCTTGGCCTTAGTGGTGACAAACAGGGTGGGGATGATGAGATCCTCATGCCCTCCTGCAGCCATGGACACCACCAGCGTCTTGTTTGAATCTTCGCCTCCATCCACCAGCTTCTTCTTCTTCTTCTTCTTTTTCCTCTTCTTCTTCTTCTTCTCACCAGTTGATGCCAGCTGCTGCGGGTCCGTCTCAATGTCCTGACCTGGGAAAAGAACACCACAGAGTTCAGATCAGGAATACCAAACACAAATGGAGAGCAAAACAGAATCACTGACCACTTCCATCCTCTGTGCTTCTACCTTCTCCTATAGCCATGGCCAACGCCTGCCTCTGCTCCTCCCTCTCAAGGGCCTCCAGTGTCTTCAGGGCCTCTCGCGCCATCTTCTCCTCCCTCTCCTTCCGCCTCTCCACTTCCTTTTCTTCCACCTGCCTCTGATACTCCGGCAGGTCCAGCTCATCGCCTGCCTCCATCAGTACCTTTAGCTCCTCTGGTCTCAGCCTCCGTAGGTGCTGCTTCTTCTGCAGAGCCCTGCCCCAACAGGAGGTGTGACTTGTTACGGGGGCCGACGTGATCGTGATCGCGCCCTCCCGCCCGACACCTTCGGCGCGGTTTTAGACACAAAGTCTTGGGTCCCAGACTTTCAGAAGTGGACATGAACCAGCGGTTTGTTATTTCTACGTTCATTCTCTGCATGCAAATGAAGAGGTCACAAGTTAATTTTGTTTGCGTAGCGCTCCGAGTTTCTGGTCTTTAAGTCAAGGGTACGTCCTCGCTGTGGCTGACTGCCTTCATCCAGTGCACCAGATGTATTCCCTCCAAGAGAAGGCTTCACCATCCTCACGGCTGACTGCCTCTATGATAAGCTGTGGTGGGAAGGCCACTCACTAAGCACCTCGCCATGTGACAAACCGCTGCATGTTCCTCTCTGCTGTTACTGATACTATAGCTGGTAACACTTTACTTAAGGCCATGTTTTCAGCCATTTATGAACAAATTCAGAACAAATAATAATGCATTCATATGGCATTTTAAACATGGCTATAAATATTTATAAAAAGGCAAAACACATTATAGCCATGTTCATTATGCATTATGAATGCTCTATGAAGCTGTGATCTATAGTACACCATAGATATCTTTATGATGCATTATAATGGTTGGTATAAGCATTAAGGATGATTTGTACTGCATTATAAAGGTATAAGCTATAATGTGTTTTGCCTCTTGATAAATATTTATAGCCATGTTTATGTGACCCCATAGCTTATATAATCTGCTAAAATTATATAAACACTGGTACACGAGTTCCACACAACATTACATATTAAATACATGCATGCAGCACACAGTGGATAGGGCCGTGTGCATTAATCAGAACCATGGGCACGTTCACATTACACACAGAGGCCAAAGCAAGATTCGGGGCCAGTGAGTTTCAGGTCCTCTGTGCCACTGCCACCTCTCACTGCAAGCATCGCCCTCTGACGCCACCACCCGCCTTTCCAGAACATTCCTCAGAAACACTCGAGATCCCCGAAGTCCACGCCGTGCACATCTCATCCGTTCCGTCCCCAAAAGTTACGCTGGACATATTGGAAATCGACGGAAGCCATATTCATGTTACTGCCATTTATCATGTATATATTCAAACGTTCGGAACTGAAAATATTGACTCATCCACTCTTTATCTTCACTTATGCAAATTAGCGGAACGCGTAATCAGAGGAGGGTGGGAACACGTGCAGAGGAGGGTGTCATAAAAAGAAAGAATCCAATGAACACAGCACAGCATGCCGAAGCTCTCGGACTCGGATACTGAGCAAACATTTCCTCCCTGACACTGCCACGCAGGCGACTCTTTGACAGATACAGCTCGACTGTAATTAATTTGGGGCTAGTACCTTTGGCCCAACCTGCTGATAAATTATCCCGCCTAAAAACCATAGAAAACCTAATTAAGTTTTAGTGATATGATTCCAGTTTGTCTTCGGTTGGCATCCAGCTGGATTTTAATACACACAGGCATCCATCCTAATCAGGCAAACTCATCAGCTACTGTATGCAATCAAAGGTGAGCCAGTTAGAATCTGCACAACGCCAGGCACACGCATGGCCTGCAGCTAAGCAGCCCCACGGAGACACATGCTAAGTGCAAATTACACCCCTGATTTGCCTTGGGGGAGCCCGGCATGACTCGCGCACACACACACAGAGTCACCGTGAATCTGAAAGACTCTGGCAAAGGGGTGACCTCAGAGTCACGCTGATCTATCTGCTGCAGGACCACACGTTCTCCACAGGGGCAGCGTCATTCACAAAGATCTCCTAGTACAGTTAATAAAAGGTTACCTTTAAGCCTGCCGTCGACGCCAATTAAGGCACGGAAATCAATAACACTGCAAGCAATCATTCATGTAGTCATAAGAAAATCCTATTTTTACAAATATTTCAAAAACATTTTCAGCTGAAGCAATTACGCTCATGTGCCTTCGCTAAATGTCCAAACCTTCCTTCGACCAGAAGTGTTCCAGAAAAAGTCTGATTCTGATACCTCTGTCCTACCTGGTACTGTACCTGCAGTAAGCATCACCAGATCCATGCAGCTTACTGCGCAGTGCATTCTGCAGCTGACACTAAAGATATAACTACTGCAGAGCCGGCTGATGCACTGGGGCAGAAGTCAGGTCTTGCAAACCATCATCTGTAGAGAGCAGGCAACCCTCAGATTTCAGGGCCGCTTCCAAGAGATCCGAAAACTCACTGACGCACTAAATGAAAAGCTTTTGTACTGAAGTACCTGTGATTCTTCATCTGAGAGCAACTTTGATCAGTTACCAGCATAAATTCTGTTTCATCTGTAAATCTTGTCAAAAGATAGGTGTACTGAAAATGCGGGAGAGTAGTTATTTACATATAATACAGTGTCTAAAGTGTAACTACCACATGAAAAAGAGTATACCGCTGCTGCATTTGTGACCCATAAACCTGAAGCGTCACCTTTTCTGGTGCAGAGCTGAGAGCCGTATCGGGTGCAGGGAGTCTCACCTCTGCAGCAGTCTATCCCGATACGTGACCCGTCTCTCCCTCCACAGCTCCAGCTCAGGGCTGTTGATGGCGGTGGGCTTCAGGTGGTCCAGCACGGTCATGTCTTTGCCCTGCTTCCACTGCTCGTAGCGTTCTGGTTGCAGGCAGCGCACGAACACATCCATGGAGATCTTCACCATGTCCCTGCGACAGGAGCACTGCGGGGACACGGGAGAGAAACACAGAAAGTAAACGGCAAACTGGGAGGGAAGATAGACGACCAGGATCAAAATCCGCCATAGAGGGAAGAGGTCCGTGTCCGAAAAAGGAAATCATGCAACACTGAACCTGAAGTGTGACAGTGACTGTTTACTAACCAGGTTCAATTCAAAGGCTAAAATAAACAAGCTCATCCCAGATCTATGCATCCATCCATACATCCAACTTCAAGGCAGGGTTGTTGGGAGACAGGGGGCAGAACAGCCCCAAAATGAGTTTGGGCGACTTAAAATTCCTAACACACATTCCAAGATGAAGCTTAATAAATAATACAAGTTTTTTTATTACTTTTTCCATACTTTTAAAACAATTATACACGTCAAAAACTGTATTAAATTAGAATCAATCGTCTATTGTATTAGCTAATATGCAATCTGCCACTCTGTGCTTTACAGTTGTTTTGCAAACGCAGCAAGGACGACACAGATGCAGCCATGACCGGCATTTCATCGCCGACCTCATGAGGGTAGAGAAACTAAAACAAGCATAAAAAAAATTAAAATAAACAATCTTACCCGCAAAATGATGACAGGATCGCTAAACGCCTTCATTCTGCGTAGCAGAACACTCCTTTAAAATGGGATACGACCTCAATTACTGAGACTAAACTGAGCAGACATGCCCCATTCAGGCGGCATGTTCAAAAATCAAAAGGTAACAGTGACACTTCAGATGGACACTATGTGCTTTAAGCAGTGGGACACGATTTCATTACAAGTGTAAGACGTTCAGAATTTTTATATTTTTTTAATCTCTAAATGAAAGCGCATCACACACATGGCAGCCGTATGTATCCAGAGAGTATAAAAGTAGAATTAATGCCCGGCAACGGTGTCGAAGCTGAATGAAATTCAGTCCAGCCATTTTCCTGTGATCTTTTTAGCAACGATGTGTTTCAAAATGCAGGACTTAATGGTCAAAACTCTGCAGATCGAGGACGAAGAAAGAGGGAAAAGTAAAACTAATTTTCTTTTGCGACCCGGGTGAGTTATTACATTTCTGCTTTATTTCCTGAACTGCGCTGAGGGCCTTATGTTCAATTACAGGGAACATTCTTCAGCGATGGGCAGAGGCAGACGGGGTGAGCGCGGCCTGGGTGCGAGGAGGAGGAGGAGGAGGAGGGGGCTGTGTGAGGAAATAACGGAAAACAACAAGCGCAGGAACCCGCAAGGCAATATCAACGTGTCATTTTAGTGGCCTATCCAGGAAAGACAAGGAGGCATCCAGTGTACAGCTGGTCAACGCGAAAAAGACACAGGGAGGGGAAACGTGAAGACGGAGAGCTACTTCCTGGGCACGGCCTCGTCTCTAAGCATAATATATACATATATATAATATATATCATATATAATATATAATATATATATATATATTTATTTATTTATTTATTTATTTATTTTTAAACTATCAGGGGCCCAAAGACACCATGCAAGAGAAACTGTGAGCTTTGAAGGGTTTCAGAAATGTGCAGGTAACTCTGTAGGGGGCGCTGATGTGGCAACCAGCTGAGATACCGCAGTCAGGTCAAATGCTTAATCCCTCCCTCAGATCATATCTGTTACATTTTGCTACTTTGTAATTCCTGGTCACAGATGGCAAATGACACGACTCACAGGAATGGTACCTTTCCAGACACTCGGGAGGAAGACTGTTCACCTGCTCAGGATTTAAGCAATAATTACACAGTACAGCATCCATTCTGACGTAGAGAATTTCGTTCCAAACCTGAAGACCCAACCAAATGAGCCCAATAGCCCTACAATTGTTCCTGCAATGTACAGGGCTACAGGCTCCACGTGAAAGACGACACTCCGGTCATCCTAATGAAATACCTGAGAAATCACTCAGAGTGACCTTGTTTTCCCCCAAAATAATGGACCAAGAAACCTTTACATTTTGGCCCCATTTTTTTTATATGGAAGCAAGAAGAGGCTCTAGATGCTCCGCGCCCAGATACGACCGCCACCTTGACGTCTTTCCACCTCAGAGAAGGATGGCAGACGTGGCGGTCAGCCAATACGCGGACATGTGTCTGTGTGCGTCACACCATCAGGGGAAGAATCTGTAGCCATGGTTACAGATACTTCACTAATGAGTGCCATCGTTAGGACCAAAGCCTGCCAACTCAAATGATTGTAGCGTTTTAATGTAATTGACTCTGTATTTCACTGATTAAAAAGAGAACCGCGTTCCATTATATGAACAAACAGTTTATAGAAAATGATCACTAAACTATATAAATGCTCATAGGGAGCTTAGAGGCCCTCTAACTAGCCCGCTGTGCCTTCCCAGCAGCAGAAGCCGCACTCGTGAGTTTACCAGAAGCGCACACGTCTGGTTCTTCACAGCAAACTTTCTTTCTGACACAAGAAAGGGCATCCGAGACAGCCGAAAGCCGGGCTCTCCGCCTTTCTGTTTCCCACCAGAGTGAGACAACAAGGCAATCAATGTTTTGTGGTATTACAGTGACATTTGAACAGAAGGTGCTAAAAAAAGAAACAGGCATGAAACGGAGCGCAGTCCAGGGCAGGAGCGGCTGCGGAGCCCTGCGCAGACGGAGCCCCCATCTCTTATGCTGTTTCAAAGCGACGGTGCCGCTGTTATTTCTGCCATGGAGGTGTATCGCTTAAACCAGCCCTCCCACACATAAGCAGCAGCTGTCAGAGAGCAGGCACAGGGAACGCGGCAGAGCATTAAGCAGGTTGGGCCACGCAGCTGCTCCGGTGGCCCCCTTCCCGGCAGGGTCTAGCGAGCCGCCTTTAAGTCAGGGCTCCGTTTCAGTCTCAAGGTGAAGCTTCCTTAATGTCCCGTCACGATCACCCTTGTGAGGCTCTGAAGGCAGCTTCTGCAAGCACTGAGGCACTAAGAAAGGTTGATAAATATGCTAGGGGAGGAGTAGAAGACAGGGGCAGATGACAGGGCGAGGCACGGGCAGATGAGGCAGGACACAGCAAGGCACGGGCAGATGAGGCAGGACACAGCAAGGCACGGGCAGACAGGGCGAGGCACGGGCAGACAAAGCGAGACAGGGCGAGGCACGGACAGACAAAGTGAGACAGGGCGAGGCACGGACAGACAAAGCGAGACAGGGCGAGGCACGGGCAGACAAAGCGAGGCAGGGCGAGGCACGGGCAGACAAAGCGAGGCACGGGCAGACAAAGCGAGACAGGGCGAGGCACGGGCAGACAAAGCGAGACAGGGCGAGGCACGGGCAGACAAAGCGAGGCACGGGCAGACAAAGCGAGACAGGGCGAGGCACGGGCAGAAAAAGCGAGACAGGGCGAGGCACGGGCAGACAAAGCGAGGCACGGGCAGACAAAGCGAGACAGGGCCAGGCACGGGCAGACAAAGCGAGACAGGGCGAGGCACGGGCAGACAAAGCGAGGCACGGGCAGACAAAGCGAGACAGG
>JAABNX020000038.1:3492772-3506097 GCA_015163995.2 Mormyrus lacerda
AGTACGACAGTCTGGGTGGGCAATCTATCTATCTATCAATCGATCTATCTATCTATCTATCTATCTATCTATCTATCAGTTTAAGAGTGAAGTTGTGTGTAACTTCAGTAAATAATAATGTAAATGACTCCTATCACAATGGTAACTTTTTAAGGAAATATTACATCCAATATACTGTATATGGATGTGGTAATTGAATAGTGAGTCCATTTAGGTTATCTTGTCATAAAGGGTAGTTATCTGAACATCAGACATGATGACCTACATCCAACAAACTAGCTGTAATGTCTGTAGGTAGGAATACGTGTCTGGAGTTTGCCTGTTGTCCCTGTGATACGCAGGTTTTCCCCCGCAGGAAGGCTAACTGGGGTCTCTAAATAGACAGTCAGTGTGTGTGTGTGTGTGTGTGTGTGTGTGTGTGTGTGTGCCCTACAATGGACTGGCATTACATCCAGAGTGTGCCCCAGCCTTGAACCATGTGTGATCCTGAACGAGATACTTAGAAGATAAAAGGAAGATAGAAGTAAACCTGAAAAAGTATACTAAGAAAATTCTTAATCAAAGGTTTGTTCACTGTACATATGTAAATGCCCTGAAGTTTCCCAAGTGATAAAGCGGTATAGATAATGGATGGGATGGATGGATTGTCTGAATGAAATCCAAATCAAATATGGAGCATTTGATGGGATAGCAAAGTAACATTGAGGGAACAAAACATTGTAACATAGTGAAAATGAATTAAGTAGCATTTTACACCCACCCCTTATTGTCAGTGTGTAGCTTAATGTTGACAATTAATTTTCTGGGGAAGTTGCTACAGGAAGGTCAATTTATCGCTAAAAGTTTTGGCAGTACTCAATGAAATGATTGGCAGTCTCCACAAAACATATGATTGGAAATATGTTAGTTTAGATTTATCACATATTTTTATTTGTTAAAGTAATATAAACGCAACACATTTTTATAATATATTAATTTTTATACATAACACATTGAATTATTGAACAATTGCATTTTACATATTATTGACCAATTACATTTTATTTATTATCTTATTAACTAGTAAAACTACACATTCTGAACAATTATAGTTTTAAACATTGTATTGGTAGTTAGTAAACATGCTACCTAACTCATAACAATAACTGATATCATATATGCTATCCCCAATATGTGATACCCGGGGTCACCCAGTGTGTCTTTCTGTGTGGAGTTTGCATCTTCTCCCCGTGCATGTGTGGCTTTACTCTGGGTGCTCCGGTTTCCTCCCACTGTCTAAAGACATGCAGATTAGGTTGACTGGCTACTCTAAATTGTCCATAGGTGTGAATGTGAGTGTGTTTGTCTGTGTTGGCCCTGTGGTGGACTGGCGACCTGCCCAGGGTGTACCCTGCCTCTCGGCCAAAGATGCTGGGATTGGCTCCAGCTTCCCCGCGACCCATATGGATAAAGCGGTATAGATAATGGATGGGATGGGTGTCTATGCTATCTTACTGAACAATTGCAACTAGCTACTTAACTTGACTGTGATGTGTATGCTAGGCACATCTCCCTCCAGGCTTACATACTCTAGCTAGTTAACAGTCATCCATAGTAACAAGCATAATAACCAGCCAAACAGACCATGCATAGTGACTGAGTGCGTGACAGAGAAAATCTTTTTTGTGTGATTTAGAGGGAACATGCATCATTTAAGCATTCGAGTAAAAAGTTGTAAAATAAATTTTAAAAGTAGCTAAATTTGCTGGTAATTGCTTTTTGGGGGAAAATGCGAGGGTAGTCTGAAAAAGAGCTACATCTATCAACAAAATTACTAAGTTGACAGCACTGATTTAGCTACTAAATTAAAATGTATTTATCAGCTGAGAAACCGATTAACCAAAGCCAGTATGTTTGGATTGTGGTAGGAAAGTCATGTGACACAAAGAGAACATGCAGAAGGGGTGGGATTCAAGCGCCTAACCCAGGAAGTACGAGGCCACAAGTCAGCTACTTAGTTTCCTGTACTTTAAATTCACTGCAGTTTTCCAGTTTTCATGTAATTCAAAGGTGAAAAGTGAAGGATATTAATGATCTTTCTTATTCATGCCTAAGGCCAGATATGAATCTCATTACACCGAAGAGCCTTTGACGACACCCTTCTTTCATGATCACGTATTAGTACAGCTGTCAGTGTGCCATTATTTTGATGGAGTTGAAGGAGGAATATTGAGGTGGTGTGCAGAGTCTATTATTATGGTCTGTTTATTATTGTTTGTGTGGATACTGCTGACTGCACAACAAACTGCCCCTTGGGAATAATAAGGATATCATTGATCCTTGAGTTTTGGCTGATTACCTGCAAAGACATTAAGTTTTATGGGCATGGTAAAATTGCACTCAATCCATATCTGAGACTATACACATTAATCAATTTCCTCCAGAAGTTACAGATGATAACAGAACAAAAAGAACTGTCTGCATTATTTTTGCACTCTGACACACTTTCGTATATTCATACGACATAAACTAACGCCAGATTTAAAAACAGGTTTAAAATAGTAAGCAACTCGTTACAGATTCCAATCTGTCTTCTCCCTTAATGTATACCGTTTTCGGTACACTGCCACCTACGGTGAATTGCATGCGCATATTTGATTCACAAAGGAAATTACTCTCCCTATCATCTAGGTTTACAAACTTCAAGTTAATGATTCGAAAACAACAGTAATTCTCGTAGTCCCCATGTCAAAAATAAAATAGCACTAAAAAGGCAAAAATACAGGTATAGCCTATAGTAATTATCGGGTGCAACCTCCGTTGAACGTACATTCACGTCATTTGACAAGTTTAAGGAATTTCCGGGTGTGGAGTCACCGCGTTATACGTGTTTGGCAGCTTGGGCATTGATATCCTCGTCAATGGTGGGTTCTCTGCTACAATTATAGGTAGGTTTTGGACAAGCAAAGTATATCGATTAAATGTCAGACATTTTTTTCTTGTTATTATAAAAGTTTTATCATATTAATAAGCGTCTGTAGTCTGTCTGTAAACTCTAAACACACAGTATGGCAAATCCATTCGTGCTGTACTCTTTCAAATTTGTTGCTGTATAATAATTCACCTTTTTGACAGTTTGTAATTGTTTCAGTTTAAATTTAAGTTTCCATTTAAGTTAATTGTTTCAAATTAGATGTGTTAGGCATGCACAACTTTTTATCATACAAGCTCATATGAAATTTGAAAGTAATTATATAATTTCATTTTTAAAAATCCAATGGAAGTTAGAGTATCTTGTTTATATACTAAGTTGTGGTTAAATTAAGGGACTTGTTTGTTCTTTGATGAGAAATATCACTGCATGCACATATTCAGTATTTTAAGGAACTGTTAAAAAAAAAAAGTGAAATATTTTAAAAACTAATGCAGATTCTCACTGTGAACTGGATTCTATTTGCTTCATGGAAGCAGACACTCAAAATGGTTTTGCTGTAGCTGATGTTTGTGTGAAGCAGCTCAGTGGGCAACCACAACCCCCAGGACAGGGGTGCAAAACCTACCAACCCCCTGTATGTGAAGCTTGTATATTTATCATGTGTTACGCAAGATTCCTCCCACAGTCCAATGAGAATAATTAGTGTCTCAAGCTTGTGTGCAGCTGCGTGTAATCTGTGACTGCAATCAAAAAATAATAATGCCAAAAATCTTGAATTTGGTTTGGTTACTTATGGTTAAGGTTAGGGCTGGGGGGGGGGTTAAGGTTGCCATTGTTGTGATTAGGGTTTTTCCCACAGAATGGAGAGTCACTACAGTGATATGAATACAAATGTGTGTGTGGTTCCTGCAGTGGTCCGGCATCCCATTCCTTATGCGCTTTACTGCCTGACCAAGATCAGCTCATGGGAGTTTTACTTACACAAAAGAAAGGAAGTATGATTGGTTCAGAGAGATAACCAATCAGACAGTAGAGGGGGTGGATCTAAGCAACTAGAGAAAGTGGGAATAACCAATCGGCTCATTTTACCTTCTGCCCTCAGAACATTTCTGTGTAAATGGCAGAGGTGGAGATTTCAGGTCCAGAAAGTACAAATCCAGACCAGGATTTTGTCGCAACCAACCAGTACAAAGAGTCACAGTCACAGAGTACTCAACTGGTTGGTTGAAACAAAATCTTGGTCTGGATTTGTACTTTCTGGACCTGAAATCTTCACCTCTGGTAAATGGATGGAGGGATGACATCTGTACATGCAGTATATATAGCTTTAACTCATGTGTTTCTTCTGTTCATTTAGCTGTACTTCTGAACCTTGATGGTGAAGATAAAAAAGAATCATGACTTCCGGAGTAAAGATCATCTGACATTAAAACCATTAGGGGTGTGAAGTGATTACCACATTGCCCATGCCTACCTGACCAACCGGAGAAGCAAAATGGCTGAGAAGGGACAACGGAGTGACACGGAGAGGGATGCAGAGAAGAGGACGGAAAGTATCACTGGGACAACTTTGAAAGATGCCTTTAAGGTTCTTTCCGCCGCCTCACAAGAGAAATTACAGAGCCTCACTTTAAAAAGGAGCAGCAAAAAGGCTGAGATGCTGGTGCAGGTGATGTCTCTGATTAAGCTGAGGAAGGGACAAGACGCACTAGATAAACTCGCAGCTCTGGGTGGCAGTGGCATGGCAAAATACCTGGCTGAACAGGTAACGGTGTGTCAGGGTCAACTGGAAGACTTCAGAATAGAGGAGCAAGCCAAGCTGGAGACTCGCACCGACACCTTAGCCGAGCTGGCTAGGATTTTTCAGTTTCTGGCAGAGGAGAGACTGTGTAGCGGATCGCTGAGAGACAGAGCCTACCGAGTTGCTCTCGGCGCATGCAGAAGTATGAACTCAAACGAAGAAGGGAGGGAGAACAGGCAGCTGGAGCAACTGATGGAAGAGGCTACCATGATTTGTGGGCCTGAATTCATTACTCATGAAGATGGTCAATTTTCATGCGGGAAAACACTACAATCTTGCTCACCCAAAACGTCTACTCATAGGGGACAGGACAAAAAGACCTCAGCCATACCTATACAAGGTAGCCAGTGTGGTCCATTAGTACCAACAGATGAGCACAGCTCCCCAACCTCCCTGCGAAGTAGTTCTTCAAACGAGACGTCTTTCCCCAGTCACGTAGAGGTCAGTGCATCTCCCACTGCTGTATTTGATTCAAGCAGAATAATTCAAGCTATGCAGGATTTGAAGTTGACACCATCACATATTGAGGATGTTTCCCCTAATCAATCACTGCCTCTTTCTGAATTAGTGCCACAGAATAATCCTGCTGAAGAACACGTAAGGCAAACGCCAATACTTTGTCACCCAGATCATAGGAAAGTGTGTGATTTTGTGGAAGTAACAGAGAAATCTGAAAACAATGGCACTATGACATCCAGGATTACAAATGTAAAATCTACATTTAATGGGGGAAGTTCTTCAAAGAAACCTACTGAAGCCCTATTGTCTGTCACCACTGCTCTCACTGAGAACAATAAACCCGGATCTGCAACAGAAAATGTTACTAACATTTCAAGGAGCACATCACTTCCACGAAACAGCAAAGATCCGGAAGAACAGAAAGAGGATGAGGTAGAGGATGAAGCCCAGTTTTTCTCTTTTGTGATCTTGCACGCCCCAGAGGACATGGAAATGGCTGAGAGGCTGCAGGAAAAACTGGAAGATTTAGGCATTGGTGAGGGATCTACCTTTAGCCAGAACTTTTTAGTTCCTGGGAAAACTAAGCTGAGATGTATTGAGGATGCCATTGATAACTCAGCTTTTTCCATCCTTCTACTTTCACGCAACTTCAACAACCAGCTGCAGGAGATCCAGACGAATGCTGCTCTCATGAATTCCATTGAGAATCTGCACAAATACAACTCTGTCATTCCCCTCTTTCCTAGCAAGAATTGTCTACCTACTGAGGACATGCCCAAGTGCCTGAAGATATTTGTACCACTAGTAGAGAGGAACCCGTCCTTTGGTAGGATGGCAAAGATGGCGATGGCACCAGAGAAGATAAAGAAGCAGAAGGAACTATGGAGCCAAGACCAGAATATTAGATTACAGCAAAAGAAGAAGCTGAGGCTGAAGGAAGAGATTAAAAGAAGCAAAGTTTTGGTAAATGAAGAAATGGAAATCTCTCAGTTAGAGAAGGAGCAGTGGCAGCTGTACATGAGAAGGCGACAGCAGAATCAAACACTGCAATATTATGATACACCTGGGCCAATTTCAAAACCACCCCAGCACTTAATTGATATGGACAGGCAGCCAAGTATCCATATTAGTAATGCGAAGTATATCATGATAGGGGATAATTCCCAGATGACTGTAGACGTGAGTGATACAGACAGCAATGTACCAGGGGACATGGAGGGATGACATAACTAAAGTATTTTTTTAAAGTCACACTACCGAGAGCCTTTAAAAATAAACTGCTGCATATGTCACTAAACCAGGCGTTATGAGGAAACCGTATCCTCGTTTTTGTTAATGAGCAAGTGCCAAAAAACAGGTACGGAAGTTATTCTATTCCTGTGCAAGTTCTCTGACAAGATAAGGTGGATAGAATCTCTCTTCAGGGTTGTGGATATAATGCTGCCTCATTCCTGTATTTTTTTAAAAATGTGCCATGTTAATGTATCTCAACCAACCGTCTTAAAATATCACACATTGAATTTGTAATCTGTATTTATCTGCTAGGATTCCCTGTAATATATTTTGTGATCATTTATGCCAATGCATTGGCAGGTTTTGTCTGATCTGTCAATAATACAATAATATGCAGATGATCGTGGTATAAAAAGACAGAGAAATGCATCGTGGTGAATCTGAAAATGTGGCAGTGAACTTGAACTTGTACAATACAATGTCATGTTTTTTTTTGATGAATTCAAGATCATTTAGGAAATGTGACACTTTAAAGAGCAGACTAACACTGTACTCATTTAATATCTGCAGGAAATAAAGCACAACTTTACATTACAGTGTAGAAATTCCAAAAAGCATTTATTTTACATTTACTATGATATTAATTCAGGTGTGTTGGGGGCTGGAAGGAAGGAAAAATGAGGATTGTCTGGGGGTCCCTGAGGACTGCGTGAGAAATACTTTTCATGCAGGATTACAGGGCAGAGGAGTATCTGTTTATATGACCCCATAAATAAAGAATTCACCACACACATTGTGATTTATCTTTATATTTCAGCCATTTTAAAAAGCACTTTTAAAAAACTCAAGTTAAAAGGGGTTTTTTCATTTTGCCAGTTTCACCATTTACCTATTTCACCTCTCCACCATTTGCGTAACTCGACATGCAAAAAGCAAGAACACATTCCCTTGCATCATGTTCCAGAGACGCAGTAAAGCATCCCCCATCAAGGGTTCCAGTAGCAAGGGGGTGCACCAGTACAAACCTGGCCTCACCAGCACAGGGTTTTCAACATTCCACCAGTACATAAACTGACTGCAATCTGGGGTACATTTCCCATAAGCTCTCCAACTATGCTTTTGGGAAACATTATCCTGAACAGGAAGCTACCTGTCCTGGACTGTGCAAATAAATATCAGCTAGTAACTAGAAAGTGCTTGGACACAGAGCTGAAGCTTAATATGCATATTTGATCATACTTGTGTTCTCTCAGAAGTGCAGAGGGTGATTAAAAAAAAAAAACCTGGATGCTGGTCTTGCGTGGCTCCAAACATTAATGATCATATTAATGATCATATTAATGATAATGTTGCATCCTCGCCAAACGAGAACAATCCCATAATTCATTGTGCCCCAAGTTCGTTCTTGGCAAGAAAGTTAGTAGGACTGTAGTATCGTACTACGAGTATATACGTACTATGAGTATGACTTTTAAAATTTTTGGTATCGAGAAACATAATAACCACCCACAGACCCTGCGGAAACTTCTGTATTAATTTCACTTTTCCGCTTCTAACCGCAGTTAAAACCCTGGGCGTAATATCCATTTTCGTAATCATAGGAAGTTGCACAATTTACACCGAGACACTAAAGAAGGGGAAAATAAGTAATTATTGTTGTTTTCAACGAAAGCGAGATATTTTAAAGGATTCCCTGCCCGAGCCTCACAGCCATTTTGCGGACGCTAATAAAATGGCGACTTCATTGTTTGACAGTTCTGTTTTACCATATTTGCACAGCAGCATAGAAGTTGTAGTCTTCCTATTTCCAGGTAATGTTGAGAAGTTATTCACTAAGAGCGGACAGTACATACATTTCCCAGAAAGTGTTCCCGGAAACTATCCCAGGGTTTCCTGGGAATTGGAGTCTACTTCGTATTCCCGGTGAGTCCGGGTACCAGAATTTTTGCGAGAAAAAAATCCTCAAACTTGTAATGTAATCTGAAAACTTTTAAATGCTATTGGGGAGACCGATCCATTCGTGTTTAACGGCTTAAAACAGTAGATATGAGGTTATAGCACGCAGAAATACATGGCATCTACCATGCACTCCAGCGCATGAATTTCAAGTATAATATTATATTAAAATTATTATATAATAAAACAGCATGGCGGTAATTATGTTTTATTTTTATTTTTTTCAGTTTTAATGAATGCATCTGGTACAACCCTGCTTCATCACACTGATTTCTTAAAAAATTTATTCAGTTTGATGTTGTGATTGAAACAGCTAAAAGAATTTTCTCTGATGGTATGGGATTAATTGTACCTGGAGAACTACAGCTGTGACTGCAGCTGCAGCAGCTGGCAGGAATAACTGCAGAACTGAGTCAAAAAATACGCATGCTCATTGTTTCTTCATGAACCAGATTAAAAGCCCAAATCTAACCTTGATTTTCCTGCCACACCACTTTGAATCAGTTCACCATCCTTGTTTGCCTTAAGACGTCTCTTCTCATACCTGTCGCTAAAAAATAAAATGCCTCCTGTCTGAATGATACAGAGCCATGACACTGACCTCTGTCATAACTGAAACTTTTAAACAATTCAATTCCCAACTAATAAAACACCTGTGAGATAGGCCACCTGCCGTTCACCAAGCAAGCAAACAGCCGACAGACATCAGCCAAAATGGGCCTGCAGTACAGCACTTCAGCAGCTTAGGGACATATGTCTGTATACTGTTTGTGGAATTTAGTTCTTCTTTTGCTACCATAGTCCCAGATTTTTAACTAAGCTAACAAGTTGTCTGGCTAAGCAAGACGTCCAGCTTCATGATACAGGCCCTTGTCTTGCTAAATGGCTTTCCAACTTGTACTAGAAGGTGGGTTAACTCAGGTGTGATGTCATTCCTAGTTCAGACTTCTGACCTCTCAGGTAAACGGAATGCAGTAAAACTCTCAGCTTTTGCCTAGTAAGACGCCGGAATAAGATGTGATTGGGGTGACAGGGGTAAGACATTATTCTCTTAGCTCTGTTCCTCATCCTCAAGTGCAGAAATTAAAGTGGAGGGAGTTGGCAACCAAGAGTCTTCTCTGCACATTGCACAATTTGGCACGATCACCACCTAAAATGTGATGTTGGAGAGCCGAAACATAGGGAAATGGAGGATGTAACAACGGCCTCTATCACAGTTGTATTTCTTTAGTGGGAGATTAAGAGATTAAGATAGGACTTTATTCATCCCACAGTGGGGAAATTTGTGCGTTACCACAGCTCAAGACAGATAGCAAGGAAAGAGTACAAGAGTAATACCAAGAATATAAAAAATACAAGAATAAGAATACGAAAAAAAATAAAATAAATAGATAAAACACTAAATACAACAGTAGTGCCGAAGTACACCCATACACAGTATGTAATATGGATAGTGGGTTATAGAAAAAGTAATAATAAATATCAACTATTTTACTACTACAGTTACAATTTACAATCCAGGTAGTGGGTACTGGCATGGACATATACACACCTGTACAATGCACATACATCCACACATACATACATACATACATCCATACATTATATACAGATATACATACATATACATCTACATATACGTATACTGTAGATACATAACCATATACATTGACGAGGCCCAATGCAGGACAGAAAGAGAGGCAGCTTTGCCTATATTCTGAACGCGTGAAGAGAAAATGGCATCAAAAAGAAGAGGAGGACAATTTTACCTTTTTTTATATTTGCAATTTCATATCTTAGTAGGTTTTTGTTTCCTCACGTAATTAGATATTTCACAGTTATGATTAAGACGTCCTGCCACAATGTCCTTTGGAAGGTGTACAATTCAGTCATGTTTGTGTGGATGTTGTTTGGCTGCTTGTTTGATTGGTTGTGTGCAGTCAGGAGTGTGTCCCCATTGGGCCAAAAAAACTACTGAGATGTACTTGATACACCAGTGGAGATTTGTTTACATGTTTACCTATGAATTACACAATAATCATGTCACATTTATAATTTGTTTTTGCTCACTTTCTCTCTCACAATATCCGCAGAGTGGCATTGCCCCTTTGCACATATGTTGTAGTTTCAGGGGAAGGTGCAATTTGCACTTCCCTATATTTTGTCTGTGCTGTGCTGTGATATTTTCCTGAACCTTTAAAATGCATTTAGCATTGTGGAAACTTATGGGCACTAAGTAAAAAGGAAAACGGACTGCCACTTCCTTAAAATACGACAGTAAGTCATAGAGTCCTCCGAGATATGTGCACTACAGTGCTGGGGACAGAAATCTGTAAAAGTGAGTCAGAGGAGTAATATGACTTTGTGACTTCATTAAGAAGGCCTCAATCAACCATTCAGCACTGCTAACTTGGCCAAAAGAAATTATATTTTGTCCCTCTTCCACAACCTGTTACCCAGTACAGTGTCATGGTCAGTTAAGTTATATTTTATAGTTAATTTTAATTCAATTTTAAACACAAGGTTTAATTCTATATTGCAACAAATATTATATTTCATTACCACCTGCAAGCGGAGCACATACCTTTATTCTATCTTTGAAGGCTTATCTTGTAATTTGTGTTTATTATTAACGTCGCAACAGACTTTGGATTTCAGAGTGTTTTAATACTAGTCTTTATGTCTACTTGTACTTGTCCTATTCAGGGTCACAGGGCATAAAATGCTTGGAATGAAATCAGTCCGAATTAAATCTCCTGTAAAGGAAAAATAGAGAGAGAGTCAATATACATCACAAAATTAACAAATATAAACAGAAATCATATAATGTGATATATACTCGATTTTAGACGATTTTAACTTAATAATGAGACTGGGGTGAGCACTGCTTCAGTGGCCAAATGATAATCAGGATGCACAAATTATTTATCTCAGTGTATTTTTATTGTTTATGGTATTTAGAATCATTACATTAACAAACGGAGAAAGGTAGCACTTTGATAATCATATTGTGTTTATTATCCCAAACGCAAGCATGGACACGTTTCAGTGTAATGCCTTCTTCAGTGAAGACAATGTGGCTTCCAAACCTGAAATAGACGCACTAACTCATGACCACATCCTCCTGGACAGTGAATAGTAACACAACAAGTGTCATTCTGTACAGGGCGTCATCTGTGCACACTCCCAATTAATAAATCATACATGATGATTGCAAAGACATTATGGCATAACACGAATACCTTTGTAACAATTCATCCTTACACACGACATACATATCATAAAAAAACGAAAATTAAAATCAGAGGAAGCATGTAAAGGAGAAGTCGTCATCCCATTTGACATAACTGGATTTAGGGTACAACATACACAAAGCCTCTCTTCTCTGAATGCGATTCTGTTGGTTCTGTTGGTGGGGGACTGGTTGACAATCTCCAAACCCATAAATCTCAAGAAATTAATGTCGTGGCCAGCATTTCTCATTGATCATGTTATTGCGGATGATATAATTAAGGCATCTGAAACTACCGTCCAGTATCTTAAAGCAGAATTGACGTGTAGGGCTGGGGATGGCCAATAAGAGCGAACAAGACAATCTTTCGGATTTGGAGCGGCTTGGCCCACACTTGCGCCCCTGCGTGTCTGCAGAGACGTTTAGCAAAATAAACAGTATCTGATTTCACAAAGCTCGACCATTCTCCGTGCTAATTTAATGATTCACAACTGCGGTCCAGCATTCTGACAGTTGAAAGAAGCACTTTCTCTTGTATTGTATTGTATTATGTTATTGCGAAGCCTGAAATGCTGTACATATTCAGAATTTGTTTGTCAATTTAAGTAGAGTATCTCCTCAGTAATCGGTATCGTAACTGTTCCAGTAATTCTGTATGAAACTATATTTACTGTATGGAATTAATTATACAATTATTTTTGAGATTTGCAAAAAGCTGACTTTGTGTGATTAATGTTACCACCTTGTTAAAAATGATAGGGGTAGCGGTGTCTTGAATTTGCCTGCATTTTGTTTGCATAAGATATGTTCCACAGGACCGGCCAGACTGTATAGTAAACCAATAATTTAACAAAACAATTTTATATTTCGATACCCAGGGTCAACCAGTGTGTCTTTCTGTGTGGAGTTTGCATCTTCTCCCCGTGCATGTGTGGCTTTTCTCTGGGTGCTCCGGTTTCCTCCCACAGTCCAAAGACATGCAGATTAAGTTAACTGGCTACTCTAAATTGTCCATAGGTGTGAATGTGAGTGTGCTTGTCTGTGTTTGTCTGTGTTGGCCCTGTGGTGGACTGGTGATCTGCCCAGGGTGTACCCTGCCTCTCGCCTGAAGATGCTGGGACTGGCTCCAGCTTCCCCACGACCCAAATGGATAAAGCGGTATAGATAATTGATGACTGGATGGATTGATTTTATATTTTTTCTGTTGTTTCTGCTTTTTTAATTTATAATTTAAGCCCTGGATTCAAATTAAAAAAATTATTTTACAAGCACTAAAAAGCCTTGCGTTGGCCGGGAATCGAACCCGGGTCAACTGCTTGGAAGGCAGCTATGCTAACCACTATACCACCAACGCGCATATAAGACCACCTCAGACAAATAGTGAATAATGGAAATAGCTATAATTCTAGTAGTGGTTGCGGCTTTATTGTTAAGAGTGTTGACTCGGGTGTAAAGAATTTATACTGATACCGCATAAACACAAAGATAAAATGTGCTTGCTTTCTCTCTTCAATTTTACGAGCTCATTTCCCTGATTTTCCCTCATTGAATTGTATGATCCTTGGGATTCGGACTGGTATTAAGTTGGAAGATGGATGGATGGAGTGTCGAGGAAGGTACTTTAAACGGTAGTTTTTCAAGCTACTGTAATAATTCTTTGTGGGTGCTTTCGGGGCTTTAACACTGAGAAAGTTAGAAGATTAATATAATAAAACCCTCAGACATGGACG
>JAABNX020000038.1:3506196-3518384 GCA_015163995.2 Mormyrus lacerda
AATACTCAATATTTGTGCCGCAGGACACTCTTAAAGTAAATTAATTTTAAAAAGGGGAAACGTGATGTTAAAATTAATACAATTAAATAAGATATATTTTGATAATCTGTCCGAGAACCAAAGTGCTCCTATACATTTCAATGAGTCTAAAATATTGCTTGTCGTGAAGTATTTTTCAACCCTTTAACATCCATCCCCAGAGTAGCTGAAAATACCCCTCTTTGTAAAAAGAAAAATAATACAGGTCATTAATTATGGTATTTGAGGCCTTTTATAGAAAATAATCAGACAATGCCATTGAAACGCTTTTTTACTTCCCAGTTACCCAGTTTGACTGATACTGACAAGACAACCAATAAAAGTCACTGCTTTTGGTTACAACAAAATTGTGTTTTGGCGGAGGGGGGTTAGTGCTGCCTAGCAAACAACTTCTGAACATACCACACGATGACCCTCAACAATTATTAGGAATACCGAGTATTTTACTGCTTTATGTGCAAAATCATATGTTTAAAGTCACCTGTGCATTAAACCTATAGAATATAATGATTCCTTTTTATTCTGTACCCCTTCCAGCAGTAAGTTCACCCGTTCCGATATTCCGTTACGCCATGTGGACAAGTATGGCGGCTCCCTATCGAACATGAATGTGACGAATAAGAGGGTAAGAAATTTTAAAATATGTTCAATCGTTTCACTAAAACACGTTAAATCGATTCATATTTGTAACCAATACATATTTTCTTGTTTCCTCCAAGTGATAATGTATTTTTCCGATTTCTTTTGGCAATAATCACTATAGTGGAAAGCACCCGCAAGGCATCTGCTTGTTTTATGTTTAATACTGCTATCGTATTTTTTGTAAGCATTAACTTGAAAATAATTAATCGTTAGTTAATAGTTAGGCCAGTCGGTTAATATCCATTTCCTGAAATAAAAAAATCATCCTTTGAAGTTGTGCTTCCCATCTCAAATTCTCTCAAAAAAAATAAATAATAAAAAAAACCTTTAAAATTAATCTCAAATTCTCTCTTACACCACTGAATGCATGTAACAGGAGTATGAATTATTTCTGTCCTATCGCACAGGCAATCTTCATCTGGTAACTTGAATAAACTTCAAAATCGTTAAGGTTAAAATTGTATTTGTTCATGAATGTATTATTTTAGTTCATGACATTTTGAGTTACAGCAGAACACATCTCTCAAATGAATCTGTCAACAGGTGCTATGCGAATGACTCATATTCAAGTGCCGGTACATTCGGGTTTTGCAATGAGACTTATATGATCATGCAATGAGAATGAGATTCTATTAAATTACAAGGTAACATGATGGTAGTTGGCCTAAAATATTTTATTTTCAACCTAGATACAAAGTTTCATCTAGAGTTAGTAGTAACTAAAATGAAAATATTAACTGACATATTAAAAAGTATATTTTACATTTTAAATGATCAATTTCATCATAATATGCTGTTATCTGTAACGTATTTCCCCGTTTTTCATTGTTTTGTATATTTTAGTGTTAATTTTATCAGGTCATTAGTAATGCTCTTCTCTCTTCTAGGCAAATTCAAACCAAATCCCTTGACTCTGCTGGTACATTAAAGTCTAGCTGTGCACCCCTGGATTCGTCCACCAGCCACCTCATTTAGGAAATTCCAGGCTGTCAGCATGGCAAATGAGCAGGAGGTGGCAGCAGTGGGCAGAATCCTGGCCAACCCACAGGAAAACCTAACAGCCCGATTTCGTGCGCTCTTCACCTTGCGCAACCTCGGCGGGGCCCAGGCTATCGACTGGATCAGCAAGACATTTGTGGACGACTCGGCGCTGCTGAAGCACGAGCTGGCCTACTGCCTAGGCCAGATGCAGGATGAGCGGGCTATTCCCACTCTGGAGGCTGTGCTGAAGGACACTTCCCAGGAGCCAATGGTGCGGCACGAAGCTGGTAAGCAAACCATGTCGGTACTATACTCCGTATGCACCAACCTCTGAGCACAGTTTTCACTAGTGATGCAGTTGTGAATGCAAGAACATTAAAATCTAACTCTGTTGATGGCATCACTTTCCAGGGGAAGCCTTGGGGGCGATAGGGAACCCAAAGGTGCTTGACCTGCTGAAGAAATATGCTGATGACCCAGTGATAGAGGTCAGAATCCAAGAACAAGGAACCACTCATATTGATGTTGGCGTCATATTTATTAATAATGTGCTAAACGTCATATAATGACGTTTGTGTGTTATATATACAGAAGTACAGTATATGGACAAAAGTATTGGGACAGCTGGCCATTACACCCACAGGAAGATCCCATTCTAAGTCCTTAGGCATCAATATAGAGCCCCCCCCCACCCACAGCTAAAACAGCTGCCACTATTCTGAGAAGGCTTTCCATAGTATTTTGGAGTTTGTCTGTGGGAATCCAGAAGAGCATTTGTGAGGTCAGGCACTGATGATGAACGTGAAGGTCTGGCTCACAGTCTCCGTTCTAGTTCATCCCAAAGAGTTTGATAGGGTTGAGGTCAGGGTTCTGTTCAGGGCAGTCAAGTTCTAACACACCAAACTCACCCAACTGTGTCTTTATGGACCTTGCTTTGTGCACTGGGGCACCGTCATGCTGGAACAGAAAAGGGCCTTCCTCAAACTGTTCCCACAAAGTTGGAAGCATAGAGTTGCCCAAAATGTCTTGGTATACCTGTGGCTGTAATGGACAAGTGTCCCAACACATTTGTCCGTATCGTGTATCTATCTCAGCACCAGGAATTTAAAAATAAATATCAGTTCATAAATCAGGCATGATAAGACTATGGCCATACCGGCATTACAAAAGTAGTTTTATGAGGGTAAACGCAGCAGTTAAATTCTCCGTGCCCCCATTCCTGCAGGTCGCAGAGACGTGCCAGCTCGCCATTCGCCGGTTGGAGTGGCTCATGAACAGCAGAGACCCCGAGGAGGACGGGACGGACCACAACCCCTACTCTTCGGTTGACCCCGCCCCTCCAGCCCAGCGCAGGAGCGTTCCGGAGCTGCGGGTACAGCTGCTGGACGAGACGCTCCCGCTGTTCGATCGCTACAGGGCCATGTTCGCGCTACGGAACCTGGGAAGCGCGGAGGCCGTGCTAGCACTGGGGGAAGGTGAGGCCCGCGCATCTCCATCAGACCATCAGATGTACAATTAGGTCTAGTGGCCCCTAGAACAACTGTGGTTAAGGGCCTTGCTCAAGGACCCAATAGTGGCATAATTCCACCAGTCACAGGATTTGAACCAGCAACCCATCAATCATAGATTCATCTCTGACAGTCTCTCACAACCCCCCCCCCCCCCCAACATTGGCAGGTTACGCATTGTTCTTTTTTGTGCGGAACCTTAGGCCAGACTCTGTAAACCAGGGGCCTCGCTGTGTCCTACCAGGTCTCCAGTGTGGAAGTGCCCTGTTCCGCCACGAGGTGGCCTACGTGCTGGGCCAGATGCAGCACGAGGCCGGCATTTCGCAGCTGCAGGCTGCGCTGGAGCGGCCCGGCGAGAACGCCATGGTGCGGCACGAGTGCGCAGAGGCCCTGGGTGCCATCGGCAGGGAGTCGTGCCTGCAGACGCTGCAGCGATACCGGAAGGACGGCGAGCGCGTGGTGAAGGAGAGCTGCGAGGTGGCGCTGGACATGTACGAGTACGAGAACAGCTCGCAGTTCCAGTACGCTGACGGGCTTCTGCGTGTGCAGGGAGCACAGTGAGAGACACGCACATGAAATGTGCAGGAGCAGGACCGTGCATATTCACCACCGCAGCATGGACACGTACCAGCAACACCAAGCTGTCGACCTACTTTATCCTGTTCCAGCAGTGAGAGCCAAACGTAGCAAACGCACGAGTGTAACACATCAGGGGCACGCATAGTCAACCCTGCAGCATGGGAGACACACATGAAGAATACCAAACTGTCAGCCCACTTCATCCCGTTCCTCTCATACATGCGATGGTCAAATGGTCAAATTCTAGAAGATATCAAGCGCCTTCATTTTGTTTGCTCATTATATGACCTTTGTTTCTTATTTATTGAAGCAAACTAAAAATAAAGGATAAAATTGTGTAAAAAGACTAGTAATTACAGGACAGTTACTTAAGATGACAGATCTTTCAAAATGTTAAAATGTATTGTCAAGCAAGACTTGTTTCTGCTTTCCTTTTCTAAAATGTATTAGAAACTCAGAGTTGAATATGTAAGATAATAAAAAAAAAATACTGAATGTTTTGAATTCCGCGTGTTCAGAATTGATTTCACCCTTGAAATGATAGATTCACTGTGTGCACAGCAGAGTTGATCTGAGAGGCAGCTGAGTGTGATTAGACCTGTGGGTGCTAATCCTCCGTGGACACAACCCCTAATCCATCTTATACCTGGGAGTGTTCCTGCAGTGCTTTATCCACTCAGAGTTAGGACCTGACACAAGCAGCGCACTTTATAAAACACAGATGCAGAATCATCCTTTGTGTCTCATCACAAAAGCGTTCAATAGTCAAGGGGTGATTGTTTTGTACTTTAGAACGCAGATGATTGCAGAAGGTCCCAGTGAAAAAGGACATTTAAAAGAAAATGGCTTGAAATATCTTTGTTAAATCTAGATTCTCTCTCTGCAATGTTATGGAAACATGCATCAGGATTATATGGTGAGCATACCTGAGAAGCAGCTGGTTACGGATTAGCCTTCTTCAGAGCATTAGTGTCAGCAGAATGAGGCTGGGGGGGATGGGGGTGTTCTGGGAGGGATAAAGAGGAAAAGCAAACCTTCTGAGCAGAGGAGCCCCTCAGAGAGCTGAGCACCTTGCAGGCACAATGCTGCACCCCTTAGTGATCGGCATCATCACCATCAACACCTCCATCACCATCTTCTACTGGGCTTTCCTCCTCACTGACATCTGCAGCAAGAAGATCAGTGATGAGCCCAAACCAAAGGAAAACCCAGCCTGACCCTAACCCTACATCTGGAATTTTCAGGCAGATCGCTACCTTGAAAAATGGCTGTGACTCAGAGTAGTGGCTTTTAGTGCTCTTCTCTGTCCTTGGGAAGCCCTTTTGCATACACTGCTGACCACCAGTACTTAACTTGAACAGCCTTCGCCCAAACCCAGCTGCAGGTAACGTACTTGTTATTTAGCTATAATACCAAGTCCTTTTCAAATACGCTTTAACAGTAGGGGTCATGGAAACGGTGGTGATAAAGCCATCAAGTTCCCTCTTTGTAACCAGCCTTTGTAAAATTAGAAAAGTGAAACTGGATGGAGATTCTGAATGAATCATAAGACCCAGCAGCTCTCACATCTGTGAGAGGTGGAATAAGCTGGGGAGGAGATGTGTAATGGAGAAAGGAGAGGACAGAGACACTGTCTGTAATGTCTTAGCTTAAGGAGAATTGAGGATGTGTAATAGAAATGAAAGGACAGGGACACTGTCTGTAATGTCCTAGCTTAAGGAGGACTGAGGATGTGTAACGGAGAAAGGAGAGGACAGAAACACAGGGACACTGTCTGTAATGTCTTAGCTTAAGGAGAACTGAGGATGTGTAACAGAAATGAAAGGACTGAGACACAGGGACACTGTCTGCAATGTCTTAGCTTAAGGAGGACTGAGGATGTGTAACAGAAATGAAAGGACTGAGACACAGGGACACTGTCTGCAATGTCTTAGCTTAAGGAGGACTGAGGATGTGTAACAGAAATGAAAGGACAGAGACACTGTAATGTCTTAGCTTAAGGAAGACTGAGGATGTGTAACAGAATTGAAAGGACAGAGACACAGGGACACTGTCTGTAATGTCTTAGCTTAAGGAGGACTGAGGATGTGTAACAGAAATGAAAGGACAGAGACACAGGGACACACTGTCTGTAATGTCTTAACTTAAGGAGGACTGAGGATTTGTAACAGAAATGAAAGGACAAAGACACAGGGACACTGTCTGTAATGTCTTAGCTTAAGGAGGGCTGAGGATGTGTAACAGAAATGAAAGGACAGAGACACAGGGACACACTGTCTGTAATGTCTTAGCTTAAGGAGGACTGAGGATTTGTAAAAGAAATGAAAGGACAGGGACACACTGTCTGTAATGTCTTAGCTTAAGGAGGACTGAGGATGTGTAACGGAGAAAGGAGAGGACAGAGACACAGGGACACTGTCTGTAATGTCTTAACTTAAGGAGGACTGAGGATGTGTAACAGAAATGAAAGGACAGAGATACAGGGACACACTGTCTGTAATGTCTTAACTTAAGGAGGACTGAGGATGTGTAACAGAAATGAAAGGACAGAGACACAGGGACACACTGTCTGTAATATCTTTACTTAAGGAGGACTGAGGCTAAACCCTTCCCAGTTACCCCCTTTATCGATATGGTAGTCAAGGTTCATTTAGCTTCGGACACTTGTGTGATTACAGTTGTGTATCATTCCCCAGCAGTTGCAGTCCACAGATTACCTATCCTAGTACTGGTGACAATGAAAAATGTGTGGATTTTTATTACCAGAACCTGTTTCGTTTTACTTCTATATTTTTACCTCTATATATATTTTTTTTATATTGGCATAATGCATAGAATTTCAAACAATCAAGAATTCTTCTTGACTACGGTACAGTCATGTGCTGATTACGTATACTCATGGTTTACAGTAAAAGCAAATTAAGGTATAGCAAATCATATAATACTCAAAGATATTAAACTGTATAAATCTACACGGTCTGCTTAGTGCTTCAGATGACAAACCCTGGGAGCCGTTTTTGAATATTACCAAATGAAGGGTTTCAGTGATGCGCTGTAATCTGATTTGCTGAAGAGAAGGAGCTTAGATGTTTGTATCCCTTGCATGTGCTTCTCTCAGTGAGATGCACTGGAGCAGGAATCCCCAGCAGGAGCAGCAGTCTGATGATGGATAGATCACAGCTCCATATTGGCTAAGTGTTACTACTACTGCCAAACCTATTCACAATGGCAACAAAAACAACAACAGCAACAGTATATTCACTAGTCTGTCAGAAAACCTTTGGGTCCCTGATCTTTTTCCTCCCTTGCCTGAATGTTGTAACAGATGCATCAACATCATTACAGCTCAAGCGCATCTCCGCTGCTTGTACACATAAAATAAATCTTGACAAATTACATTGAGCTCCAATTCTTAGTCATCAACTGCAGCATTTTGTCCTGCACTTACAGTTACATAAACAGCTGCACTTTCCAGTCACCCAGTACATTCTGGTTCTTGCGTAGGGCGTAGACATTAGGTGTTTTGTTTTTTGGTCCAGGTTCTGCTGAAGGTGCAGAAACACCCCAAAGGGGGAACTCCTCAATAGTGTACAATCCAGCTACTGGCACCAGTCATATTGGTCAGGTTGTCATCCACCACTGAGCCCAGACAGGTGTCATTGAGAGGATTACAGAGATTAAAGAGCCTCCGTTCCCTTTGTAGTCGCCCTTGACAGATGTGCCATGACCTTGATGAAGAGAACCTTCAATAACCCGATCAAAGTGCCACTAAAAGATTTGCATAGCAATCTGGAAAGTTAAACGCCGTGTTGGGATGTAGTTACGGACGTACCTCACTCTATTTGCATCAAGGGAGCTTTGCGAGGAGGACAAACCTACACCTGACTCCATTAGCACGGTGTTGGTCTCTTTCTGTGCTTTCAGGCCCATTTACAAAGACTGCTGTTGGCGAGAGGCAGACGGTGAGATGGTGAATGAAGAGAATGCAGCGGAGCGTCCCAATGAACGTGGAGATGTCACACACCGTCCTAGGGGTCAGGCCGCCGGTGTGGTGAAGAACCTACATCTTTTTCCAGCTGCAGCCCAACAGCAGGATCTTCTGGCTGAGGAACGACTTGCAGAAACTCTGTCCCTCTAGATTGTTGGGCTTTAAAAATGCTCTCCCTTCATCTCATGATGTGCTTTTCCTCCTGTTTACAATGAAATAAACACTCAAACATACTCAAAACACTCAAACATATCTTTTGTTGGAATCGTAGGAAATCTCTATCAACTGATACTTAAAATGTAAGTAACTGACATGACACTGTTCATTCCATGTACAATTAGGTTGCTGGAACCTCAGCTGATGTTACGTTTGTTTTTTAAAAATCTTTGTGTTACATATTACAGATACTGATTCTAGTTCTTCCAAGCAGATACACATGAATTTTATACACCAATAACTGCGAAGTCTTTAGTTCAGGTACCGCATCAGAAATGAAACATCTGTTACCTTTACACGGAATTATTATTTTGTCACAAAACTAATAAAAAAAATATTTATTTGACATAACTAAGATGCATATAAGCCGAAGCTCACTGATCTATGTTAAACAATCAGTGTGGTCTAAAAACCTTCAATACCAATAAAAATTCCACTAAGCTTTTACAACGGCAGCGTTTAGGGCTATCCATACTGTGCTAGTCAGACGTGTCCTATTCACGCAGTACAAACAGGCTATAATCCCAGCGACCATTAGGGGTCGCTTCACCCCCATGACTGCGGGGGCACGGGGGCGGAGCCATCAGTCCGTCACACACATTCCTTGCGCTGGAATTTCTGTTTGCGCAAGCATCTCTACATAGAAGCAACCGGTGTCACGAGCTGTGGAGCAAATTATACTCATTAAGTATAATAGCGAAAATAATTCCATGTATTAAAATATATCACTATTTAATGGAAATGAATGAATGAATGAATGAATGAAACTTTTTTATTGTCATTATACATTCAGTAAAATGAAACGGTGTTTTGCTACTCTGCATGGTCATTAGAAACTACTAACAATGACAAAAATAAAAACACCACACCAGATAACATAGAACTGAACACACACTAGAGGAAATGAAAGTGACTGAAATTTAGATACAATGATGAGGATTTCAATTATAGGCCTTCTGCTTGTATAATAATTATATGCACATCGGAAGAACGTGACGTGGGGAATATAAAACCACGCGTTGCTTAGCAACGCTATCTTCTGGCTCCACTCCACGCTGGAACTTCGGCCCTTGTAGAGATCTTTGATCCCGCTGGTCGGAGTCAAGAAGACATACCTGAAGGAAAGAGCAGCAAGACGCGGACTCAGAGCTCCAGGGAAGTTCAGCGATCAGCGGCAGGACCTCAGGATGTCTCTCTGCCGAAATGCCCTGTTCTGTCTGCTGCTGTCGGCCTCCGTTTGCTTGGCAGAGAAACGTAAGTTACGCCAGCCTCATATCCTTCTCTCTCAGGCTTTTCAAATGTCTTGACCAATGAATGGAAATATTCTTAATAATAATTTTAAAAAAAAAGTTTTTTTTTTTTTTTAAAAAAAAAGAAAGAAAGAAAAGAAAAAAAGAAAAAGCAAGAGATCTGTACTGGTGGTGCGATGCAATTTATAGACATTTAGAGACAATCTGTCTAAAATCCACTTACCTGTCACTTTTCATCAAACATGCTTGCATTCTGTTTATAATAAAGACAACAAGGACTGCATTGTTAGTGGATTGTAATTTGTAGCATGTTTTCCACATATTGCTTAATTTTAAACAAATCAGTGCTTGATTGCTGTTACACAAAACTGGTGTCCTCTTTATTTGTCCAACATCATATGATTAAAGTTAGATATCTTGCCTGATTAAAAAAACCTGCCAAACAGCCTCATATCCACAGACATACAAGGTCTCTTGACTCGGGCATCATTCTTTTAAGCAGTATTTCTTAATCCAGTCCCTGGGGACCCCCAGACGGTACACATTTTCGGTCCCTCCCAGCTCGTGAAGCAAAAACAAGGATTGTCTGGCGGTCCTCGAGGTTTTAAGGGCAGTTCTGTATCCCCCCCGGAATCTTCCTTCCAGGAGGGACGCGAGCAGCAGTGTCCAGCACTCGAACCCTACAGCCTTGGCTGGTCGGCTTGTCGGCTGTCCTGGGATTCCTCTGTGTCGTGTTCATCCTGTTGATGGTGAAAAGACTCTGCTTTGAGAAAGACAGGTGCCTTTCTCGCACTCGCATCGTCCTGCACTGCACTGGGGCTTCCTTCCCAAATTACACAGCGATTTTATTCACGTCTACACATTATTAGCACTACATAAGTGTTATTCCGCTCTATTATGCAGCAAGGTGCTCAAATGCAAGTTCACTAAGATAGTAGCAGAAGAAATAGCAATTCAGGAGTATTTCTGCATTAAGTGGACACTTACTGTAGATATTTGCACAACTTCATGATCTAATGATTTATAGCTAATCCAGTCAGTAACTGTAACCAGTAAATATCAAGAGAAGCGTAAAAACAAACAAAAAACATTCCATGTTTACTTAGGGTGGTTTCGTACAGATATTACCACCATGATTCAGATGACTTTATGGTCATGCCGATTAATAGCTTATTTCCTCATTATGAAACAGTCACTGCTTCGAGGGGGTCAAACGCCCCTCCGGCTGACATCACTGCTATTATTCGAAGATGGTCTTTAGTCAACCGCAACCATTTTAATGGTGACGTCCTTTTGCACTCCTCTGTTTGAAGAAAGCAGAGATAACTATTTGCTACACCATTCCAACCAATTTCACTCGAAGAGAGCACCTCCAGTTTAATTATTATAGGACTTTGGACTGACAAAACACTCACATCCGGCTAATTATTATTCTGGTGTTACTTAAAGATTTCTTTTCTATTTGGGGAAAGGAATGAAGAACTGGACGGTGATCTTGCCCCTGAAGAGCAATGTGAAGATATTAAACAGACCGACTTTTAAAGGGGAATGTAAATAAATAAAACAAGTAATAAAACAAATGCCTTTCATAGGCAGAATGCACTATTCTGTTCAAAGTTTGCTTGCACATGGATAAAACTGTCAAACATCTGGGCTTTTACTTTTACCTGAAAGTGTTTTCGCTACAAAACAGGTTTAATATTACACTATTGTAATCTTGAAACTACTGGTATATTCGTATTTTGTCATAATTTATAGTGACCACCAGAGGGAACCAGAGATAGGCAATTGAGTTATTGCATTACCATGCTAATGTGGTATTAACTGCTGTTCTTCACCTCTGTGATAAAACTGCATACAACACGGTAATCAACACCTATTTGAGTTTAATTTAAGACATCAATGGTAGAATTTATGCGGCATTTAACAAAAATGTTAATTGTATTTATTCAAATACGGAAAATAAATGTTGAATGAATTTCCCATTTTTAACTAAAAATAAACAACTTTACTGTTTATTTTTATTTTTCCTCTGGAATAAGACTTCTGTGATTGTCTTGACCGATTAGAAGAGCAGTAACAGACCAGACACCAAGTTAAATAAAGTTTTTCCAACAATTAGTCTGTGTCCATCTCTGGGATCCAGGATTTTCATTAATGAGAAAGTGCTACTACACAAACAGGGTATAACAAGGTGATGGAGTGGAAAATGACATTGCAAAGTCAAGAAAATGGATGAGGGAGGGACCGCAGCCACGCTAATTTGCTAAAGAATAGCAGTTCAACTCATCTGGCCCAGTGTTTTCATTGCTGGGTAACTGTCAACTGTGCTAAATCAGGTGAAAGCTATTAAATAATTGTGATGTCAGACTGAAGCGGCGAATCAGTTCTGAGCTGCCATAAGAGAAATGCAGACTTGGAGCATGTGCTGTGGTAACAGCACTCAGGGTCTGCCTGAGGCCTTCCTGACGGTGCTTTAGTGCGATACCTCGCTTGCAGAAGGCAAGACCGGCCATTAAGCACATTTATGAGACACACTGGTGCAAGCCTGGATACACGGCAGAGTCGTAAAAAGTGTGGCCGCTGGGGAGCCAAAACTGCACGGCCCCCCCTTAGCCAAGTTCTGCTATGGGGATGCATAAATTCAACACCTAATATTCTTTTTACCTGGTTTTCTCACGATCTCTGTATGGTGCATTAATGTACGGTGTATGAATCCAAAAAAAATTAATAAAGAAACCTGCCTGTGGTATAAATTCTGGGACATTACTGTCAGTTTCAGTTACACTATTGACTGACCCCCCCCCGGCACAAGCAAACCTTGTGCAAAACTGGATTAGATTCAACTTTATTGTCATTGTGCTAAGTACAGGATCAGAGCCAATAAAATTCAGTCATTATACAACTTATAGCCTAAATACTACATGGAAACCTGGATATTTATAGTGTAACTTAGATATTCATACAAACTTATTTTATATACTT
>JAABNX020000038.1:3575673-3587449 GCA_015163995.2 Mormyrus lacerda
AATCACTCAAGGAATGTGACGTTCGGAAGACCCTGGCAGGCTGGTGGCTGTTGCAGAAGCACTGGATAAGACATGTGGTGAGCTGATGGGCCGGAGGGGGCGGGGCGGGGGGGGAGGGGGGAGGCGTCGACAGAGCTCAGCAGAGCTGTTTATGTTTTCCATTGCTGTCAAGGAAGCCTGACTCATTTACCGAAAGCCACAAAGCGACCAGCGCAGCAAACAGCCAAACTGGCCGGAAAACACGACCCGACTCCACTAGCTGCATATGGCAGCACTGGCAAACTCTGTCATGTCTTATTAGGTCCTTGGCCCCACAGAATCCAAATGCCGTCCTCTCTGGTGAGGATAAACCTTCTCGAGATACCTTCCTTCGATCCCTTTCAGATACTGCAGCTGCTGTTGGCTTTACCACCGAGAAAATGTCTCAGGATTGCTTTAGAGCAGTGTTTCCCAATCCGATCCCTCAGGGACCCACAGGCAGTCCACATTTTTGCTCCCTCCTGGGCTCCCAGTAGGGAGCAAAAATGTGAACTGTCTGGCAGGGAGCTGGGAGGGAGCAAAACTACTGTGGACCGTCAGTGTGTCCCCGAGGACCGGGTTGGGAAATACTGCTTCAGAACATGAGTATAAACATTATAAACATACTTTCCAAAGGGGTTATTTTCGATTAGCTAAAATGACCTCAGATGCGGCAGTGGAACGAGGCAAAGTGTCACGTTACGTTCCAGTGACGCATTAATTCATTGCTGAAAAGTCGTTCATGTCACACATGAAGCGACTCACCTTCGCACTTACAGGAACACAGTGAAATCTGGGGCGCAGGCCCTTTTGCCTTTCCAGCTCTCTGCTCTGCCAAAAAGACAGCAGACAGAGCACCGTTAACCCCCCCAATGCCGCTGCTGGTGTCAGTTGGTCTGCCAAAGGCACCTCTCTCAAAAGACCCCCAGTTAGACGTCTTAGTCAAAGTCTGGGGGACAGAAGGCCAACTCTGTGGTATAAGCCTTGTGGCTGGATCTCAAAGGACACAATGAACAGGGCATGACGAAGGCATATCAAGCTGAGAAAGCCAACTACTAGTTCTCTTATTTAACAGCCCACATTTAAACTAAAGACATTAAATCTTGGAGTCACTTAAGAGCAGTGCTCAGTATCCAGCATGGAACGCAGTAAATATAAAAATAAATGTTTAAATATGAATAAAAAGCTCATTTCAGATTTCTGCCTCTTCATTCTGACGTTCTGTAAAGTTGCATATTTAATTCATAACCATAATCTACAAATAGCTAAATAGCTTAGCTTGCATATTTTTTCAACATTGTTTGGGCAATTTAAAAAAAAAACAGGTACACAAATACAAAAAAAAAAACCGTGATTGTTCCAAACATTTCACGCAAGTCAACAAGCGAGTTTAAATTTCTCCATGATAAAAGACATAACCTGTCACCTGTTACGGAGGTCAGAGGTGAATAGTTCGTCTTTGGGCGGCAGAGCTGCCCTGTGTCTGTCAGAATGATGCATATAACAGCTGTTGTTTTAGCTGCAAGGTGACTCTGCATTTATCATATGCAGTCAAGACAAAGTCAAAATACAAGCAAACACTGGTCCCCAGTACATCTAATATTTCTAGCCACAAATGCATACATTGTTATAAAAAAACACCATGAATGAAACATTTCTACTATTTTTATTTAAAGAGAACAGAAAGAGAAGGTGATTTTCATTATGCGTATCAATCTTGCGAATCAAACCTTCAGACACTCTGGCAAAAAGTACTCTTCCTGTATTTAAAGCCAGCCCCACCTTAACCTAAAAATAAGAAAAAAACTAATAAATTAAACACTGTATTCTTCGAAAAGCTTGAAGATTACAACCTTTGAAACAATTATAAGCCACTGACAAGGCCGAGTAAAAACGTTTCCATTGACACAAACATAAATGTAGCTGAAGCTCTGTTTTGAGAAGCCGAAAGTGCACCGTTACTAAGTTTCACTCTATAAATTAGTGTTCGGTTTACTTAATGCGCATTACTGAAAAATGGGTTACTTCTCAAGATGCCAGCAATTACCCTCTTTTGGTTAGAATAGCCTCACAAACTGTAACTTTGTTTCGAAAGAGCTTGCCAGATTATCATCATCACGGCGATGATCATAACGGACACCTACTCAAGATGGGAAGTGCAATGGAGACTGATTTCCCCTTTGATATAAAAAGTTCCGACTCAGGCTGAATAAAACCGAAACTGAGAATATTACAAAGTTTGATCCGAAAGCTCTCATTCTTTTCAAGCACCTCGTACTGTCTCATATGGGTTTCGCAATTTCGATCAGCCTCTCGAAATGCTGAAATAGTCACCCTATGACAGCATCCATGCCTCACTGTGGAGAAAGTGCAGGACAAGCCCGCAGAAGGAGGTCATTAACGGGGCCCGCAGGGCCAATAAGCAGGGTCAAGATGGGCAGTGAGGACTGCAGGCCCATGGTATTTCGAAAAACCCAACACACACAAGGGCAGTGTCTAAATTTTGGGCCTGCATCCTTCAAAAGGATGTGGTCTACGAAGGTGTAGCCTTTGTAGCTGCGTTCTTCGATGGTGCTGTCAAATGGGGTGGTCTGGCCCACGGATAATTTCCTATTTGCGTCACCAGCTGTTCCCACCCTTAGCCTTGAGTCACGAAGCGCCGCTCCAGTCGCCTGGCTGGGACACACCCACTTTATCTCTGCGCAGTGCATCTTGGGATATTCCAGGCTGCAAAGAATCAGTCAGGTGTATCCTTTGCAACATGGCAAAATAAAGATATATTTGTAGATCAAATTTAAAGGACCCTTCCAAATGGGACAGCCTTGTCACACCACTGTGATGCGAACAGCCTTCGAATGCATCCTTAGATAGATGCAGCCCCTGAATTCGGACACAGCACAAGGAAAAACATCACTGAAGCTTAGGATTTAGGTATTCTACACAGCTGGGTGTGGAACTGTATCTCATCACAGAGTGAGAGAGACAGGTGAGGGAATGTGTCAGAATCCAAGATATCAATCACAATGTTGATTGCCTGCCATTTCCACGGAAACATGAGGAGAACTCACTCAATCTCAGACCCATCGCTCCCTCTCTCTGCATGTTCCCTCATGACTATGTGCTGCAGCCACGCTCCGGATCCATCTGGAAATCGTGTTGGAAAGATGACACTCGCTCTTCGTGGCAAGCCTAGCAGCAGCGCACGTAGCCGAGGGGGTGGTAAAGCGGGCTGTCCGTGGGACGGCAGCAGGGTGACACACCGAACGGGCAGGAATCCTTTATTCACCCCAAAACGTGGTGATGCCGTCAACTTATCGAAACGGGCCATTTTGGGTCTAAGACCTCCACACGGCCCAAGCATCACTCCAAAAGACCGCAGCTCCTTCCAGGACTCGGTACGGCGCACTTTCCTCGGCACAGAGGTGGAAAGAGGATTCAGTGCTCCTGCAGGCACTTAGGGGCATGAAAAGCATCTGAATATCAGAAGCAGGTGCCGTTAGCCAAAAGCACACGGGGAAGTCCTGGTCAGTGACCCGCGCAGCCGGCAGGCAGCACAGCGGCCCGGGCGGCTTGGCTGGTGGAGGGAGACTCCACCGGGCGCCAGCTGGCAGCACCACGCGCAGAGCTAAAGCCGACCTTTATGAGTCACAGGATGTGCGTGGCTTCCAGAATAACAGACAAAGGCAGGACAAGAACCCAAACGGCTAAGCTCTGCTCGCGGAGCTCTGTCTGCCGGCTCCCCGCCGCCATGCCGCCCGCTTGCGGGGTCTCCAACAGCCCTCCCACAAAGAAGGCTTCCCCACCCGTAATGCATTACCCTCCTGCCTCCTTCCATATCACTTACATCTGCAACACCTCACGCACACCAGCGTGCCTCCCCACACCCCCACAGAGACGCCGCACCCTCCCAGGAACGTAACATCTTGTAAGTCCGGAAGGCTCATCCATAGAATCTGAGCGCAACTGATGCTAAACACAAAGTTATTCCAGAACATTTCCCAGCCAATGAATATTTCAGTACCTAACTAAGTCAAAGGAACGACAACAGTATTATTGAGTGACGCATGATAAGATGTGTACTGCTGTGGCATTACTAAACAATACTTTATGAAGGATAACACTTCTACACACAAATAAAACACATCCACAGCAGACTGCATCAGCAGGGTAGCAGTGAGGTGAAGTAGTGACAAGGGGGCTCTGTGGAACAAGCTCAAGGCAACTACCTCAGTACCGTGGACCCCAACGGCCCCCACCGGACCACAGAGCCCCCAACACGAGGCATCTTATGCAGTCTGTGAAGTCAAAGCAGACCCCTGCATTGTCTGGGGTGGGGAGGCATCAAGCCACGTTTATGGAAAGAACGCCTCCTTCTTTCAATGCTTTGCTGCATATTTTATATGCATGGGACAGGAAATATGAAACAGGCAGGACGAGAGGCCGATTTGAGCCAAGGAGGGGGTTAGTGCGAAGCATTTTATTAGCAAGAAAACATAAGGAAGTTCTCAAATAAGACAGTGCTGGACTCGATGGAGGAGAGCTGAGTTGGCAAATCGTTCTCCTCTCTCTCTCCAGCTACAGCCGCGATTGGACTCCTTATGGCGGAGGCTTCATTAGCCGCCAGCTGTGACACATGGGGTCGCCATGCAACAACGCCACAAACTGCTGTCGGTTACGGGTATGGAGCCGAGCCCTTACAGACATGCCATCACACAATTCGAAAAAAATAATACAAAACTGCATAACACACAGCAACTACGTACAATGTGAGCAACTGTGTGGAGACAGGTACCCACGCCACTAACAGGGATTTCGCCATCAGCTTTTAAATCACTGAGGAAATTAAGGCATGAGATCAGTTAGAAACATCATCGCACAGAGCACAGACTCTACGGTTTACTTAAAAGAAAAATATTTGGACCATTTTAGCAACAGGTTTCCCCCACTTTACGAAAGTAGAGCGTTCTTATGAAACCTTCCCTAAGTCTAAATGGTGGAAAGCGAGGAAGCAATTACCGTCAATTTATATGAAATAAATTTCTGAGCATTCCCAGGTCGAAAAAAATAACCAACCAAATAAGACATGAAACCTAAAATAAGATAAACATACAGTAAAAGCAGGAATGCTATGATAAATACACAGCCTATATAAAGTAGAAATAATGTATATACAGTGAGGTTTCACTTACCAGAATCAATAGTAATTTGTCGCTTAACAACATAGATGTGTTCTGTGAAATGCGTCATTTTCGTCATTGTCTGAGTGTACTTACACAAACCTAGATATATATCCCTATGCTATAAGGTACAGACTTAATAAGGACAGAAAGTGCAGTACAGTAAATTCAAAAAATAAGCAAGCTAGTTGTTTATTATCAAGTATTATGTAAGCCACATAATTGTGTGTGCTGTACTTTTACACTACTGCCAGCGCAGAACCTTTGTGTGTGAGTAATGCTTTGCGTTATGACGTTAGAACGGCTACGACCCATTTTTTTCAGCTCCATTATAATCTTATGGGACCACCGTCATACATGTGGTCTGTTGTTGATCGAAACGTCGATATGTGGCATTTCAATATATTACTATAACGGGCTTGCCGATAAACAAATGATAAATATTATTTTCAGTATTCTCTTTTTTCATAATAGCGAAAGTCCCCGTGATTTTTTTCAGTTAAGGAAAACAGGAGCAAATGTAGGTCTTTCGGGAAAAAAGTGAAGTGGTTTAAAGTGACGGTTCGTAAAGCGGGGCATAGTGTATTGACAATGAGCTACAAAACCGCTGATGCACAAAGCAGCTTCTTTTAACGTGCAGGAATCTTATATTTACACGTGCAAAACGAACCGTAGCTTTTTCCTGTCAGTGCAGCCGATTTAAAAAGCAGGTGAGTGCAGCACACCTCCCCTGTTGGAAAAAAAAATGTTCTGCTGAACTTGACCTTAAATTACCCTTTCCTCCATTCCACTCTTCCCTAAATTTATCTCGCCGGAGCAACCGAGCGCATTCCAGCGCCCGCGCGCTCACTGAACATGCGCGTGCGGGCGACTGCGGCGCACCAGCTCTCTGAACACCCGCGTATGCGCCCCCGCGTCCACTGGCCGGGCGCTGACATGCACGCTGGCACGCAGCGGGAGCACGGGGCAGCCTGGACTACATGGATAACAGGATACGTGGAGCGGCCCACAGAAGAGGGACAGGCAAGGGAAGGGGGGGGGGGTCGCTGCACATATGCCTCCTGCAGTTCAGATACAAGTTAGAACTAGTAAACAATCTTTGTTTATGGTGTTAAAATAAGATGTCACATGGGCAGGCAAAATAACTGCATCCTGACCCACCCCCATGTATACCACAATGGAGAATTTTAAAATTCGGATAACCGAATAATCCGCCTTTGTTGGTCATTTCCTGCAACTGACCATTAGCTAAGGATGCAGCACCATAAAAGCCCTTGACATGGCCCACAACAACCTGTGAGCAGAAATCATAAAGGCGCAGGACAGTGTACAGCTGAGAGTGAGCATGCCACCTCATCTCCTTGGGGGGGGCGGGGACACTGCCTGGTTTGTACAGCCAGGAGAAAGCAGGGGGAGCAAAGGACAGAAAACTCCTTGTGTAGGACAGTGTGGCCTGCGCCTTTAAGAGCAAATGCTGACTGGTTGCAGCTCTCCCCCCCGTCCATCCCCCTTGCACCCCCCTCCCCCCCCCCAAGTCTGCTGGCCGCCTCCCACTCGCTTTGGTCTGAGTGAAAGTAGAAAGCCACAGCTCTTTATCTGAGCATTTGTGGCTGGGGAGCAGGTCAGGTGACAGGGAATGTGCCACCCTGACCCAGACGTCTGAGGGGTGAAGGTCACCGCGACAAGGCGGGCATGGCAGGAGGAGCAATATCCAGGGATCCATTTACGTCTGGATATACACCACATTCGTTTGCAAACAAGCAGCAAACAGATCCAGTCAAAACAGCCATATCAGCTCCCTTGTTTTGTAAACATAATTCTTTACCATGAATAACATGATTCCGAATCACATGTATTAAAGATGAGGCACACAAAACAAAAATCATTTAACGTCGACAGAAAAATGTTTTTCTGAATGGGGGCATGGTGATCGTTCTCATGCCATCATGAGAAAAGCAAAACAGGTCCAAGAATCCCATTGATGACATGGCACCTTTATAAATGAGGACTCTGTTTTATACAATTACATCACACATGCAAAATCGCAAAAACAGAAATACACACGGCCCGTCGTCATAGAGACGGGGCCCCAGCTTCTTGTGGAACAAGGACAACATGTCCATCAAGGGATTAGATAAATGAGAGTAAAGGCACCAAAAATTACCCTAAAAAAACACAATAAAATTGAAAGGTTCTGTATTGGCGCCGCAGCTGAGGCTTTCCGGACACAGTAATGATGGCAGGACAGTGAGTCATTTTAACCATCACACTGTAAACACCCTCCCCCCCCCCTCCCCGGACTTTTTATCACTTTGACAGACCAACTGCTTAACAAGACGTACACAATTTACCTTTAAATGAATTAGGAGATGCTCCCAGCCACAATCGCACTCTGGGCCAAAGTGGCAGTGAAAGGAGGAACCCAACATTCACACAGCCACTCAGAAACACACACTTATACAAACACGTTTATACACACGGCCGGTTCTCATTTTTTCACACACACACACACAGATCTGCTGTGCAATGATGTCCCAGCACATGTCATTACAGTGTCAGGAGTCTGGGCATCGACGTGCAGCCCCTGGGCGTGCAAAGCTCACACATGCTCATTCCTCCCTCTTCCATTCTGCTCCTCTGGCTCCCCTGCAGCCCAGGAGGTGCAGCACAGAGGCACGTGCAGCATTACAGTGGGGCTTCACTGCGATCAGGTACATCTACATACGCTTCACTATATGAACGGTATACTGTTACCAGCAGAAACCTTCTTTCTGATGGTGTCCTTACATCTACAAAAAAGGCTTGAGAGAATGTGCTTTCAGAGTGGCACTGTGACAATGGGGCATGGAAAGCTGGACGAACAGACCAGGACAGTGAAGATGGATTCACAGAATGAGGAGCTGGGAAGATGGACACACGGAGTGAGGATTTGGGAAGACAGATAAACGGACTGAGGACCTGGGAAGATGGACACCGTTCTTGTCGGTTTCTCCTGTTTAAAATCAGAAGGATACGTCCATTCCTTTCCACACAGGCTACCCAGATACTTGTTCAGTCCTTCGTCATCTCCCGTCTTGACTACTGCAACTGCTAGCGGGTCTACCACTGAGCGCCATTCGCCCCCTCAAACTGATTCAGAATGCAGCTGCTCGACTTGTGCTCAACCTTCCCAAGTTCTCCCACACCACTCCTATGCTGCGCTCACTACACTGGCTTCCTGTGGCTGCCCGCATTAGATTCAAAACACTGATGCTCGCATACAAAGCCAAAAATGATCTGGCACCATCCTACCTAAAAGACCTCATCGCACCCCGCACTGCACCACGTTCTCTCTGATCCTCCAGCACTGCTCGACTGGTCCCACCTCCCTTCAAGGCACAAGGAAGACACATCTCTCGGCTCTTCTCTGTTCTGACACCAAGTTGGTGGAATGAACTCCCCCTTGATGTCCGAACAGCTGAGTCACTTAATGTCTTCAAAAAACAACTTAAGACACACCTTTTCCAGAAATACCTGAATTAGCACTTCTGGTATTAAACTCTGAGCTCTTTAAAAAAAAAAATTAATAAATAAATGTAGTTTTCCAACAGAGTATTAGATCGCTGGTATTCATAGCCTTCATTTTACTGAGCTAGTATAGAGGAAAAATTCATAGCAGAAAATGAAAGCACTTATGTAAGTCGCTCTGGCTAAAGGCGTCTGCCAAATGCTGTAAATGTAAATGTAAGATGGACACACAGAATGAGGACCTGGGAAGATGGACACATAGAAAGAAGACGCACAAAATGAGAACGCCATGGCATCAGTCCTGATAGGCATGGAGCAGGCTGAGCTTCTGGACGAGTTGGCATTCTGGACCCTGCTCATTTAAAATGATTTACAGTGTCAGGGCTTGGCTCCAGTCGATTCTTTCTCTCCCAAGTAAAGCCAGCACTCTGCTGAGCTCCGTGCCTCTCTGGCTCTATCAATAAAACGCTTGTTTAAAAAGGTCACTCAACAGAGTGTGCGAGCTGCAGCAGGATGTGCCTTTATAATGTACCCCCAGACTGGCATTACCATAAGCCAAGTCAGCACCTCGGCGGAAAGGCAGGAAAACAGACGAGCTGCACACACGGGTGGACACATGACCACACTCGAAATGAAAAACCGATGTCAAGACCCAAACGATGCATGACATTCTCCAGCTATGTGACCCCTGAGGTGCTTGGTTTGTGGTCCCCGCCGCCCCACCTGGGTGCATTTAAAGGATACGTAAACCGTAAGCTAACAAATAAGCATGTTTACCGATCCGTCACACAGATGGCCATTTATTTATGAAACCCCTCTGCAAGTAAACACATTTTGACAAAAATCAGTAGAACCATTGAGTTTCGGTTTGATTTTCTGCTGCCAGACAGAGCTGCTCCCGTAAGTGCCATAGCTAGCCGCTAGTCAAGAGTACAGCTATTTCCGAAGGATAATCTACCATGTCTCGCTGACCCGCTGATGCGCGAGGCAGCACTTGAGATGGGACCCACATGCCGGACGTTATCTGGTTTCCAGCTTTAGACCTACGTGCCCCACACTGCAGTGGTAGCCCCATGACGACACCCACCTCTCTCCCGGACGAAGTAGGCCAGATAGAGGTCGAGCTCCTTGACGGAGACGCCGATGTGGTGAGGCTGGACGCAGAGCACGGGGTTGGTGCACTGGCCGCCTTTGGCCAGCCGCTCGCCATCCGTGCTCTCCAGAGGGATGCCCTTGAAGAGGATCACCATCACCAGGTCCAGCCGCCACACCTTGTCGGCCTGCCGCAGGCAGTCGATCCGCCGCATCTTGCCCTTCTGGTCGGGGTTGGAGAGCACGCAGCAGGCCGGCTTCTTGCCCGTGATGGTCAGCACGAAGTCCTCGCGGCACTCGGGCCGGATGTCCTTGCGTAGCTTGGCCAGCAGCCGAGACGCCCACTTCTGCTTGACCTCGGCCTTCTCGCCCAGCAGCTCGTCCTTGACCGCACGCTCTTCGTCCTTGGTCATCCGCTTCTCGTGCTTCTTGAAGTACTTGCGCTTGCGTGCCTGCAGGTTGAACCAGGTGTAGGCGAAGGCGCGCACATACGGCAGGAGGGCCTCAATGAACGGATGGAACTCATCCTGGCGGAGAAACAACGAAGCGGAACACCAGGGTTAGCAAACCAACACACCTGTGCCTGGGGGTACCTGCCTCCCAGCCACGTCTCTCTGAGTCAAATCTCTATGCTAGGATGCTAATATCTTTCGCGCTGCACTCCACAACACAAAAGTCCACACATAAATTGCTTGTTAATTAAACTTGACTTAACTTTTCAGTTGCTGCGGTTTAAGATTTCAACACCATCAATATATATATATAAATGTGTGTGTGTGTGTGTGTGTGTATGCACAGCTATGCGGCTCTTTGAAGGCCAGCTGCTTGGTGACATTTCATCTGTGTCGCTAATTGCTTCCATACCTTCACATCACTTTCCCGTCTTAAAGCTCCCCAAATCCCCAGTAACTGCGGCCCTATAACTGTCAGGAACAATGACATACCCCATTTAATGTGCGTGGCCCACAGGAGTAAACATGCACTCTCTCCCAGTTCTGTATAGAAAAAAAAACACAATGTTTTTTAACAAAAAAAAAAAAAAAAACAGACAGAAAGCAGTGTGTGCTTTTACTTCCATGCTGTTTTACCTTCCTACCTGTGGCTTCTCTAGTAAGTGTACCATCGTAACCCAACACCTGAGAGTACTTATGTACTACAATGGCAGTGCTATAAACAAATATATGTAAATCCTCAGATATTTGAGTTTTAACGTTGGTCAGAGGCGGAAACATGCCAGAAATGGCCCATTAATGAATAATGACTGGTGAAACTGACTCCACTGAGGGGGTCCTGCGTTACCCAACGCCAAGCCCCAGCAAAGGCTGCTGGAGAGAGAGACTGAGATCGACTACGGCTCCCTTCGTGTCTTATACGACAAGCACAACATTTTAACAGATTCCAGCTGCCCCGACCATGAGCCTCTCGCCAGAAACAAACAACACGCCTTCAGATGTGTGTTTAAAAAGCCCACTCATTCCACAGCAAAGGATCACACACAGTAAGGGCTTTTGCTCATTAGCGTGCGCCGGAATCTGGTCTTCATAAAGCAGCGCTAATTATCACATGCTACATACTTCCCGCTTTTCTTTATTTCTGCAATGTTCTTCCACAATCAGAAAGCTACATCAATGCCTCGACATCACATTAAAGGTAATACTCACCTAAAAATGCCCAGACATCACGCTAAAAGTAGTACTCACCCAAAAAGCCCAGACATCACGTTAATGTTAGTACTCACCCAAAAAAATGCCCTGACATTACATTAAAGGTAGTACTCACCCATAAAAATGTCCAGACATTACATTAAAGGTAGAACTCACCCAAAAAAATGCCCTGACATTACATTAAAGGTAGAACTCACCCAAAAAAATGCCCTGACATCACGTTAAATGTAGTACTCACCCCAAAAAATGCCCTGACATCACGTTAAATGTAGTACTCACCCAAAAAAATGCCCTGACATCACGTTAAATGTAGTACTC
>JAABNX020000038.1:3599991-3619009 GCA_015163995.2 Mormyrus lacerda
ATTTTTACTTAATGGACCCCCCCCCCCCCCCCCCTGCATGAGTTACTCTTAGCTATGAAGTCGCTATAGATAAAATCATCAGCACAGAAATAAAAAGCATAAAGTTCAGAGGAATATGTATGTTAATATCTGACTGATCTAAAGCTGAACATCCATATTCCGTTCACGTCTATTCACGCCTATCATATAACGCAGCGCTAAAATTGCCCACAAACAGGTTCACACAAATTCGGCACAAGAACACAATAGCTGACGGAAGATAAAATGAAAAAAAAATGAATGAAATAAATATTGCAGTGTGCGAGGTAGAAGTGTATTTTTAACACACTGCGTTAGACCCTCCAGCTTAATCTGAGATGCCAAAAACACAGGTTCCTGTGTGAGAGGCTGTGAGCCCCCAGTACGCATCCCAGCCCTAACACATACTAGCTGACATAAGCAGCCGTAGAGCACGACCCCGCTTCCCAGTGAAGAACTCATGAATATTCATATTTTCAATACTAAAGACGGCTTTGATCTACCACAGCACAACACTCAAGATTTGGTTAGGAAATCGTTATATAAAGTCTCAACGCAACAAAAGAGAACCGCTTTTGCAAACGTGTATGTAAACAACAAAATGAGGAACAATTATTTACATGAAAGTTGAGTTCCAGCAAGATCAGACTGGGTAACTGGTCTTCGTGGAACTCAAACAGGAACCCGTGGCTCTCGTGTCACCTTAGCACTTTGATCCAGGTCCTACCTGCCAGTCTGTCCCAGAGGCTACAATTCAGCGATTCATTCGACCGGAGCTCACCTGTCAGCAACGGTATGCAAACAGTTAATCTCTTTCGGTTCTCATCCCCGAAACAGACGAGGCAGGACACTCAGACGGGATTTAAACAAGCTCTCACTGTATAAATATTTGGAGGTGCTCCATACCGTCCTTCTCCTTATGGAGGCTGGGTGTGATGTGAGGATTCCATTAAACATCTGCCAGGACAGCCTGGCGTAGAGATGCAGCCCCGCACCGGCAGCCCAGGATTTAAAAGCAGGACACAAGTCCAGGCCCATGCTAAATTAGAAGAAAAAAAACAAAACGTCTCAAGCGTTTCAGGGAAGACAAACGCGCATGTGGTTCTGGTGGGCCGATAACCCTAAACTCACCACGCATCGCATGCGTGTGATCAGTGAGAGAACCGTCAAGGCCGACAGGGAACAGCGAGGGGGCGTGGTCAGCTGACCTTGAAAGGTAGTGTGAAAGGGGATTGCTGATAGGTCAGAGTTACATTTACTTTATTTTAGCAGACAAGTTTATCCAAAACGACTGAAACAATTGAGAAAGTAGGGCCAGCCAGACCCTGGAGAAAACGAGGTTAAGGGTCTTGCTCAAGAGCCCAACGGTAAAACTACCCTGATGACCGTGGAATCTGAACCAGTAACCTTCGTGATCACGGTCACAGTAGCCTACCAAGTGAGTCACATACCGCCCCCTGAAACTACGGCTACAAGAGAACCCTTTATTTGGGTAGGTAACTCAATAAGAGCAAAAGCAAAGGACAGAGGAACAATGAGCAATGAGAATAAAACGCACACAGAACAGCAAAGGCACCACGGAAGACAAACGGCAATTAGCGGACAACAGATGCGACTCCTAAAAAGACCAAAAGGTTACAATAAACGACTCAAGGGTCAACGGAAAGCGTCAACGTACGAAATTCCAACTGTGTAAAGAAAGACAGCTCAGCAAATGAAGACTTTAGGATTCTTGTTTTTGTAGCGCATGTAAAGACAGTGATCAGTCATCCAGGAAACATCAAGATGTATGACGATCTGTGATGATCTAAGAGGATCATAGGAATTATAGCCATAAACTGAGAGAAACATTTGTATTATTTTCAATTAATTAACAAGAAAATGTCAACAGCAAAAAACGCTGCAGCAACGATATTAATATTCCATACGATTAGCATTATACAAGGGCTGCAATTACAAAAGTCAACAAAAAGGAAGGCAACACAGCTACTGCAAGAGTCAGCATTTCGAATTTACTTGGTTTTGAGTTCCACTCGACCACCCCAGACTTTAAAATGAGCCGTAGTTACACTGATCGTGCCTCTTTTTTACAACAGTGTCCTGATATTGATGGTCAGCTGATAACAGCTGAAGTGTAATGAATCAGCATAACTGACACGGACCATCACACGGGAGCCGCGGGAGAGGCTGACAGCCAGCGACCATCCTCACAGTCGCACGGACTACAGATGGAAGCTGTATGTCCAAAACAGGGTATTTACCTCCTACAGTCAAAGTAAAAGAGTAAAAATTTGGACAGAACTGTAGAATTAAAAGTTAAAGAAAGAATATTCTCATGTGCTATGGATCTTCGTTGACCGCGAGGATGAAACGTAATGTCTGCGTATCTCCTGCATTTTTCATGTGAGAGACCTGTGAATATTACTGAGTAGTTTATTACAAAACATTTAATACGAACCGCTGCTTCTCGACATAGAAACTTACAGGAAGAGTTGCTAGTATTGCAGTAATTATGTAAGATAGTTCCATTAAGGAATATCACCAATGATGACTGACCACAAGCTATATAGAACAACTGTGACCAACTTGTCTTATGTTTAATTTAACGTTTGTGATAATGCAACGGGATTTATGAAAGGTAGATTTTTGTTTTTAAAGGAGAACTGAATTAGTGCAAACAAAAAACAGACATCTCTAATGGACGGTAAGAATGTAATACTTTCAATTTTGCAGGTTGAAAAGAGTGCAATAACACACAAGATAAATATTTCAAAATTAAATACAAAATTCACGTTTAAATAATATAAAAAAGCCAAACAGTTGATGTTCTTCTTTCCTCAAATCAATACAGTTCAAAAAATCCCTCAAAAATAACAAAATCTTTAAAAATATAAAGAAGAGTCATTAAAGGTCACACAGAATCAAATTTATGGCCAACAATTTGCACTTCAGCAGTTTTCCTCAAGGTGTCTCCATCCATACTGTGCCGTCCGTCAAAACAGGCACGGGACTAATTATATAAATGGGGCCTAACTGTGAGGCATCAGTGCAAAAAAAAGTGTTTGCTCATAGCTGTAAAATCTTGAGAACCAATCCCACTGGGAGCGCACTAAAACACTGCACAAACTGTTCACTGCTTAGTGACAAACTGTATTTATTTTCCGCCACATAAAATTTATCTAAAGGGACACCATTGGTCAAAAACAACCGAAAGTGATGGGACTAATTAATGTATGATATGGTAGTGACATTCAAAAACACAGAGTCCTCTTTAAAAGTGAGATCAAATGAATTCTTCAGCCAAGACATAATGCACAGAACAGTACTAGTACCAAGTCAACCTAATACAAAAGGATTTGCCCCAACCGTTTGCTTGCATTAAGAAAACATCATTTATCAATGAGAGAAAAGACAAAACTCAACCGGCTGACAAAGGCATTCTGAAGTGAAACGAACTGCATTTTAATCCAATACTAATGTATGTGCTTCTGCACAGTCCATGTCATCTTACTGTAACATGTAATGTCCTTACAGAAATAAACGCAGGCCTACGCTCCCATGTGCCAAGGCGATTAACTCAGAAATATGTGAATAACAAAGTATAAGAAGGACAGAAATCACCCATAAGCAATGGAGAACTGAAATCAAGACCACAGAAGCACTGAGCTGTGTGTGGCTCACTGGGTTAGACTGCGGATCAGGAGGTTGCTGGTTCAAATCCACAAGTTGGCAGGATGCTATTATTGAATGAAGCGCTTAGTGTTGTTCTTCCCCCTTTTGCTTCAGGGGCTGGCAGACTCTGCATTTGCAAAAATGTATGTAGCTCTGGCTAAAACAATCTGCCAAAAAAGACTAACTGAAGGCATGTAATCACATACATTTTATACATGTTCATACGCAGAACAATCCATCATTAAATCTAAGCAAATATGTCTTTTGTTACCCACACATGGGAGGTATCCTATGAGCCGGTCTGTTATAGAGCACAAACCGCACTATCTAACCTGGCCCACATTGCCAGCCACAAGTAGCTAGAAAATCGGTTCCCAATGGCCACACAGTGGAGGTCTTGCAACAGGTTCCACAGCCAAGAAAGAGTCGGGCTGGACTGGACTGGATCACAGCGATCACTCCTCCAGATCCCATGACCGACAGTTAGTCTTCTTTTTGAAGCCGAATCAGTGCTGGAGACCCAGGGATCATAAATAACGTACAACAAGCTGATGAATGTGTTTGCAAAAGCGACTCACAGCGGGGCTTGTAACTTTGATTAGAGTGCAAACTGAAATTTTGAAATTAAAAAGTTACATCATAATTGTGCAAGACGGCATGTGGTTTCAAAATGTCAGCCAGCAAATCTTACCCGCTTGTTAATTCATCGATAGCTTTCAGAATTTTTGAGCAATTTCGCACAATCGATTCGCATTATTCCTTGTATTTCGCAACGAGAACCTAAAATTGAATTTTCAAGTCCCGGATATTTTTTTTTGTACAAGGAAATCATTTGCAAAGTGTTCTGTTAAAAGTAATAATAACAATATATTTTACATTTAAGATGACATTAATTCACCGACGTAATTAAATTTCGCTTTCTGTCATCAAAACAAACAGGAATAGATTTCAAAGGGACGCTACAAGTCCCCAGATCACCTTAAACACCAGGAAACCTTGATATGAACAATCACGTTAAAACACTTTCCATGCTGACGGTAAACCAGTCGATTCAAAGATTCCGTTGGGGCTGAAGTCTACGCGCCTGTACAAAGGTAGCACGCTGAAATGTGCTAAAGTGTGGGTTACACTGCCAAAGCTTTGTGTGCTGGAGGTGACCACACAGAGGCAGCACTTCACCACCCGGACCTGCCACCAGGCCGCACGCTGTCTCTCTGCAGCCTACAGAACACATGGCTTTCTTTCACGCCACTTTGTTACCTCAGGATGATGCAACTTCTGCGACTTGATAGGGAGGCTCTCTATCAAAGGCTTTTATAATCACCTGTAAATTCTCCGAAAGTAGAAAAAGGATGCATCTTGTGACTCTTGTTTAATAACGTCTTTCGCATCAAACACAGCAGTCTCACACTTTGAATCTTTACAGCTTCATCCAAAGCCCAAAGTGCCAAACAAATTTCACCCAATTATATTTCTGTGTATTTTACTCACGGTGAGTAAAGCTGAACACCCCCTACAAGCAGAAGCTGCCTTCAAGTAAAGTGAGATTCCCACTGGAGCCCAAATCCAGGACAGGTCTCAGTGAAAAGCTACTTGAATTTTATAATTACTGCTCAGTTAAGTACAGAATTACCATAACAGCTGACATATTTGTTTGGTTTGTGAATTGGAGCACAATGAAAAGAAATTTACGATGTTTATTTTTGCTGTCATATTTCATAATTTATTGAATCGTTTATGGAAAGAAAACTTCAAAAACACATTTTCTTATTATGCAAGCTAAAGATTATGGGTAAGCTGTTTGAATGCCTACAATTTAATTAATTTTGGAACTGTTAAATTGTTTATTGTCCAGGGGTTTGTCAATCCTTAACCCTGCAAGAAGCTATGGTTTTATATATACACACACACACAAACACACATATATCTATCATGCTGAACATGAGGATCTTCTCCTACTCTTATAGTGACCTGTAATTATCATCATACGAACTCACGTTCTGTTTCATCACGCAGAACCGTGTCCATTTTGTTCTTCGTCTAAAACCGGCTGCCAAGTGAACTAAATGTAAATGTGAATGACTTTTATAAATCTCCGTTCGTGCCTCACCAAAGACAAGCCCCGATATGTCTCCTTCTGGCACACGCTTGCACGCTTCTGTGGAAACACTCCTTACCGTAAGCTGGCAGGAATTTAGGATAAATTATATTTTCATTCCAGGTAATGCTGTCGTACTTAGAGGAGAACATCTCCATGTTAAGTTGTTATTAGGTTATAAGACAAAATACTAAGAACGTCACGAACTATATTTCAAGAATATACGCTGTACACATTATTATTTAGCGACAAGTCTACCTTACCTCCACATAGTAGAATAACTTACTGACATAAATGATGAAAGAAAACTTCTCTCAGTTGTTTCCCTGCCAATCAACATTCATCTTTGCTCTTATATATTTAAGTATCTCTGCTGGCGGTCGATTGTAAATGTCTCAATTACTTTTACTGTCATTTAGTGTCCATTAAACACTGTACGCAGCTCACAGAAAGCGCCTTAAGATATAAACAAACTGAAAAGCAGAAAACTGCAGAAATGCACCGGGTTGGGTGGGAAGTTGTCTAGAAAAGTTTTCACGTTACTTTTCTATTGCTAGTTTAGTGAGAAGTGCACGGTAACTTGCAACTTTAACTCAGCGATGCCAGCAACGGAGGAAAAACAGCCCCTTTTCTGGCGCACAGTTTAGCGCATTTTAAGTAAGCTACTGTATCTCCACCGCAACCTTCCCCGTAACACTGAAAGCAAGCCCACACGCATAATGAAAATGTGACTTGAAATATGCACCGTAAATCCTCAGCGTACACATCTTTTTAATATAATACCGCCAAGTGTACGTAGTATTAAGAAAGCGATGACAGAAACAAATAACAACACACATTAAAGTGCACTCCCCTGAGCCATAAAAAAACATTTTCATATTTAGACAATCATAACCCAAATCCAACAAAGAAAACCCAGCAAGGTGAGGGAAACTGGAGAAGCTGTATCCCGCCCTTTTCTCACCTTTGCGCTTGAAACACTGCAGCCATGCAGACTGCGCGCACACACGCTCAAAGTTACGGCTATAGAGGCAAAAACGAAGCGTTTACCTGAGTAAGGCAGAGGGGCGAATACATCATGATGCAATGGAAATGACTTGAAAATGTAGCAAAAGACGGAGAAAGTTACAAAATATTTGTTTCACATTTAAACACCGTCATTATCATCGCATCTGCCTCGCTTTTAGGTCCGCTGGAATTAAACGGCTTCAAAATGAGAATGTGCTAGACCACATAGATCACATGCAAAATTCGTGGAGGATAGAAATAACAACTTGAATAAAACTCAGAGGACACTTGGAAAGGTGGAGTGTTGGCAAATCTGTTCCATTTACGAAATGATGAAAAAAATTAAAGAACGAGAAATGACGTTATGAATATAGCCCATCCCAGAAAAAAAAAATAGTTTAAAGATGCAGTATCCCTGATTTTCACGGAGCAGGGTCACCCGTTCACACGGCAAAATATAAAACGAGTGACAGCTACACGCCGCCGCTGATTGGCAGGGTACGACAGACACGGCTGACATAAACAGAAACCATATGACTTGATGTTTTCCATATATACGCGCACAAAACCTCCCTCCTGTTCCCCAATCAAAAATCGACAGTCGGAGCAAATAATTATATGAGCAGGCGTGTTTTAGTTTGCATGGTTTATAAGTATTGTCCCAGATCGAGGAGTTTAGGGCCACGATGCACAGATAACCGGCGGACGTGGATTATCCATCATAAAGAAACGAAGAAAAGTCTGATCACTTGCGGAAAAATGCGCACACATGAAGGGTGGAGGGTGTCCACATTTGCAAGGGTCCGAAGGATTCTGTCGTTAGTGCTCATGCAACAGTTCACGTTACTTAGGTCACGCACTACACAGATAATATTTTAGAAAATACGTCTGAGGAGAATGCGATCCCACCGACCTAGCCGGCTAATTCAGTGTGTATTGGTGATGATGGTATATTGTGTATAAAATATCTGATTAAACAAACACAGCGAGAAAGTGCATGTAAAAGCGCTCGGATTAAAAAGACTGTTAATTTAATTACGCTTTAAAGGCCGCAGAACGCGTAAATCAATAAATACCTACATTTTATACATTTTTCCCATTTCTACTTCTATTTGTCGGAAACATTACAGTTGCGAAAAGAGGGGTTCTCTGGTAGGTCATTAATATTCCGTTTGTGAACCACAAGAGTATGTGAGAAGCAAAATATGAAGACCACAAAAAGCACTTTTCCGGTCTGTCGGGAATAGCGTAAACAAAAACAGAATAGATTACATGGCAACCACAAACTAAGGGAATTAAGCCAATGTACTATTTTTATCTATTTGTCCAATTAACCGTGCTTATAAAGCAGCTTTGGGTAAGAAGCTATCCCGGTATCCCGGTTCTGTCATGAACCCCCGGCAGTCAGTCTGCATGCCACCTTCCTCCTGACAGCTCAGCCAAAGGGCCAGTCGCGATCTGCAGGCATCTTAATCGCCTAATTTAGCGATAATATGAAGGTGACGGTTACTTGTACGGTAAATATCCACAGAAACCTATAATAAATCAGCATATTCGATTAAATGGACAAGGGCTAACAGAAAATACAAAATCAGGGGGTTAATACGGCAGCCTAACTACATTTGCTAGGCAAGATAAATATATTGATTTAAATGTTTTCTGTTGGCTTACTTCTAGTGTGGATAACTATGACATTAAAAAAACATGACCAGCTATTCCTATCGCCATAACCCCTCACGTTACGTCTGTTTTATATATCTCTGCGTACAATATTTAACTAACAAGAAAATGCAATTTAATTAGAGCACTATTTAAAATATATTGTTAATTATATATTTGAAATACATAGAATAGTAGTGGCCAGTAAAAATGCATTCAGTGTCAATTTTTTTCCAAAAACTTGTACGTAGCCTAGTTTTTTTTAACTTAACCAGGTTTAGGCCCTATAAAAGAAATGCATATAATATTGACATTTAACCAGCGGGACTTCACAATATTTGTTTATCAGTGTGGACACAAAATAAAGCATCCGTTTGGGAATAAAGTAGTCTTCCAAACTTATAAGATACTATTATACTAAGAAGCTAGTATTAAGCTTTAAGGCAGGCACACATGTAACATTTTCATATGCGATCATTCCGGCAGTTTTGTCAGCATAATGTCTTTAGGCCCGAAGTTAAATTAAAAACCTGCGTAAGTGAAGATTATTTCATGTATTCAGTGCAGACAGTGACAATCTTTACAAGTTTGTGTGACATCGGCACGCTGAGTGTGACGAGGCACCGCGACCGAGCGCCTCTGCCGGTCTGTGCTTCACACTCACGCCGGCGCGCCTCGGGCTCCGGCTGCGGCCATTTTCTGCCATAGCTCCGCAAACTCCGCACCGGCTACCGAGTCTCTTTCGCTTTGAACTTCAACTTGGCCTGCGAGGGTCCCGCGGCGGCGGTGCGTCTCCGCAGCACGGTGGACATAACGCCGATAAGTTGTGCGGCGCAGAAAATGGCAGTGAGGCCACCCATTCCCACATATATGCACATTATAACAGAAATATTCGCCAGTATTTAGCCTAGTAGCGCTTCCCGCAAACCTTCGCTCTGGCTAGGGATCAACAAAAAAGGAGTAACTCGAGTAAGCTAAGGAATAACAAATATACATGTGCACTGTATTTACTAGTTTCAAAACGCACATCGCATTACAAACCCTGCAGTGCGTCTATTGGAATAACGACAAATAATGATGAAATTTATATGTTAACGTACCATTGCCAAGCGAAACTGCCAACCCCCCTAAAAGTTGGAGCTAATAGGCTTTAGCAGCACGACAGTTCAGCGCCTTGTCATCTCCTCGATGTTGTTGTTTTTATTATTATACATCCATATCTCTTCGCAAAGAAGTAATCCGTGATCTTCGAAGGGGAGAAACAACCCGTGCAGATAAAACAGAAACGTCCGGCACGAAGTCTACCGCAATCCGATCAGAAACCCCCCTTACAAGGTACAAGAGGACAAAATAGAGATCTTACAATAATATTATACAGCTTGTACAATTTGTGACAGGATCGTAGCCTGCCTGGCTGCCCGCTAGCAGTATATTGCTTGATAGTGTCTTGCTGTATCGTGCTGTTGGTGCTCTATCTTAAAACTGCAGTAACGTGTCCTCGGTCTCCTATATGCAGCAACATTGTCCAGATATATTGGTTTGTTTGATGGTATCAGCGGATCGTCCGTTTTTTTCCCTCCTCAAAGTCCATTCAGGCGGCCCGAACAGAGGCTCCTTATGAGATCTTACTGTCGCCTGGGAGAAGGAATAGATGAGACGCACGGAGTGGGGGGTGTTGCTGGTAATATATTAGTATTGCACTTGATGGCGTAGTTTATAAACGGGGGGAGAAGAGATTTTTAAAAAACACTTAAAAACATCCTATTGACAAAGAAATGGGCAGAAATAGTAACTCAGCAGGATAAAAAAACAAGCTCCAAATATTCTGTCAGTTTACTTGCTTGTGTTATATTTGGTGGAGTATACTTAATGCTTTTCAACATGAATATGCCTCAAGGTTATATTAACACATAACAATCTTTTTATTAGTCCAAAAGAGGAAAGCTTGCTTCCTGGACAGTGCTCGTGACAAGGGCTAGTGCTGTCTCCTTTTCGTTTTAAAATCCTGAGGTCTTTTTTCTGTCAGAGCCCTTCCACTGGTCCACGTTCCGTGTTTTTAACCGCACATACAGCACTGACTGTTTTCATATTCTGTATAGCAGGTTTAATCGGCCGGCGATTTAAAAACGGAGTATATGAACCAGAAGTGATCAATATTTAAGAAATGATAAGACAGCCGAATAAGACCATTTTCAAAAGAAGTGCGTAAAATGTCTTTAAATAAGCAATACCATGAGTATAAACTTATTTCCATATTTTATTACATACAAACGTCGGACAGACTGTTCCAAACCATAATTTATTTGACCCCATACATCTGCTTACACACTATTTATAAATTATTTAGACACTGCATTATGTAAATTTAATATTTTATTACTATAATCATATATCACTGCTGGTGTGGGCAACATATTTGCATGTCACAGGAAACATATATTTAACCAATTTCCATAGCATTTGCTTTATTACATATTGAGTAAACATTATGTCTCTGACATTTGAAGGTTTATATGTTCCTGTGCAAGTCCAATAAATCAATGGAAACCTAAATACATACAAATACTTTTAGAGGGACATGAAATTGAGTGTAAAATGTAATGAACTGGCCACTTAGATATCTCACTTTTAAAGGGTTAGGTGTTTTTTTGTGACCAAGAGCTGTACCGTAAACAAAGCCAAAATCAACAAAGACTGACTCAAACGTATTAAATTCACCTTCTTAAAGTGCGTTGCATGCCTTATAAAGACGACGCGGATTTCTAATTTATTTAAACTAAAAAGAATAGGTCTTTGCGATTTATCGGTTATGTGTGAAAGACCACACAACTGATAGAGAACCTAAGATTTAGTATTGCTTATTAAAAACGCTGTTTGTATTTAATGTCATTTTAATTGCAAAATATTAAAGTTCTGCACTTTATTCATTTGGCACCTTAAAAACAGTCTTATTGTGTATATATGTAAATATAAATTAGGCACCAAATATTTGTAACATTCTATGTTGTGATATATGCAGTGATTATATATATATATATATATATATATATATATATATCACTGGTTATATGCTGTCACTGATATTAATTATTCTCTCAGATGCTGTAAAATTAAACTGGCCCTTACTGTTCACGTGCTGAAATCAGATTTTATGGTTTTGCCACATTCAGGTTCTTTTCTTTCTTTCTTTCTTTCTTTCTTTTTTTGTAGATTCTCATATATCAACCAAACCTGACAAGATTCCTTTTTTATTTATTTTTATACTGTAGAAAATGATGTGCATTTGTATGATCTAATATATAATTGCTCGTTACTATATAAACTTAATCACTGTCGCTTTCTCCAAAATATACAACACACAACATAAAATCACAAAGTTACAAAACACAAAACAAAATCGAAAAGAAAATAATTTAATATACTTTCTCCACACTCAAAATGTAATAATTACTAAATAACATTTCCAAATAACTCGTTATTAGTGTGGCAGTTTGTTTTGGTTTACTATTATTTAAGACAAACTTTATACATTATATATATTATAACTTTAACATTTTTAAATTTCATTTTCTTAAATATATATATTATGCGATTTTTCATTACGCCATTAAGCTGTGTTCAGCATTCTTATTACATTTTCATATTTCTGTATCATAATTAGTCTCGTTTTGTGTGAATTATTTGCCTCTGTCGTGGCATATTGTATGTTTAAATACTGAAAATATTTTCTGGTATTGAAGAGGTTCCCTTCATCTGAAAGGGATCCTTGTATTTTATTCTTTCAGTTGTATAGCTATAATATAGGACAACATGAGGGAGGTCGTTCGATTTATGCCTACAGACAACAGACAAGCATTTAAACCACCATTATTATTTTGGTGCTACCAGATTTAACCCTTTTAACCGAAAAAAATATATATTACATTTATATATAGAAGTCTTTAAACTTTACGTGTTGGCTTTTGTGTAATAGTTACCGGGAAAGTAGGCTATATTAGATGATAGAAACGTAGTCTAATTGCTAACAGCGCTAATGGAAATATGCTTTAGCCAAGAGATTGTGGTTGGAGACCAACACTTGTTAGTAATTAAGTAATTAAGATGTTTCGAGCTGAATTAACATGTTTCGTCGGAAGACTGCAGTAAAACCCATGTGCGTCCTTAGGTGACATATTTTAGCCCCAGGTAACCTTGATTTAGCCCCTGGTCTTTTCAACAGGTAGAAACTCTCCCGCTAAATACAAAACTAAAAATAAATGTATTTAAACCGATTACTTTTATTTCTTTTACTTTAGATTATTAATATTGTTTGAAATTGTGGTCTCCAACATCGAAACGAGCTAGTTAATACGTGGAAAGTTCTTCCTCCACATACACACACTGTTAGAATCGTGGAGGCGCGGAATGAGCAGGTGCGGCGGCGAGCCTGAGGTTGGGTGCCGGTGAGTGCGCACTGCCTCGCCGAACGATTCTCAGAACAGCGCGGTAAGCTTCAGGTGGCAAACATGTCTCAAATAAACCACCTTTCTCATATATGTACTAGATTAACAGGTAGGTCAGGTCCCTGTAATTCCCAGGCCAGTCGCGGTTTTAGCAAATATCCAACCGATGCTTAAGGTGTGCGGCGGCGGCCTGCGCATATTAAACAAAGCTGTCCACCAAAGCAAATATATCTTTTTATGTATAATTTCTATACTCTACCGTATTGCGAGTCTCATTTAGTCAACTCTTGTCCTCAGAGAAATGTAGGTTACTTGAAATTCCATTGGTTAAATAAATGGTTAAAGTGTAAAGTAAAAAAAAACCAACAAATAAATCCTTTGTTTTTATTACAGATTAAAAAAAAAATTCGATTCCCTCAGTATGAAGGGCTCAAGGCCTTTGTGTGTTCTCTGTAACTGTATTTGGTTCTATGTGTATGTGCGCTCTTTAAGCTACGCTATCAGTTACCCATTGTACGCAAATGCATGGAGGGCAGGCAGGTTTCCACTGCACACCACCAGGTCATCTTTTAATATTAATTTAAAGATGTTGACAGCTGGGCACATTTGGGGAAGACTGTCGCATGAGTTGCTTTAAGGAATGCGTATCTTAACAAGCATGAATGCACGCCTTTCCGCTAACGCGCTGTCAAACAGGCCTGTGTCTGAGCCACTCATGCTTCCTTCAGAACCCGTTTCGTTTATCGTCTCCATTCTTCCTCTTATTTTCCTCCACACGAGGCTTCCATCCCCCCCCCGCCGTACGTCCTACGCGTCGATTCATTCAGACAACGCTTCTCTTTACCTGCCGAGGGCGTAGGTTAGGGTATATGGACAGTAAGGACCTACCAGTATTCCGGGAGGACGGTGTATTTGCGGGGGGTCAGGGATGATTCGGCCCCCACCAATGCTGAACCTAACCCTACTCCCTTGTTACCTGTCCAGGCATACTGTTATATTAATTTCAGTGCAACCTATACATGCTGTATCTAGCAAGCAACAAAGTACTGAAATCCACAAGGTTCATAAAAATTAGAGCATGACAGAGGAGCTACGGTAAATTACACAAAGCTGTACGTCATGAGAAAAGGCTGGGCTACTCATTTTTCGGAATGTATGGAACAGCATTTTTGCAAATAAAAATACCATACCTGTTACCATGCAATTAGCCACTATGGTGCTGTATTTTTTCGTAGGACTATTTTTTTTTATCAAGTTGTTGCTCTTTTTGTGCCATAGATCTTCCGACAACATGCTATTGTGTCATGGAAATTCTGTGGTGGTTCTTACCGTGCAGCCCACAGAACCACTGCAGCAGCGTGCTGTTTTACTGACAATGCGATAATGCGAGATAAGACTATTGAAGATAATAGAATCCTCCGAATGCAATTATATAAATGTGAAGATGTCTAACTAAAAATAACAATCTCACTCTAACTTTAATTGTAATCTGCAGATTTTCAAAGTACACTTTCGACCTATGCAGTTAAATCTAATCATTAATCCACGTTCCTTGTGGTGTCCATGTTATTATAAGTGAGATAATTCTGAATAATGTTCTTTCTAATTGTTTGGTAAATCCATTAATGATAAATGTAAGTATTCATGCTCCCAATGAATATGAAGCATCACATAACGAGTTCGTATGCATGGAAATTATAGATTGCTCTCAAAAGGTTTTGCAAAGTAGAAGACTTTGATCTGATAAATTTTTGTTCCAGAACAGAGAGTGATTTGGAATGTTCCCTAGCCGAAGGAGAGCTTTGGCCAAAACACTCACAGACTGCTCTTAGGTTTGGAGCAGAAAAGTCAAGTCATTGTGTCGGGTACCTAATATTATTATTCCTATAGTATAAAACTGTTCAGCTTTTCAGGTGAAAGAGACACACAGTTCAAGGCTTATCTAGTGGAAAAAGTGGTAAATAACCTGATATTTTTTTTTCTTTCTGAGTATCTGGCAAATTTGAGGTGGTGGCCCATGTAGAACCTGCCAGCAATGGCAGCCACTGCCATTAAAGGGATTTTCCCGCAAGCCTGGCAAGCAGGTGCCCCTGAGCGGGGCTGTGGCACATCCCGCCCAATAGCTTCCATGCGGGGGCCGTGCCAGGTGTCTTTGCACCCGTGCCCCCCAGCGATCCTTTGCAGAGGATGAGCGGGCGGCCTGGCCTGGACATTCAGTTGCTAAAGTTCCCCGCAGTATCTTGACTTTCCATCCCAGCACTTTATCTGACTCTGACAAACTTGCCGTTCTGAAAATGCAGCCGTGTGCTTTTTTGCATGCGATTCCTACCGAAGGCGGTAATGTCTGGTTTTCTTCTATGAGATTTGACTCACCGTGTGTCACTTCCAACCCAATCAGTCCAGCTTTCCTGCTGCTACACTGAGCTCGGATTTAACCCCACAATAAACTACACAGCAGTCAACATGTAAACCTATGCTGCCCTGTCATGGACGTGACTTTGGTTGGCGTGATTGTTCTCAAATTAGTAACCCGAATACCCCTATTATGGCGACCCCTCTCTGACCTCTTTGAATATGCATCATTTTAATCACTGTAGACGGCACCAAAGATTTTTCATCAGGTGTCTGTTTTAATTTCTGCCACATAGCTGCACGAGTGAGCATCTTGCTTGCTGTTACTTTTACTGCGTCATATCTTAGGGTGTCATCCAGTGCTCATCGTAGCCCGACGTCACTGTACCGTACATCTCTGTCACAGCACACGCCCCGGGAATCTCCAGCGAAACTTCGCCGGTGAGGCGACCGCCAGCAGCCGCTCTGCTTTTTCGCCGCTCTCAGTTTGCTCAGAAGGCCAGCAGTTATGTGGACGGAGGTTCGTAGCTGCTTTGAGAGACCTGGAAGCGGCCGGCGCATGTCTCCTCTTTCAACGTAGCTCTGCTGGCTTCCTTCCACACTTCAGCCTGACCACTACTTCTGCTCTTCATTCCAAGCTTCCCTCAGCTTCTTCATCCTTTATTTGCAGTGTACATTTTCCTTATACTGTTTAGGATGGATATTTTCTTTTATTTAATCACATCTGTTTCATCTCGACTGTGCTTTTCTCTCTTCTTTTTCAGCAGAATGGTTTCTACTGCAACACCAGTAGACTGAGAATTTTAATAATATATTCTCTTTCTTAGCACGTTGAATTCTTTCCTCTGATTTAATTTGTACACAATTTCTTTACAAGAATTCTGTTCATTAGCTACATTTGGGTTTAGTCTTTACATATTTTTATTTGTATATGTATATATAATCTTGTTACGTGTGTATTAATGGCAAAAAAAGGATTTGTAAAATGTATTAGATGGGTACTGACTTTCTATGTACTGTCTAAATCAATAGATTCCAGGAGCTGTATTCATCTTCACAGAAGGCCAGAGGAAGACATTAATAAAAAGGACAGAAGTCGACTGTCATCAGTGAGACATCTGGTAACTCTTGGTGGTTCCCGAGTCCATAGTCAATTGCATTCTGGGCAACAGATTCTGTAACATAAACACATCCAGAAAATACTCCCTGATTATGAATATAATTATTTTCACTGGCAGTAATTACATTCACCTGAAAAAGAAACAAAACACCAATGCAACCATAATGACAGAAATACAAAATTCCAGAACTATAGAACAAACCTGGAACAATTGCCTCCACTAGTGGTCAATGGATGCATTACAAGAATAACGAACGATGACGGATGCCTGATCTGTGCACGTTAGGCCTGACGACGTTTGTATACTGAGTGTGTGTATCAAACAGGGTGTTACACCCACTGGAAACGAGCAGGTATCTGAGGCTCCGCACCTGAACAGCACCTGCCTGTATGATTCTGTGGATGAAACAGGAATGCGTGCATAGCTTAGACAGGAGCTCAGCACTGAGGCGAAGACCCCTTTAACGTCTAACCTGATGCAGGATCGATTCTACCAGTGAGGCTCCCTTTCACAAAGTTTGGGCCCCTTCACATTACAAGACTAAATTAAAGCTAAACTAGCATACATGAACACAAACATCACATTTATAATAACCTAATCAATGTGAATGACGGCGCGGCCAAGCAGAACACAACTCAGAAATAGTCCCGTTTCTAAGGAAATTTGGCCAGAACTGAGACTCACTGCATTTCTTCAGTGTTGATGATAACTGACAATATACTTAATTTAATTTCTGACTGCACTGCAAGTGCCATTGTTCCCAGCCCGTGGATCGGCTTACAGAATGGTGTGTGAAGCGGCCTGCTGGCAGCCACCCCAAACCACAAATTCTTTCTATTTACTTGCACTACTTAAGAGCATATGAATGTGTATCTGAGATGTTCTAATTTCACAGAAGCCTAAGTACAGACAAGCACAGGGCAACAAAACATAAATGTTAAGCCTCTACATTTTCTGTTTCCAGAGAGAGAGGCACAGAGGACAGCACAAGGTCACTGCTGTTTCAGAGGCTAGGGGTGACACACTCCAGAGGAAATTTTAGGGGAATTCTGCTAAAAGATGAGAACATCTCACAGCAGTGTACTAGAATGTGTTTGCCATTTTGCAAGTTCAAAATAAGAGTAGCTTTCGCCATTTGAGTAGTGGGTGGTTCTGAAGGTTCAGAGTCTGTATCTCTGTCTGGAACGTTGCTGGTTTGAAACCCCTGGCTGGCAGAGTGATTGTATCACTGTTGGACTTTCCTAACTTACGCAAGGTTCCTAACACCCATGAACTGCTCCAGGGGTGCCAGAAAAATGTCCAAGCCAGTGCCCTGACCCCAAGCTGTGGTCTCACAGAGAAAGAATGCCTGTGAATGCGTAATTGTACAAATGGCAAAAGAATTAGCATAAACTTTAGTGTAAGCCAAGCAGCTGCATTAAACACTGCTTATTTGTTTATACGTTTAAATGTCAGTTCATTTTCTTTTAAACTAGAGTGAGAGGTAAAAGAAAGGTCACATGATTAGTGAAAAACCAGTTGTGGCTCAAGTCATGAAGGCAGTAAAATAGAGATGCATGTTGGGTTGTTTGGTTGAGATCCTTATACAATGGCTGGATGACCGATCCTGTGAAATATAGCAACACATGCTAAGTGTACATGTTTTAGAAATGACTTTTTTGTAAGAGCCCCACATTCAAGGGGGTAAAGACACTTCCTACTTCTATTGCTGTTCAATACATTCAGCAGGAAAAGCGGCGATATGACAACTGAGCTGGGTAACCTGGGCACGCTGAGGTGTAGCCAGGAAGCCAACAGCAACTAACTCATAGTAACATTTCGAACCCGACACCGAAATTTACTTTACCTGTCCTTCAGGCCCCTAGTAAAGCCAAAAACGGTCGGCGCAGAATTTAAAGGGGAACAACAGATACAGACATAGATATTTCTTTCTTTATTCAAACATTGTAGTTGTTAAGTTATATTTTGAGAATTTGTCTATATTCAGCCCGTGGAAAAGATTGTCTCATTGACCGGAAGCTTGTCTTTACGCTGAGGTACTTTGTTTTCAATGCCATTCTAAATGTCACAGTCATAATGCTTGAATTGCCAATTTTATAACTCATAATACATCATCATCAGTACAATGTGTTTTCATTTCCTAGTCAATACGAGAAGAATATTTACATTAAGCGAATAATAGGCAGTGATGCACCCATTTCCTTATTGTGCACATTCAAAATCTTTGTCTGTATTTGAACATCATACCTGATCAATTGCTACATGCAATTGTTATGAAAGTCAATTTTTAAAATAACTTATTGAGTGTCTTGCTAAATAAGCAGGAAATATATCCGCGCAAAAACCACAAGGCTATTTGGCCAGTACAGTGCCACCAAATGGACTATTGGCATTATTTTTACAGAGTACATGCAGACTGTGGTCCAGGACAGTCTGTAATGATGAAGCCTCATGCCCCAGTAATATCAGAGAGTATATTAATCTAATTTTATAATTTGAATCAAGGAAGGACCCTGGCTAGTAAGTAGCAGTGGCTAGCGTTACTTCTAGGGCGGTCCATCCATCCACATATTCAATAAGAGAGGAAATGGCACAAGACTCTACAGCCAACTCCTCCCCCCCCCTTCACACCCTTGTGTCCCTACTGC